>VYXB01010312.1:219155-238425 GCA_013397135.1 Pachyramphus minor | reverse complement strand
CCCATCTTTCAATAATTATATTGTCTTCTACTTAAACATTCTTGGTACACCTTTTTTGGTCGCAGCAATTTTTTGTAGTCTGGAACAATTTCAACTGATCAATTGTATCACTAAGTCTACGTGAGGAATTGAATTATTTTACCTCTTGTGGTGGGTTTTTGAAAGGAGAATCTTCAAGAAAGAAGCTCTATTTGTAGATAAAAGCTTCCAGGCAGACTATGAAGGTTCCAGTAGAGAGCACTTTTCACGGTTTTGTTTGTTTGTTTGTTTGTTTGTCGGTTTGTGAGTTTTTAAAGTCTAGAAAGATCTCCTTTACCTATTCCTACCGGTTCAAAGATTATGGCAGAAGAGAGCTAGAAACACGAGCTGTAAGACAAAATTGCAGCTCTGATTACAATATTTTAGTCTCACAGATATTGCGAGATCCCTATAGGTAATATTTCATGCTTATTGCTCTGTTGCTTACCCTCATGTAGTTTTAATCTAGAGACCTTTTTCTGATTTGGCACTGAAAAGATTACATAGATGAGAGAATTTCTCTACCTTTCTGTTCTTTTTTCTTTCTTATCTCCTGTTTCATATAGATTAAATACATCGCCATTGACAATTTCTTTTGTCTTAATAGTTAGGTTACGCTATTATTAAGGGAATCAGCAGTAACTATGCAACATATCAACAAACAGAAACAAGATAAGAAGGTTTAGGTTCATAATGTTATTAGCAACACTGATAGTAGAAGTAATGAAGGGTTTATGGTTTCAGACAATCCAATAAAACTCATAAGACTGACACTTAATTACAGCATTGTAAAGCAAATGTTCTCTCTTCTTTCAATGTCTGACTTGAAAATGTTTTAAATTAACAGATACAATAGTGGTACGAAACGCATCAGATACCTACAGAGAAAAGAGATTGATCCTGACATATGGGGCTTCACATCACACCAGCAAATTACATTTTTCAATTCTTTTTCCTTAATGAAATTTTTCAAGTAACAACCACAAAAAAAATAGAGGGTTGTTGAAAATGTAAATACGTAAAACAAAACCTCATGTCTTAAGGACTGAAAATTCTGACTAACCTTGAAAGAACACCAACATTCCCTCATCAATTTCTGCCACAATTATATGCAATTCTATACAAAATACTTCTGTTTCTTTTCTTGGCTGTGGTTCTGCCTGAAACTTGCAGCCATCCAACTATAGCTACAAAACCTGTGTTTGGATTAGGACCTCTGATCCTGTGTCATCTCACTGAAGTGTTTGGCCTGCTGATTTTGAAACAGAAAATTAGGAGGAACAGGCTGGACATCAGCATGATCAGTGTTGTGAAAACATCTTTGATCTGGAACATCTTATGCATCTGCATAAGGATGCAGGCAAGCTATTTCAAAAGAAGGATTCACAGAAAGATTGTGTCCTTTAGCTCATGTACATCTTGCCTGGCTTCACTGCCTCCATCTAGTTCAGGGCTTTTCCATCAAAATATTTATGAAGATTGCAGCAGTAGTCCATCAGCCATACCACAAAGCAGATTTTAAAAATAGATTGGATTCTCTCCCACTCTCTATATGGCACCAACACATTTTCTTGCTGTACATCAGTTCCTTTGACATAAAAAAGAAACCCTAAACCACCAGAAGAAACAGGCAAACTAACCAACCCGAAAATCTATAATACTCAATCTGGACTCAATCATATAATATGGACCGTTTACTTCCAACCACTCCTCTCTCTCCATTGCACACCATCTGCTTGTAACACAGGCCATCTGATGAGGTGCAACATTCATTTTGTTAAATCAGAGCCACCTCACAGCTGTTCTTCAGCTCCCTCCGCTGTATTCTCACACATAGACCTTTCTGGATGAGCCCAGGGAACCCACCACCCACACTCACCTGAACAGTTTCTAGATTCCACTGTTTCAAGCTGTCTGTACTCTATACTTGCAGCTTGTAGATGCTGAGTTAGACTTTGCTTGCACCTCTACATTAAGAATCTGAAGTGCTGTTCTCCTGTATCTGTATGATACAGATGGGCATTATACAATTTTTGCTTTCCTATCATTGTGATACGAGGGCTTTAGGAAACAGCTGTCTCTCCCCAGTTTACAATTACCACATTGATTTCTACTGTGTGTGTCTGCTAACCAATATACCTAATCACAACACCCAAACCTCCTCCTCCTCCATTTAAATGAATGCAACTATACACCTCACTTTGTATTCCAGGAAAAGGAAACCATAAAAATGGGAATTTTCCATGCCCACACTTCAAGAGATGTCATGAATGTAGGGAAGAGACAGGAAGGAAGCAGAAAGATAGAAAGGACTCAAGTATGAACTGCCCATCCAAAGCTGCACCCAGTCTACTCATGGAAAATCTCCTCACAGACACCCAGCTGTGAAAATAAAAAGCTGCTCTGCACTCGTAAGGGTGGAAATACACGGAATGATCCTCTAATTGATCATCCAGCATTACTGTAGAACAATATAACAGAATGAATGAGTGCATGGAGGTATAGAATGTGGAGTCACAAGGATAATGTTGAAGGGCAGAAACAGGTCCAAAGAGACTTTTTAACTGCTGAAATGTAGCTGGGAATTGTTTGGGAAGATTGGTGGTTATCATGGGCCAAACTGATGCAAGTAGTATCTCTAACAACCTACTTGCATAGATAATCTTGTTCTACTTATTTTCTCAGGCAATGTAATGTACTAATGTAGTACATTAGTAGTCCTTAAGTTCATAAAGAGATAGTGATGATTAAACTAGTACCTTGGGTTTTTTTCCCCTTCTGTGCTTGTTTTATTCTGGTAAGTCATGACATCTGTGACTTTGTGAAATGATTATAGAAATTATGTTCTGCATCAAAGATTAAATCAGAAAGATCTATGGGGGAAAAATACTGTAACCATAGCACTGCATTTATAGCTCCCTCTCATGGTACTTATTCTAAAATGAGCATCTGCAGGAAGAATTACATCAATGCAACTATAGCAGTAAAATAATGCCAGTAAATTTTCCATGTAGACAAACTCTAAAGGATTTGTATTGAACTAGAAAGATAAAAGGGTTGCAATATTCTTATTACCTTGGGTTCTTGAGAAAACACATTGGTGATCGTAAGTGTAACCACATTGCAGCTTTTTTGTTTTTTGGTTGTACTGTTTAGTTTGTTAATCTATAACATATGATTTTCTCAAGAATTTTTATGCAGCATCACCATTCATTTTTCTATTGGGGATTTAAAAACAGAAGGTAATCATGTGCTCTGTTCAAATCAGATCTTTATTTTTTCAAAGTAAAATTTTTTAAGGTTGTATGGTATGGGTAAGCAAGATAGAGAAAGAAGAATTACAATAGAAGGGAAGAACTGGTGAGAGTTTTACAGGTTCATTTTCAAGTTAAAAGATGTGTGCATAATGACATATAAGTTACTTCAGCACCAGTATTTTACAGCATAAAAATATATAGAACTTGGTTGAGGAGAAAGAGGTGAACCTTAAGTGGTCATAAAAATCTTTTCTGAAGTCTCATATCTTGCAAATATTTATTTGGTTTCCCGTGTGCAACATGTGTGCTTATCACAAAGATGCTTGCAAATAAATTTAATTCAACCAAATGTTCATCAGTAAGCAAACAAAAGAGGTCATGAATAGGAATGAAATTATATGCTAGAATCTATTTATAGCTATAGTTACCAGACAGCTTTAGCTGCAATATACTTGGTAATTAAGAGGATGTTTACTCCTGTTATCTATAATCAGACAGCAGGCTATGGAGAGAAATCTAGATAATGATGGTCCTCATTCTGCCACCCCTACTGATACTGATTTCAAAGGGAAGCAGTCAAAGGGAGCTCCAATAGATATCATCTCTAAGCACAAAATAAATGGTATTTTGAAGGGAAAAGTAAGATTCCAAAGCAAATAATGGTTCCAAATGGTATATGGGTTTATGAAAGGCACGTTCTGCTTGACCAACTTGACCTCTTTATATGGAAAGGTGAACTGCTTAGTAGATGAGGAAAAGGCTGAGGGATATGATACCATATCCCATAGCATTTTCCTGGAAAAAGTGTTGCTCATGGCTTGGAGAGGTGCACTATTTGCCAGTTAAAAAATTGGCTTGATTGCTAGGCCCAGAGAGTGGTGGTAAATAGAGTTAAATCCAGCTGGTGACCTGTCATAAGTGTTGTTCCCCAGGGCTCAGTATTTGGGCCAATCCAGCTTAATATCTTCATTGACACCACCTGGATGAGGGGGTCAAGTGTTCCCTTGGTCTCTAGTTGGGTGGGAGTATTGATCTCCTGGAAGGTAGGAGGGCTCTGCAGAGGGATCTGGACAGGCTGGATCCATGGGTCAAGACCAGTTGTATGAGGTCCAACAAGGCCGAGTGCTGGGTCCTGGACCTGAGACATAACAACCCTATACGGTGCTACAGACTGGGGGCAGAGTGGCTGGGAAGCAGCCCGATGGAAAAGGACCTGGGGCTGGCTGAACAAGAGCCAGCAGTGTGCCCAGGTGGCCAAGAAGGCCAATGACATCCTGGCCTGTATCAGCAATAGTGTGGCCAGCAGGACTCAGCACTTGTACTCAGCACTGGTGGGGCCACACCTTGAATCCAGTGTTCAGTTTTGAGTCCCTCACTACAAGCAAGACATTGAAGTGCTGGAGTGAGCCCAGAGATGGCAGCAGAGCTAGTGAAGGGTCTGGAGCACAAGTCTTATGAGGAGTGACTGAGGGTTCTGAGGTTGTTTAGCCTGGAGAAAAAGAGGATCAAGGTTGGGACTTTATCACTCTCTACAACTATGTGAAAGAAGGTTGTAGTAAGACGGGGGGTCAATTCCCGTCAAACAAGCAATTAAACAACAGGGAATGGCCTCAAGTTGCAACAGGGAAGGTTTAGTTTGCATATTATGAAAAATTTCTTCACCAGAAGCATTGTCGAGCATTGGAACAGGCTGCCCAGGGAAATGGTGGAGTCACCATTTGTGGAGGTATTTAAAAGATGTGCAGATGTGGCACTTAGGGACATGGTTTAGTGGTGGACTTCGTTGTGCTGGGTTAATGGTTGGACTCAATGATCTTAAAGGTCTTTTTCAACCTAAGCAATTCTACCATTCTATGATTTTGTACAGTAAATTAAGACCCAAACAGACAACTTCAAGCACCTGTAGTCACATATAGGAGCTGAGATCTAGAAGTTCTTGTGTGATTGCAGTTACCCCTTAATTTGGATGTTACATGAGCTGAAACTGGAAAACAAAGACAATTCTTTTTTTTTTTTTTTCAAAGCAACACCAACACCAGCCCCAAACCCACAACCAAACCCCACCACCACACCCCCATACACTCTTTAGTGTTAGATACAGTGTAATAATTCAGATTACCCAGGGGACCTCAGAGAAGAGAATATTATTGAAATGAAAGTAACAAAGACCTTTTTTCTTCAGCAGTAGGAATTTCTTTTCAGGTTATACATGCAAAATGAATGAGATTTCACAATCCTTTTTAGCAGTACTTCCTGCTGACTGTTGCAGGTGGGAGTAGAGGCTGCCACAAAGCACTGCAGCTGAGTCTCTGCAGGTAAATGCAGCAGTAGGCTAAGAGGGATGAGTGATGAACCTACAGGGTAAAGGGCTTTTAAAAGAGATCAGGAAAGCCAGAGGGGAAGGTAACCCTAGATAATGGAGATTTTAAAGGAATTGTTTAAGTTAAAGACTAAACACAGAGTGGTATAAGTAGTGAAGCCATATGTTTGACATGAGCATTTGCAAGAGCATTTTGTGCTGGAACAGAAAATCAGGGGCTGAAAATAGAAATACTTTAACTCTGTATGGGATAGCAAAAGAGACTTCAAAGTTTTTCACTCACTCTTCGGTCATTCACTAAGGTAAGGATTCCATATACCATGAGATTAATAAATAGGGATTTATTTCTGAAGGCACCTTATTTGTAAATTTCTCATATTGACCCTCTTATGCTTGAGTTTCACAGACCACAGATTGGACACAATGTTCTTTCCTCAGTTAATGGGTCTTCAGATTAATCTCTTCATTCTATTTTTGACATAATTTTTATAATTTAAATATGCTTATTTAATTAATACTATTACAAATAGCTCAAGATGCAAAAAAAAACCAAACAAAAAGAAAACCACATGAGAAGCCATGAGACCACTGAGAAGCTGCAACAAGTAAATTTATCTCCCAAAATGAATCCAAGGTTGAAAGGTAAATCATCCTGATGTGTTTGTCTGTAACTTATTGTATTCAAGAAGTGGATAAGCATACACCTAAATTGTATAAAAATACAAAAATATATTTTTTTTGTTTTAGGTGGCAGATGGACACATTAAGCAGGCAGTATTATTTTTAAAGTAGATGACAAAAATATTTTTACCTGATAACTGCTTGAAGAAAATAAATAAATAAATTAAAATCCACTTGATTTCAGGGAGTTTTGAATAATGAAAAGATAATTGAAACTTACATCTTGATGAACAGTAGTATCCTGTCTCTCTTTTAAAATAAAACTTGTTTTGACACTTCTACAGATAGACATCATTGGTCACAATTTACCTGCTTTTGTTGCTTAAGTACACATGGCAGCTTGAAGTCTCTACTCAAATACAAACTGAAATGTCTGAATACTGCTAAAAAAATAAGAAAAATGATAATTTCATACTGAAATGGGACTTGAAAAGGATATTGAGAAGTCCAGCTGAGTTATAGCAGCACTGCAGTACAATACTAATAGTACCTTTCACAAAGAATGTCTGGGTGCTCTTCAACTTAGCACAATTCAAAATACCTTTAAGTAAAATTTTTCTCAGTGGTTATATTTTGGAATAGATTTCTGAAAAATGGTAAGACAAAGCCTTTTGAATACAAACATTGAATTTCTTCTGCAGAACAGCAATATTCACGTACCTAACTGCAAGGTGTCCATGGTAAACTCCAGGCAATGAAATAAATGTTTCCTTTAACAACAGTTAATTATTAAGCTGAAGTTACAGTACATAAATATCTGTAAGGAAACAACATAATTTCATAAATAATCAATGAAGGATGATGGGGGGGGGGAAAGGAGTTCTAATATACATAGAGCACTGAATATTGCCCTTGATCACCAAGACCAGTATTGTGGTGGAAAAGATAAACTGAAATGCAGTAAGGCAAACCTGGACTGATATGACTACTAAAGAAACCAGAGTTTTCTTGCTCTACATTTATTTCCATAATCTGTCTAAATGTGATGTCAAATAGCAAAAAAAATTTTTATTTGAAAAACTCCTACACCTCAAACACCCTATGAGAACTCGTCAGAATTGTTGAGGAGACATCACCAATCATTTCCTTTCTTCATCCCACGAATGCCTGTCTTTTCTTGCTCTTAGACCTTTGTACCTTCCAGCCACCTTCATTACAACTCTATTTCGGCATTGAGGTGAAATATTACCCTGCACTGTTTCAGTTAATATCATCACAGCACCACCTCTCTTGAGAGTTGCCTCATCCAGAGGAGGAAAAAGATAGAAAGACTGGAGTTCTCCAGATTTTCAGTCCAACTGTTTCTACGTGCTACCTCTGCTCTAGTAGTGCCTTGATGACAGAGGATAGGAAGGTGAATAACACAATGCCTTTCTTAATTTTAAAGAAGACCAGAAGAAATTCAGCTGCCAATCCTGCCATTAGCACTTCATAACATACACACAAGAAAGTAAATCTTGTAGTAGCCACTTAAAAATAATAGTATGGGAAACAGCTGACATAGTTTCTTTGAGAGGAAAATGCTGCCTCAGTTCCCACTGGAATTTTCTAGCAAAATGAAGAGTCATGTAAAAAAAGGTGTCAGACTGATGTTGCCTACCCAAATATAAAAGAAGTAAAGCGGTATATCTGTCTTCTTGTAAAAGAGTGAAATGCATCCAAAATCACGAATAAATGTAACAGGATAGTTTTTTATGTTGAAAAATTAAACAGTGGGGGTTTTAGAACATAGGAAAAGAAGACTTCTAAATTTTTCATATGACTCTTTTCCTCTTTTGTTTTTATTTGGATGTGAGCCAGAATTAAGTAAGGGAAAAATGCGTGAAGAATAACACACTTGCCTTTCTCAACATTCAAGATAAATGCTTGAAAGAAACTGCTTAGATTTCATTCTGATACAAATGGACCTTAGTTTCTCAAAAGAGTCCTTTTGTACGTGGGCCAGCACATTACAATGGGACTATATTCTAATGAAAAAAAAAAAAAGGCACAGAATATTTTGGAATTTCAAATGTTACATATTTGAGGCCATCTCTGACAGCAAAAGGAAACAAAGGTCACAGTTCCCATTTTACTTCCATTTCAAAGGTCACAGAAGTAAGACATATTTGGCTAACTTGGAAAATATGAAACAAAAGTTTACAAGATGTGCACAACACCTTTAGAGACCTCTACAAATTAACGACAAGCACAGCTGTCCAACTCTAATTTCATAAAAGAATGAGAGGCATTGTTTTGCAATAGATATCAAGTGCTACAGAATTAAAAAGAGCAAAGGTATACCATGTCCTTGGAAAGTACTATAAAACAAACTCTAAAGACAGACCTTTTTGTGAAATCAGCAATATGTTTAAAGAGAATTATTCTTAAAATAAACAGGGGAGATTTACTTTATTACAAAAAGCAGTGGAATTATTGCATCAGAAACAGCAAAAAAATCTAGAAAACTCAACTATTCAGCTAGAAAAAGCAATCATGATGCTGATGAAAAAGGAGATATTAAAAAAAGAGAGACAGGAATAAAACCCAAGATGAGTGATGCACAATACAATTTTTCACCACCTGCTGACCGATGCTCAACCTGTCCCTGAGAAGAAAATGGCCCCTCCCAGCCAACTCCTCCCAGTTTATATACTGGCCATGAGATTCTATGGTATGGAATATTGCTTTGGCCACGTTGGGTCAGCTGTCTTGGCCATGGTCCCTCCCGGCTTCTTATGCACCTCCTCGCTGGCAGAGCATGGGGTAAGCACTGCTCAGCAACAAATAAAACATCAGTGTGTTATCAACATTATTATCATCCTACATCCAAAACACAACACTGTACCGGCTGCTAGGAAGAAAATTAACTTTTCCAGGTAAACTGAGAACAGTGGTACTTCTGTCTTTCAAGCAGTGAAAAGTCAAAAGTGTGGTGTCTTCAAAGGTGTCTCCATAAAAGATTCAGTGCTAAAGGGTTTGATTTAAAACAGGTACAGTTTGAAAAGGATTGATTGTTCATTTTCAGACAAAACCAGACAAGTACTTTTAATCAGGACTATTTTTAAGAGATCAGCATAATCACAAACGTTCCTAGAGTGGAGTACATAATATTTCCTAATGAAAAACTATCTAACCGGGGCACCAAACAAATTGCTACTAGTTACAACACTTTTCATTATTTACCAGGATTATAGATGTTATAATATGCAAGCCATAGGAAATTCAATCCCAACTCTGAAGAGCTTACAGCTTTCAAAGCAAGCCATCTTGCTGTAAACAAGTAATAAATTAATATAAAAATATATCTATTAAAACCATATATAAAATAAATATATTTTTAAAACTATATATACATATTTAGAATAAAGGTTCACTTCTTGCTGTGTATATATATATATCTCATATATACAGTACAGCCATGAGACTTCCAATATATAGTATGTAAATACTCAGAAAGATAGTTTCTGCTTCAACAATTTAATAATCAAATTATATTTTCTGCAGTTCCTCAGCATTCTTCAGCATGAGGCTAAATATGATAGACTATTTTGTATGGGACTAAACAAAGTGTGTGCTAACCTTTTCATTTCGTATGACAAAGTTGACAGTATGTGGTAGAAATGAGGTGAATGTAAATATGCATGAAAATGCAGTAGCTAGAAGATACAAGACATGCCACATCAGCAAGTTTCTGCTGAGATAGGAGAGCATCTTATCTGTCCACTTCCCATTTGCTCACTGCCTTCTACTTAGGTATCTGAGTCAGAGTTTATCATGGAGGGGGCTGGGAAGGAAAAAAAAATAGAAGAGGGATTACTTTGAAAAAGTTCAATTTTATCCAAGTTTATTCTTGTTAAACATTAGCACTGTCACACTCAGCTTTTCTGACTTAAGGGAAATAAGAAAATGTTTCTTCCGTCTAATGCCACATCCCCATTCTATCTCATTCTATTCCTAAAAACATTAAGAAACGAAAACTAAGCATGAAACACAAAAATTAAGGAGAAAGGTAAATATAAAACTGAACAGTTTTCAAGAAATACACTTTTCTTTTCATGTAAGAGTTTCAAACTTTGTTGTCTAGTCAATGATTTCAAGAACAGTAAGAACCATAGACATCACATCTTCATAAAAAATCATTATACATCAGTCCATAACCATGTTCTGTTGTCTTCATACTGTTGGAAGAAGCATGAGGAAAACTGTAGAGAGCAGGGATGATCCATCATTAAAATTCCTTAAAATATATGTCCGGGTACCAGGTACCTTAAAATATATGATATGGTACCAGTTCCACGTGCTGACAGAGAGTAGAGAGCTGAATAGGCAGCAGGAGGACAATCTTTCCTGCAGTTCCTATGGTCTTTAACATGAGAAAATATGTAGAAAAAAGAAAGAGTGTCTCAGCAGTTAATACTGATAGTCAAAAGAACTCTTAGTTTTCATAATTTTCCTTCAAGTTAGCCTATTTGACTTGGGCCATGCAAAGTGAGAAAGAACTGAAGGGGAATGAAGGAAGCAAGAAAACTTTGGGGGGTTGGTAAAATTCAGTAGGGAAAAACTGATTTTGTGACCACAGTTCATTGTTAGTTGCTCTGAAAAATTTAAAAGGAGAAAATGTGAACAGAAATAGAAAAGAATTTTCCACTTGAAGTTTAAACACTTTGACAATTCAGGCATTGCTTTTTCTTTTTTTCCTGTTCCCCCAGTTATATTTGTGAGTATATATTACTTCACTACTAACACCAGCTAGTCGAGGGAGGTGATTGTCCTGCTCTGCTCTACACTGGTGCAGCCTCACCTTGGATATTGTGTTCAGTTTTGGACACCACAATACAAGAAAGACATTATGCTATTAGAGAGTGTCCAAGGAAGGACAATGAAGACAATGAAGGGCCTTGAGGGGAAGCCATATGAAGAGTGGCTGAGGTCACTTGGTCTGTTCAGTCTGGAAAAGAGGAGACTGAGGGGAGACCTCGTTGCAATCTACAACTTCCTCATGAGGGGAAGAGGAAGAGCAGGCACTGATCTCTTCTCTGTGGTGATCTGAGGGAATGGCCTGAAGTTGTGTCAGGGGAGGTTTAGATTGCATATTAGAGAAAGGTTCTTTGCCCAGAGGGTGGTTGGGTGCTGGAAAAAGCTTCTAAGGGAAGTGGTCACAGCACCAAGCTGACAGAGTTCAGGAAGAATTTAAATAATACTCTCAGGCATGTGGCGTGTGTCTTAGTCCTGTTCAGGGCTAAAAGATGGATTCAGTGAGATTTGTGGGTCCCTTCCAACTCAGCATATTCTGTAATTCTGTGATTATGTCTCAAAATCATCATGCTGATCAAAATGAAAATTCTGAATTGAAAATTCTCCAAGGAACTCTGATAACAAGAGGTCTGATGAGTTTGCAGTTATTAACTTGGACCAGCGATACCAGTGCATTAAGATCTAATTTTGTGCAATATTTCATAAGTTGATTCTACTTAATTCACAGGCACTTAAAAAGGGTGAGGACGGAATTTTTTATAGTCTGAAAAAATTTCAATATAATGATGTATTTTGCATTAAATCATTGATGTAATAAAAATAAAAGCTTTATTTGTTCATCACTTATCTGAATATGTATGACTAATATTTCTGATATCCAAAAGAAATATAAAGCCATAAGGTAAATCTGCTAAACACATTCAAGAAAATACAAACAAAACATCTACTATGAGAAATGTCCTCCTAATAAAATTGCAAGAAAGCATTGAAATAATGTTCAACAAGCTCTTGAATCCACATGAAGTATAAGAATTAATTAGAAGACAGATGGACATTTTTTTCTTGGAATGTAGAGACACCCATTTCCTTTTATCCACATGAAAATAGCTACACTGTTTTACACAGAACAATATCTTCTCTTAATTGTTATAATGAAAAATTACGAAAGGGCATTTCTAGCATTAGTATTTATTGTCAGATTTTTTCCATCAATAACATCAGAAGATAAGCTATAAAATTTTCTTGTAAAAATAGGTATATTCTTTCCTTTGCTGTTAGATGTTTAGATAATTGTGTGCATATAATTGTCAATACCAAAAGTATACCTGAGATTAAGTACTTTGAATAGTCTCTTACCAAACAGATTTACATTGAAGTATTTTCTTTATGACTTTGTTCAGGTTAAATTTACAATACTACTGCTTTGGATTAAAAATAAGTTTGTAGAATGAATGTTTGGAAACTGAACAGTAACAAACAGAAATCTACAAGTTCAGGATGTAGTTTATGGAAGATGATGTTAGACTGAACTGAAAGGAAGTTAAAGCACATGGTTTATAACAGAATTTAAAAGTCTAAACAAAAAAAATCCCAATTTCTAACATATATGCAGTAGAATTTGAATTTAATTTCAAACTAATGTTCTTTATAAGTCATGTTTCATGTCATGGACTTTCCATAACCAATAAAAACCATCTTTATTTATGTCAATTGGCATAAGCTTTAGTATTTGAACAGCCTCAGAAAAAGACCACAGTAGCTGAGCAAGAACTGATCATGGATCCCATGCCTTACAGCATAGCATGTCACAGTTTATAAAAAGTTGCTTCTAGCCTTGTGACCTCAATTATAAGGAATAAAAATCTTACTATTGTGAGTTAAACTAACTTCATTGTCTGAATCTGTAACTTCAGTTTTGTTGTCCTGGTAACTACAAAAACATCCTTGTCATTTAAGTGTTCCGTGTACAGTGGTTATTGTTTATGTGAGTGTATAGAAAACGGCTCATTTCCTACTGTTGGCTCTTCTTACAATAATTGGTTTTACCTGAATTTTAATCCAAAACTTTGATTTCCTTGGCTGTTTTGCACACAGTTAAGTGATTTTACCAGAAAAGCTTCATAAATGTACTTGGTTCAGCTGAAAGCATTCGAAACAGATGGTATTCAAGAGAATATATATTTCAAAGCTGTCACTAAATGACTAATCCTATAGCCTTCATATTTCACTAGGCACATCATTTATGCAATTTTGATTTTATTTCTGAATTGTGATAGATCTGTTAGAGATGAATGAAGTTAATCCAGGATGGATCCAAATACAAGTTGGCAGGAAATAAATTTATGTCACCAGGAAATAGTTGATTTTTGTTCTCTATTTGACTTGTCATTGATTACTAAATTTTCCCTATTGAGTCCCATCTTCACCTCTTACATCCAGTATGAATTGACATGACAGCCTCTTTCCAGGATAATACTTGAATTCTAATGCTGTCTTGTTGTTAGGAAAAAGAATTTTTGTAACTTTTCTAACATTCTACAATGAAGAAACTTACAACTCTTTTGTAAAATTATGATTCCAAAGATAATAAAATCAGCCAGAGATTTCTGATATTCATACTGCACCATACATTTGTAAGTGTCTAGGAGTTGGTCTTAAACTAGATATCCCTTTACGAATATCTACGTTTTAATGAAAATTAGAGAATATTTTTAATCTTACTTGGTTTATTTCTTGAGGTATACCTGCATGTGACACCACAATGGTACTCTGCACTGTTGCTGGTCAAAACCATTTCTTCCAACAAAAAAAGAAAACAGAAGGTAGGAGGAATAGTTGCAGATAGTGTATTATTTGTAAAATTAAGATTAAAGTTCTTTCTTGTCTGAAACCCTTCCTCTACTAAAACAATTTCACATTTGTCTTCCTGTAAGGTCTATTATACATATGTCTTACAACACTTCAAACTTATTCCATCATAAAAGATTTAGTTTATTCCTTTGATAGAGGCACGGGAAAAAAATAAATTGCTACATCTGATACTGAATGATAGTTGGAGCAGCGCTGTTCTGTGCCACTGTTACAGAACTCTGAGTAATAATGACTGCCAATTGGTCCCTTACATCTCTTATCTGTATCAAATGTCAAAATACTCAGGCTGAAGTTCAAATACTGAAAATCAAAAACTGGTTGCTGTCAAAGACCCTACAGTATGATGCTGGACGTTGATATATTTAAGATACAGAAAAGAAATACATTTAAACAAATATATTAAATTTGCAAACTCTTTACATTAAACTTCTAACTAATGTGTGACTGCTCTGATTAAACTCTGTTCTCTTAGTGGGTTTCATCAGCAGATTGCAGGAAAACCTGTGATGAGCTATACAACAGCAAGTACTCAAGGAAATGGCAGTGACAACACCATGGTATCTGTTCTGGCATTATTTGGTGCTAGCAGAAGTGATTTTGACAGTGCCATATGCCCAGGAATGAAGGAACTCTCAGGGGATAACAGAAGACCCTCACTCTTTCTCTAGAGAAGCTATTTTTTCAGAACTATTCAATAAGAAAGCTGCCAAAATGCTTTTCTGGAATATCTGAAAAAGTTAGACTTGTGCAGGCAAACATTGGAGTGGGGAACTTTAGGTAAGATAGATATGGGGTGTCAGGACTGTCCTTGAAAGTCTTTGGGTTAACTGTATTTGTGTTCCCGAAAGACTGCGAAGTTGCTATAGAATATTTGGTCAGAGTTCCTAAAGATTCAGTAAACATTAAGTACAGTGAATCACTTTGATTCACTAAACATTAAGTACAGTAAATATCCTGGAGCCGACTCTAAGGAACGAAATATTGAATTTAATTCGTTAGTTATTAGGAGAAAGGGGTGGCTTAGCTATTCTCCAGAAGAACAAATACACCAGGAATTATTATAAACAATGCCAATATTATGATGTCTTGTACAAAATAGTCCTAATAACATCCAAATAATACTTTAGAATAATTTCCTCCAACATTTCATTATCAACATTTCATTTGAGTGACTCTAGTCAGAGCTGGAAATGAAACACATTTACATGTGTACGTGAAAGCTTGAATTAGCAATAAGAGAAACAGAAAAATCTTCTGAAAAAAACCCAATCCTTTCATATTTATAAATATGAAACACTAAGAGTACAATGAATAAACAGTTGTATCCATATTATCACCACATTACTTGGTTTACAATAGATTCTATAAAACACAATTAAGTTGTAGAAAAAAAAAAATCACCTTCGACTTCATAAGGCAGAGAGTCTAGTTCCAACTCAGACTTTTCAAAAGGTCAAGCCACTCGAAGTTAAACATTTCAAGTCTCAACAGACCTTGTTTCTTTGAACAGGATCAAAATGGTGAATTTCTACTTTTCAAAAATTAGACACTCTAAACTTCTCAAATGAAAAAAGCAAACAAAATGTTACCTAAGGTTTTGTTGGATTTGTTTGTTCGTCTCATTGTTTTGGGACTCAGTCATCAAGAACTGCACACAACACAGATTATAAAAACTATCTGAAGGGGTTTTTTTTGATCATACTCTTCATATAGGGATGGTTACAAAAAGAAAATACATACTGCATTAGAATACAAGTAGAAAAATAATGGAGTCTACTGAGTGAGAGTAACACATTATTTAGAAAATATCACACTATCTTGTATCTGAATTTTTGGATGCCTCTTGATTGCTTAAGAAAGTTTAAGAGACGTGAAATCATTTGCACTAAATCAATAAGGGTTTTGGAGTATTTCATCTCCTGTGCAGGATACTGGATGGTTAGCACAACAGCCAGGTAGAACTGCATTCTTTAGCAGTCAAATAGGCTCAGTCCATTCCAAAAACACAGGCTCGGCAACAGCAGGACAGGGGATCTTAAACATACACTGCTTACTCTTGTTGGGATCAAAAATCTTGATCCTGGCCCTTCCCTGCAGGTACTGACTGTGGGGAACAAAGGACTGAGATTTTACTTTGCAAAGGCTGGAGAAATAGGGTGAACTCAGCATAAGACTAGAACACCATTCAAAAGCTCTTCAGTACATTTGTTATCTCAGATATATGCCAGCTATTACTCTGGCCACTTATTCTAATTTTCTTCCTACTGAAAACTTTGTTCCTTCTTTTGAATTTAAGACTTCAGAAGAAGGAAGGGCTGTTTCTTTAAAAGAGACATGAGAAATATGCAAGTCCATATGCTTGGTGATGAAGTGGCAGACAGAAGTGGTACATTAAGCCCAGTAACAACAGAAAAAGACTGCAAACTGTATGGAGTAAAAAAAGAGTGAACAACCAGAAACTCATGAAGAGCTTCTGCCGTTTTCCATACGTAAGTCTGGAATACTATGGTCCTTCTGTAAAAAAAAAAAAAAAAGAAAAAGAAAAAGAAAAGAAGGTCTTCCATAAGGCATTTTGCTGTGAAGTGGCATTAGAAGGACCAAAATATCCAAACAGGAAGCATCATGAAATTTATTGGCAATGGCTCAATGAAAGCACACACCAGCAAAAATGCTTGAGCAACAGCACAGACAGCTGCCTGCTGAGAGAGAATTCTCCTAACAGAACAGTTGGCTTGGAAAGGGTGAAGAAGGAAAATAACTTCAGCAACTGGAAGCCAACCATCTCTTTCTCTCTTTCTCAGAATCAATCTCACTGAGAGTTGCAGTAAGTTGTCATGCTGGAAGACACTACAGAAAATGAAATAACTTGAGCAGCAACAGCAAGACTTTGGAAATTGCTCTTCAACAGGAATACTAAAAAGAAAAAAGCACTGTGAAATGCAGACAATTTTCTCTTGTGAACCATAGTCCATATAAGCTAAAGCCAAAACAGTTGCATATCTTAAAAGTTATTGAATCATTATTGCAATCATTTAAGTTGGAAAGGACTTTTAAGATCATCGAGTCCACCATTTAATTTCAGTCATCGTTACGAATATATTTTCATCACAAGTTTTTAGATCATTTCCTCTTTATACATTTGAAGTAAGAAATTGCAGTAAGTTAAGAATAAAACTAGCAATAAATTATTAATCAAATCACATATCTGGGGGAGAGTGGAAGTTTGCCTCCATTAGGACATAGAAGAGAAAGAAGTTGCAGATCAGTATCTGAAATCAACTAATGAGTATTGTATCTGGTGACAGTCCAACAACAGAAAATAGGTATGTGTATTTGTCCTGTTTAGGAGTATTCTGTAGGTTTGTAATACACAGGTTGTAGAATGTAAGACCATATTTGACACTACAGAATCTGGGTGAGGTATTAAGAACAAGGGAGTTTAACCTTCAGGAAGACCAGAGGTCTACCAGCTGTTTATATACAGGGATACTGCTTACTCTGAAAAAAGGCATTGAGTTATGTCTGCTTTAAATACCGGTAAGTGCAAAGACTACTTAGAATGTTATAAACAAATATTTCATTACATTTTATTTCACCTTTTCTCAAGTCAAAGTGAGGCAACTAACCTAACAACAAAGTCCGTGATATAGCCAATGAATCAACTGAAAGATTAAAATGCAACCAACTGGGCCTTTAGGACCCCTAGCACATTACCTCTAAACAGAGAGACACAATGGGCCCCTGTTTGAGCTGTATAGCACAGAAAGTGTACCAGAAGAGGATGAATTTCCATCACATTCTGATATGTGCTCAGGGCTGCATGTCTGAATTCCAAAGCTCACAGGAAGTGTGACACAGTTGAGAAAAACAAGTGATAAATGAATGCTCATATCTGAGAAAAGAAAAAAGCTGTGCTTACCAAACACATTCATTTTCTATGGCAACGGTTCATGGACAAGGCTTCTCCTGTACTTCTCAGAAAATTCTGAAAAACACTACACCATGGATATTGTCCTTGAAAAGAACATGAAATTACATTGGAACAAAATCAGGCTTCTCTCTTCTGTTAGTACTAAGGGGACACTTGAAAAACACCACTCTAATTTTTTCTTTCCAGGGAAAATGAAGCATTTACATTCAGAGCTTTTGGGTACTATCATCTCTTTTCATATATTATGAGGTTAGGCTATCAACCTTACTATTTTCAACCGCAAGGAAAAATTGTGACATAAGACATCACTACCACTGTGTATATTATAAGCATTTTCCCCTTATTTGACCTATTTTAGATGGGTTGGAAAATCTCACATGAGCTTGAAAACAGTCTGAGATTTTTCCTAATTGTGGCCTGGAAAAAGAGGAGAGGAATTAAAAATAGTCCAGAGAGGGGCAAATTGTTAAATAGGACAACATGCTTAAGGTAAATTTAAAGAGCAAGTGTAGTTTAATTAATTTTATTTTATTTTTAAAATACTAAATGCCTCTCTTAAGTGAATACTACACAGGCACAAATCATTTTTTGTTAACCTAGATGTTGTTAACATTCCATGGATAGTGCCAGTTTATGCCACTCATTCCCACAGGATTAGATTTCATTATGTTTATCCATAGCAGTTAGTGAGTTACTATGCATGAAGATTAAATTATTCTAATGAGACCACTCATAAAACAAAGAAAAACATCATGTGGGAACATGGCAGAATTTTACTTTATGGTGATACTTTAATCCAGTATTTAGAGTAAGCAAACTTAGATATCTACTGCCATCTTTCAATAGCAGACTACCTTTTACTTGCTTTAATAGAAGAGGTTCAGCCCACTGCAGACCTTCTTAAAACTGACTAAAATTTAGATCAAAAAGACAATCGTGTGAACATTGGAAGCAAGAATAGCTGACACAAGAGGACTATAGAGATGCTGTTTGCCACTGTAGGAAGAAAATCCATGAGATCAAAGCTTGAGTATAGTACTGTGAAGAACAAAAACAAATGGCTTTTAAAAAAACCCCAACAAAACAGTAAAAGGAGGATTATAGGTAATATTTTTCTGGTAC
Organism: Pachyramphus minor; assembly: GCA_013397135.1. Classification (NCBI taxonomy): domain Eukaryota; kingdom Metazoa; phylum Chordata; class Aves; order Passeriformes; family Tyrannidae; genus Pachyramphus; species Pachyramphus minor. Next base: position 219,488 of record VYXB01010312.1, on the reverse strand, counting down.
CTGATGAGGTGAGTCCACTTACAAATAGGGACAAAGACAAAGCAGAGATGTCTAATGACTTTTTCATCCCATCTTCTACCTCAACAATGGGCCCTAGGACCCTTAGAGCCCTGTGTCAGACAACTGTGACTGAAAGGATGATAAACTTCCTGCCATTTCTATAGTTCAAGACTTTCTGCTCCAGCTGGATAGCTACAAGTCCATGGAGCCCAACAGAGATTCATCCCAGGGTACTTAAAGGCCTGATTGATATTAGCACCGGACCATTCGCCATTCTCAAGGGATCAGATCCAGCCAGCATGGGTTTAGGAGGGGTAGGTCCTGTCTGACCAA
>VYXB01010312.1:189515-218916 GCA_013397135.1 Pachyramphus minor | reverse complement strand
TAGGACAAGAGGGCATGGGCTTAAGCTCTGCCAGGGGAGGTTTAGGTTAGATATTAAAAAGAAGTTCTTTACAGAGAGAGTGATCAGGCATTGGAATGGCCTGCGCGGGGAGGTGGTGGATTCACCGTCCCTGGAGGTTTTTAAGATGAGGCTGGATGTGGCACTGAGTGCCATGACCTAGGAATCACAGTGGTAGTGGATCAAGGGTTGGACTTGATGATCTCAGAGGTCTCTTCCTACCCAGTTAATTCTACGATTATTTTTCAAATGTCGTGGGAATCTAGATAGCGCACTGAAAGCTGATAAATGTTGTTCTGATTTTCAAGAGGGGTCAGAAGGAAGATCCTAGTAATTACAGGCTTGTCAGTCTCACCAGAGCCTAGTAAAATTATGGAGAAGTTTATTCTGGGACTTACTGAAAAATATTTGAGAGACAACACAGTCATTGGTCACAGCCAGCACAAGTTCATAAATGGAAAGTCCTGTTTAATTGTCTTAATTTCCTACTATTACAAGATCATGCACCTAATCAACCAAGAAAAGCCAGTAAGTTTGGATTTTTTTCTTATTTTGGAAAAGCTTTTGCTACTGTCAATCGCAGTATTCTTCTGGAGAGATAAAACACATTGTGATGGGTGAGCAGCTGACTCACAGGTCAGGCTCAAAGGGTTGTAGTAAATGGGGTTACATAAGGCCTGGTGGTCAGTCATCAGTGGGGTTCCACAGGGGTCAGTTGCTCTTCAATGTTTTTATAAATTATCTGGATGCAGAGGTAGAATGTCCATTAAGTAACTTTTTGATGATACAAAATTAGAAGGAGCTATGGACTTCCTCAAGAGTAGAAAGTCCTTAAAGAGAGATCTGAACAGACTAGAGAGCTGGGTAATTGCTGGAGGTATGACACTTAATATGAGGAAATGCCAGATTCTGCAACTGGGAGGGGCATAATCCTGGATATGCATGGAATCTGGGATACAAGAGGCTGGAGACGAGCCCCGCAGGAAGAGGTCTGCAGTGTACCCTGGCAGCCAAATCAATCCTGTCCTAGGATGCATCAAGCCCAGCATCGTCAGCCAGTTGAAGGAGGTGATTGTCCCACTCTTCTCTGCACTGGTATGGTCTCAAATTGACTCCTGTGTGCAGTTGTGGGCACAAAAACCTAAGAAGGATATAAAGCTATTAGAAAGCTTCCAAAGGAGGGCTACAGAGAAGGTGAAAGGCCTCAAGGACAAAACTTACAAGGAGCATCTGGGGACAGTTGGTTTGTTCAGCTTGGAGAAGAGACAGTTCAGGGTGACCTCATCACAGTCTACAAGCTCCTCAAGCAGGGCAGCAGAGGGTAAGGTGCTGATCCCCAGTCTCCAATGACTAGTGATAGGACACAAAGAAATGAAATAAAACTGCATCACAGCCAGTCCAGATGGGGCATTAGGAAAAAGTTCTTCACTGAGAGGGTGATCAGTCACTGGAACAGTGTCAGAGTCAGTGGCACCAAGCCTGGCAGATTTCTGGAATATCTAGACAATTTTAGTCATATGGTTTAGTTCTTTTAGTTTTAGGTAATTTTGCAAAGGAGCAGGTTGACTCGATTCTTATGGATGCCTTCCAACTGGAGGTTCTCTTTCTGTGATTCACCTGAAACAAATATAGTAGACATATACTAAAAAATTTAGAAAAAATAAAATTCAGGGTGAAAGATCAGTACAGTTCTCACATAAACACAGGACTAAATAATCTCATATGGCAGCCATTTCCACAGTAAAGGAACTTTTACAGTTATGCTAGCAAAACAGCCATCTGCTCTGGGTAGCACTTGACTCTAGTTCAAACTTAGAAGAATTTCCTCATTGCATGTGTGAAATGTTTGATTCATTGAATGATTTCTTTAGTCCTTGTGCACATGAAAGGTTCTCAATCATACCAGCCCAGATATCTATGCAGGGGCCAGATCTTGTATAGGCAGAGGACAGTGACAAACTTGATCACTTTTCCTGTAGCTCTCACTGATCCCTTTTAAAGTTTTCTACATTTAGCTCTGGCCAGCAGAGGCACCGTAAGCAACAAAACATTTTCATTGTTGCTTTCTCTTTCTTACCTGTTACAGATACAGAAAATGAGGCTGCTGTATGTTTTGCTCCCTTTTGGTTCACTTGTGCTTTCTTCTCAGTAGGGAGTAACTAAACTGATAGTAGCTAAAGCTCTGATTCTAGGCAGTATATCCTGCGTTTCTTTTTTTGCAAATGTTGTTTCACTTTCTTTCTACTCAGTCATTCTGTCTATTTTCACATTCAGTACTTCCTCTTTCCAGACTCATAATAGCACCCATGCCCTGAAATAGCAAGTTTTTAAGCTTATAATATTCTTTTCCTAAACTAATTCAATTCTCTCTTGTTAACACTATTTTTTAATTGAGAAGTTTTAATACATTAATTTCTGTTTTGCTTTATTACCCAAAGTAGTTGACAAAAGCTTTGAAGGGCAACCCATTTTCGCTTGTGATCTTTCTCATAGGTTCTAAGCTATTTTCCTGTAGCAACTTTGGGTCTTTCATCTCAAAAACAAGTATTTCTTCAACTATAGAACTAAGCTTTTAAGCATACTGGAATGAGTGGGACATTATACCCAGCTCAGTTTGCTAATACTGAGCATGACTAATATGCCTTTTTTTATGGGAAGTAACAGTGGACTAATAACTCATAGTCGCTGAAATGAAGAAATCTTACTCACACTTCTTCATCTTCCCCCTCATATTGAACCATATTCTGCATTTCTGGCCCTTCTATAAGCTATTTTAACAGTATCTCAACCAGAAACAGTAAAAAATGTTTCCCCTCTATAACAGTATATTAAAGCAGTCACGAAAAAGTCTAAGATATGAGGGACATGGCAAAAAGTACCCATTGATAGAGAAAGACTAACTGAAACACATTGTTTAGAAACAGTGGATTGTTTTATTACCTGTCTATAGTTTATGAAAGAGTGTTCTCTGTCAAGGGAACTTTTTATCAAGGAAATGTATCGAAGATAGCGTTTTCACAGCAAGATGTCAGAGAGTATCTGCTCTACAAAAGACACATTGCTTCACTGGATGTGTGACAGGATTGATCCACCCACATGGCCTTGAAAACCACAGAGACCTTCACAGGGCCAGGAACATCAAAATATCTTTTTTTTCCTTCTACAACCTAGAGTTGTGGAAAGTAAAAAAGTGTCATCTCTGCACCAACAGAAGTCACAATCATATCAAGTGACATTGCTATAGCATGGAAACAAAATCTGAACTATACAGGTAGGTATGAAGTCACACTGGCCACCTTAAAGTATCTCAGACATGACGAGCTCAGTCCGTCCTTTCCTGTATACAGCTGGGTACATTGTTTTCCCATGCTTCTACTCTATTATATTTTTCAGTTTTTTACAAATAAATTATCTATAAGAGTAAGAATATTTCTTCAAAGAACCATATTTTAGCAAAACTTTTAGTCTGAACATGCAACTTATGTCTGTGCATGTGTTTCTATACGTAAACACAAAAGCTCAGTTTCATGACACATTCTTAGCAAACATTCCATTATGCTTTATTGTCAAGAAAATAGAACTGAGATTTTTTTTCACTATATTTAGGCAACATCCTGTTCTGTTCTCCGTGTATTCATTCTCTAAAAGTTCATGCACATCATGTGTTTTATACTAGCGGTTTTATTCTCAATAATTTTTCTACTGTGAACTTGTAAGATGAGAAAGCACTTAATCAAGAGGTCTGTTACCACTCTAATCTGACAGTAAGGGCAAAAAGGCAAGTGTTACATCTTGACAATTGTCGATGACATTAATAGATTTGAAAGTGGAATAACAAGGTAACCCCAATGCTCCTAAAGTTATGTAATCAACTTCAGAGATGAATCTTTGTTAAAGAGCTTTGATCTTCTCATAACATTTTCAGTCTTTGGTTACTTGGTTTGCGGGTTTTTTTTCCATAGTAGACAGTTTTGGTTTTCCCATCTGAAAAGTGTGTGCAACACAAAAATTAGTTATTTAACATGAATTAAAGGATAAGTTTCAGGATATCGATCAGGTTAATTAGTACCTGTGTTTGTTACGGTTCAAGTAGCTGATCATTTTTCCAGTTTGATCTTTCTTCTTTTACAGTCAGTAAATACCTGGAATTCATGTGGACTTATTCCTACATTCAAGGGCTGCACCATGTTATTGAAGAGTCTGTTGTTTCTTTTTGCTTTGAGTACTCAACAGTGGAGAGAAATGTTTTCTTTCATGATACTTTCCCTATATGAGTCTTAGAGGAAACTTAAAAATTCTTGAAGATTTTTGGGAAAAATATATTTATTACAATAAAGAGACATTATTCCACCCCATAAAATCCAACAATCTAACAGTTAAGGAGTAAAAAGTTAAAGAGTTAAGGAGAAAGAGCTGAGAAAATTTCTTTACAAAAAGAAATTGTAGAATTTAATGTATCTACATGAAGTTCTAGTGATGAAAAAGTAACAATTGCCAGAAAAAACTTTAAATAAAATGACAGGCTGGAATGAAATAGAGAGCTTCTTCCAGGTTTTTATCTTCTATATACAAAATGAGTATATATGAATGAAAGTGTGTTGCACTTAAAAGAGAATTTGAGCACTGTGACAGTTTATGCTTAACATCAGAACATGTGGCAGTGTTAGGAATAGAATACAATAAAAATATTTTAAATCAACATTAAGATTTATATTTCCTCATTTATTTATTTGAACAAAGCCTTCTGCCCTTCCAGAAAAACATATGGCCCTTCAATTTATCTTTTTTCTCTGAACATTCACAAATGTACAAATAACATATTATTATCAGGAACTGTGTTCAGAGTCATTAAATTACACTGTACTTTGAGAATTTTTCCAATCATCTCTGTCATACAAGTAAAGTGCTGCCTTTTCTTACCAATTATTTTCTTCCAGTTCTTTCAGTCAAAAGTCTAAAACTACATAGCAAAGGCGTTTTTCTATCTGACCTCTCCATTTGGTTAATTGGCCATGTTACATTATTTAGCATTTAATTCAAAGGCAAAAGATATTTTGTTTTATGATATGGTGTGATATGATTAAAAAGCATAAAAATCCTTGTTTATGCGTGTTGTCTAATTACACATTCTTTTCTCTCTTAGTCTTTCAAAATGTATGAAGAAGACAAAACTACTGCTCACTGTCTCCATAGAGACACTATGATAATATCATGAGAAAACATTTTTATTTCAGTACCTAATGGATTTGCCTCCTGAGTAAAACCACTCAATAAGGAAAGTGCCAGGAGTAGAAAAGTCGTTCATTACAGTATGAAGCTCATTGTGATCTACATTGACTTGGTCTGTGCTAAGTGATTTAGCACAGTATTTAGAAATGTTAGAGAAATAGATTTTTTTTTCAGATTTGTTTACTTTGCCAGATTCAGGGCTTATTTAAGTTCACATTCTGAGTTAAATGACACAAAAGAACAGCCTATTTCTCTAAATATAAGAAAATGAATATTTTGCTTGGCCCTGGAACTAAACCTGGTTAAAAAAAAGGAAGATATTTATTTGAGGAGACATTCTGCATAATTTAACTGGTAATTGTCAGAAGGGTATTTTTTAATACAGAAATTAGAACTGAAAGTATGTGATGGCTGCCTGCAAGACTACCACTCTAAACCAGTTTGCATGTGAAATCAAGGCTATTCACAAGGTAATATGTCTAGCCATAATTTTATATTCTGAAAGACAGAGACAATACAGAATCTTAACATTTTTTCATTACTTTAAATAAACAAATGGTTAAAAGAAGTTCATCACCTATAGATGTCTTCACTACTAATTATTTCTAATTCCCTGAAGTACAGTGTGAAGTTATATATCATGTATTAATATACAGCAAAGTTTTATAGTATTGATTACATTAATCATCACTAACACTGGTAGACCCTACTGACTGCAATTTTATTCACTACATGAACAGAAAAAAACAGAAAAAAATACCAAACCAAATTAAAATATATGCCTTTCCATGTAATTTAGGCTTTATTCAGTAAGAATATATGTGATTTGGAAATTTTTAAGATAAATAAGACATATTAGACTGGTATTTCTGTAGTTATAATGTTATCAAACAACAATGCCATCTGAGTAATCTGCATCTCTCCTGTTTTTGAACTAAATATAGTGATTTTGAAAAAGGATATAATCTCTAATTCTACTGTTACCACCAAGGTTAGATCTCCCTCTTTTCCTTCCCATTCTGTCTCATGGATATGAGCAGATTTTCAGAAACCTTTGGAATAAAACCCCACAACCCAAAACAAAAAACTAACTCTTACACTGTCATCGACTTAGAAGCATTGAGGTGTGTCTTTACATCAAGTTCTACTCCTATTTATAATACTGTAAAATAAAACAGGTTTGGTCAATACTTCTCAACTGGAAGTTCATAGACAGACAGAAAAGTCCTCTCACCATTTTCCAAATGTTTTAGAGTAAAGATGGCTGAAAACCCCTAAAAAAAATTAGACAAAAGCACTGAGCATCCAAACCAGATTTCCAGGAACACTGAACTATTTGTTGAGACAGAATATCATTACTCATCGTTGTATTAGAGCAACACTGGTAGACCCTACTTGCTGCAGTAAAATTTTAGGTAGTCCTATTTATTCTAGTAGGGTAAAGACTCACAATTTGATGTAAGATGGCAGTAGAGGCAATAATTAGATTTGAAGCATTGGGTAGAAACTAAAATTTGCTCTAGGAGAAGAGAAAAAGTAAATAAAATATACTACTGTTTCCTGTGGTTTAAAATAAAGTGCTAACTAGAGAATTCTTAGTTGCCTGAGCAGGAAAAGAATAATGCTATTATGATAAATTCAGATCTGATTGAACAAATTATAATAACATATAAGTGATGATGTTGGACAAAACAGCGCCATTTTAAGGTAAAAGTAACAAAAACCTATTATTGTCATCTTCCACGGTTCTGTGATACTTTCTGCTAAATGAAAAGCCACCAACACATTGAACTTCAAGTCTTTCTGAAGAGTGTCATAACCTGATCAAAGGCCAAATAGACATACTCATCTGAGAAATACAAAGCAAAATGCAGTACTCAATTGCATCAAAGACACCTTTATTGTTTGAGGGAGACAGAAATGTGAGTATTTTATTTTCTGGTAGCAGAGATTTGTGCCTTCTTTATTATTCTGGTTTTCATTAACTTGTCGAGTCAGTGACAAAGCATTTAATGACAATTTTTTATTTCAAATTGCAAACTTCAAAACTAATTTGTCTATTCAGGGACTGACATTCAGGAACTGACACTTTTTGCCTTAGTTTTTAATTTAAAAATACCTTTGATTTATCCTAAACTAAAATCCTGAGGATTTATCCTGAGGGAATCTATAATTCTGAAGTGATAGTACCACAGAAAAATATGTATAGCATTGATGTAAGAAGTAAATTATATAATACCTTAAAAATATTTAGGAGGTAAATGCATCAGAATATTGCTGATATTGGAAGAAAGAACATTTAGGTTTAAGCTTGCATCAGTTAAGGGATGCACAGTTGCATTTGAAAAATACAATCTCCATCCGTATAATGGAGATATTCCTGAGAAATATTCATATTTCTGAGAAATATGAAATTAGGTCAGACTGTTAAGATATTTCTTGGTAAATTAGCTATTTTGTTTAGATTTTTGAGTTCTCTGGAAAAAGATGAGAGTTGAGAAAAGAGACCTCTACTAGCAATGATTAAATAATATACATTAAATTATAAAATTTCATGAAAATTATCTGGAAAACTGGGGAAGTACATTTCCAACCACTTTATTGACAAAGAAAAATACGGTTTTGTTTCTAAAAGTGTTAGCCAGACTTTTAGGAGATAACTCTCCAAAGACGTTCTTTTTTCATACAAATAAAACAAATCTTTTTGGGATGAAATAACATTTTAATTTAAAAATAAATAAATAAAACAATGAAGCAGAACTCTAAGAAGAAACCATATTATTTACCAAGAATAGACTTTCCTTCTATACAAATGCAAAAAAAAATGAAAGATGGAAAAAAAAAATTTCAAGTGGATGATAAAGTTTAGAACTATTGAAAATTACCTTCTGTGGCACCTACTACTTTTCAGGTCAAAAACTGTCTACAATAGGACTGAAAAGCAAAAAGTAGGCAAAAAAAAATGCTTTAGAAGAGTAAAATAATTTTTTAAAGATATTGATAAAGAGAATAGTAGCTGTATTACCAATTTTATAAATTATTTTACAAATTACTGATTTTTTCTTAATTTTTTTGCCTTCTTTCTTTGCTCTGCAAACACAGATAACACAACATAAGCACCTTTTTACTCTATAAACAGTACTTATTTGAGGTAATACAGCTATTTTTTAAAATTTAATATTTGTCCATGACTACACCCTTTTATCCTTTTACCCCTCTATTTTCCCATTTTTTTTACTGTCCAAGGCACCTTGGCCCCTTCCTCTGAATATCCATCTGATCCCTCCATATATAATTTCATCCTGCAATGTTCATAAAGCCATTTATTCTCAGAACTATTTTGCTCTATTACAATTATATGCTTAAATGTGGGAAGTAGATTTGAGATTCTTAAAGTAAGTTTTACCTTTTGGGGTTCTTTTAAAATAATAATTAGGATCGTACTCTATGGAAACTTACTTTGCTTTGAAAACATAGTATTAAAATACAAATATACGTTGTGTACACTATGTAAGTATTTATGTCCTTAGTGTAAACTGTTTACATGTTAGGCTATAAAGTTATGCATATACAGCAGTGGTGGAAGCAATGATGCTGAAATAATCACCTCATTTTTTTCTCTAGATTAAAGATGATAAATGCTTCTTTTCAATGCTTGGGATGTGATTGCAGGAATGATAACAATGGCAAAGGAATGAAATATTAATGAGACAAATACTGAATAATCTTACCCAGGCATATTTCTCTAGATATATAGAGAAATATAAGTCCTCCAGAAAGGACTTATATGTATTATTTTGTTGTTCTGCATTGAGGAAAACTGTGGTTGCAGTGAAAATGTTTTCCAAAACACTGAATATACTACTCAAAAAAAGGCCTAATAAGAAAGTATACTGTGTAGTTTTTTTCCAGGTACAAAATAAAGTCATCCAGTAAATTGAATTACAGACTGATTTTCAAGGGCAATGAGAGTGTAGACTGTAATGTTTGAAACCAGGAAATATTGAGAACTTCAACAAAAATAGTCAGAGCTACACACCTAAAAAGATAAAAAATTTTGTCAGGAGCATGGATTGGTTCACACACAATTCAGTAAGGTTTGCTGGAATATAATTTCTGCTATTTCTGTGAATTTTGACATCAAAATTTAAAATAAAAATATATAATATGTTCTCAAATAGTTAAAGGTTACCATTCATAAGCAGTCATGATCTGAAAAGAAGAGTTTGGTCCAACAAAAATAATTCATTCTAGAAAAAGTTTATGTTAGCCTGAAGATTTCTGGGAAAAAAAGGTACTCGGTACCTATAACATGACTGAAGCTGGCTCTGTCTAGATAAAAAGATAGGGGATTTGAATCATGGAGTCCTATTCGGCTGTAAATGTATCTTACTGAGTTGGAATTTGAACATCTATGTTAACAATTTTGTCCTTTAAGCTATTCTTTTCCTTCAACAGCACTATAGATATTATAGATGTCTAAAAAGGAAATGTTCCATTTTGAGTAGAAGATACAAATGCTTGTTGAACCAACACAAATTTTATTTTTCTTCCAAGAATCTATCTGTCCCTCAGAACTATTGTTTCACAATTTTTATGAAAAATCAGTCTATCAATAAAGAACATGTCTACAGTGTTAGTCTATATGAGTTTTCGAATATAAAAAGATGGGAGTAAATCAAAGATGTTTAATTTAAGATAACTTTTAATTAATTTAAATTTTTAATTTAAGGTACCTTTTTTTAATTTTGATGGGCTTTACACTACAGATCACTTCTGGAATGTATCCATTAATACTGCACTAGAAAAACCGTCATTTTTTAATTCAGAGGTTCATCTATTCCATCAGTAACTAGTAACATACAATTGAACTGTTAGTATGCTTTCCCAGGACACTTTCAGTGTCATTTTATTTATCCAAAATCATTTGCAAGTAAAAAAGAGAGAAATGGGGGAAGGATGGTGGACAGTAAAAGCATACAAGCACATTTAATAAGAAGAATTCAACCCATGTTAAAAAGTAATGAATAATGCCCTAACACCATTTCAGACTTTCCAAAGAGGAAAACACAACCCAAACAAAGCAAACTAAACACAAAAGTATTTCTTGTGCTTGTATAATATTCAGCAGAGCAACACTATGGATCCAAATCAATAATCTTCTGACCTTTAAATATAGTATTCAGTTTTGTTCCAAGAATTTACTGCATGTGTATATGTGTGTATGCCTGACAGAGAGAGATATTGTGTGCATATACAAAGAGAGAAGGAGATAGAAATCTGACAGGATATGTATAAAAAGGTGCTCTTTAGCTACTCCAGGTGCTAGGAAACATGAATGCTGTAATTATTTTTAGATGGGTTTTTTTGGATGCTTTTGTTGCACTACTGTTCAATTAGACTTCATCTTGGATGGAGAGGCAATATACGTGGTTTATCAGCCACTGCTGCATTAACGTGTACAGGAGGAAACGGATGTTATCACTTTGTTGAGTAATACTTGACAAACAGTTATTCCTACAAAAGGAAGAGTGGATGACCTTGATAATATATATTTCAGTCACTCAATTATCTCTCCAACTGAGATAAAGGATAAGGTGAGCAAATCAGACTGTCATTGTTTACCAGTCGAAGAATAGAATTCTACACAACTTTGTTTCTACTCTCTTTACTACTGGGAATGTCAATAACTGTATGAACTTGAGATACTTTTCAGAAGTGTATTTATTTAAGTTTAATTTCCCCATGTTTTTAAAAATAACTTTTGTTCATTCTAAAGTGCTATGTTAACTTCTACACTTTGCTAAAATAAATTAGAATACCCAAATGTATAAATACATAAAAGTCATGTTTCTAAAATTGATAAAAAGAACTCAAACTTCTCAGGGCTTTCCAGCACACACAAATGTGCTTTTTGAGATAGAAGTCAGATTAATGGATGTGTCATCAAATTATATTCTATTTACTCTTCAGCATAAATACTTTAGGCAGAAAGAATATTACTGAATTGAATAAAATTAAGTAAAGAATTGCATTCAGTATGAATGGACAGAAGCCATGATTGCACAAGATCAGATTTTACGATACTTAGTCAGCAATTTTACCACTGATTTATCCTTATTCAAAATTAATTACTTCTAAAAGGTAAAGGTTGGAAAAACTAGCCAGAGAGCTGCTTTTTGAAAACATAGATTTTGCTACCAGAATAATAGAATTATATAGAATAGAGAATATTAATAGGATATAATATTCATATCTGAATATTATATTTTTTAAAGTAGATTCATATACCCATTGTCCTGACATTTTAACTTAAGAATCCACATAGTTTTGTTTGTTTAGATGTTTGGGTAATCCAAACTAAAGGGATAAACACAATGACAGCCATGGTATCATCAGGTAAATGCAGAAGAAATTTTCTAGGAGGCATAGGCAATAAATATGGATAGAAATAGTCAATAAAAAAGATAAGAAGGAGGGCCAAACACAGAATGACATATTTTCCAAAATATTCCTGACTTTGGTTACATTACAGGTATTACAATTCTGAGGCATTAAATTTTCAATTATGAGCAGATTTTTTCAGAGATTGAATTTCCTTCTTTTTTCTGCCTGTATGCAAAAAAATTTGTTGAAACACAGCTTTACACTGAAAAACTGTTTAGATAGTAAATGTGGGATTGGCTTATATTATTGAAAGCTAAATCTAGACAGTCAGCTATTTGATTTGAAATTTCAGGACAAGAAGTAAAGATGGGAGAGAGAACCTAATTTTTCTTACAATAAAAAGAAGATTGATAAGTGCTTCATTCAAAACTTCATGTCTTTTTTTTTTTTTCTGACTGATGAACCTTCCTTTGCAGCTTTTATTTGTAATTTAGCTATTCTAAATATGAACATTTAAATAAGAATATATCAAAATTTGCTGTGAGATTGTTGCCTCAACTCAGAGAAAAGATAATAAATTGAGTAAGAAGACGTTAGATATAATAGGTGCACTAACTACATAGTATATTCCTTAAGACATATAAATCTATGTTAACTTTTAATTATATCATGCTCTTCCCATAAAATAAGAGGTTAAATCATTTCTGCTAAGAGAGTGTGAATACTAGTCACTCACATCACTGAAATTGAAGACTGAAGTCTGAAGGCTTTTTTGAATACTCATAATGACAAACCTATTACGAGCAATGAGTACTTGTACACTCAGGTATTGGGTTATGCCAATTTTATTCTGTCACTGGGCAGCAAAACAGCAGACAAAATCATTACATATGTCAGAGACGAATTGTGAGCTGACCATAACAACTCCAATAAACCTGAGGTTATGTGGCCAGTTCTTTATTTGTTGCCAAAAAGTCCCAACACATCTAACAAAACCCAGTAATTAAGAAGAAAGATAGAAGAATGAATGGGAAACTTCATTCTGTTATTGCATGAGTCCATGCAATGCTAATGTTTGTGCCGAGATTGGGTTGACATCACAGAAATTAGAAAAAAGCCTGTGACAAATATCAAGGATAGAAAATGGTTTCTGCTTTAAGGATGACAAAACAGACTGCAACCATTCAGCTTTAAAAAGTGAGAACTGAGGAAACAAGATGGAGACTTGCTTGCTCATAGGCATGATAGGCATAGTCTCCTCAGGCTATTACCACTATCAGTCACTGACTTTATGAAATAGTCATGTTATAAAGAGTAATTTTGCTTTTTAGATTTTCGATCAATGACAGAAATGTTTATTTCAAAAGGGAAACAAGCAGCCTTCTAAGAAAGTTGCTGGGAACAACCAATACTTAGCATTTTCTAATAGACTTCAAGCAATATGGAATATTCTGAAGTTTTAGTCTTCAAACTATAAAAAATGAAATTTTGTTATTAAAAATTTAAGGCTATCTATGAGCTATGTGTCTGTAGTAATCCTTATTGATTCTGAAACAGCTACTTATTCAGCAGTTTTAGTGACGGGAGAATACACCAATCTTTGTGTAATTGAAGCAACAAAGAAAATGTCTGTCAGCAGACTGTAAGAGATCTGAAACTTGGCATTTACACTAAAACTTCTTCATTCTATTGTAAAGAGTTCTTATGAATGATCATGCTTTAATCAACTAATTCTCTCTCCTATTAGTACACTAACAAGCATTGTTCAACAATATTGAAAGCATTGGTGTATTATCAGCATTGTTTTAGTCACAGGTACAAAACTCAGCACCATGTGTATTAACTCCATGCAGTAGAGATACGAAAGTCTTTCCATTGCATAGTTCATGTCTGAATATCTACAATTTGTATATTCAAAAGGCTAACTCAGTAATGAAAACATTATCTTTTTGCCTTATTTTCTGTGGTGTTCATTGTGAAGGTTCAGTGAAATCAGATCACTAATTATTAATTAATTTATTCATTCATCTAAGAAGTTGTGTTTATTATCATTAAGAAATTAATCAGTTAAAAAAATCCTTTGTTTCATCTCCTACTACACTGGAACTTCCAGCTGACATTTCAGTCCTCCTCAGAATGCACGAGTAACCAGAAATCATGAATATGGTGTGATTAGTAGATAACAAACGTCACAGAGAATAAGTCACCTACATGGTTATGTAGGTGGCAAAAATAGAGAAATTTCTCAATCCTAAAAAGACAAATCCTTCTACACCATCTCACTATTTCTTAAAGTTACTACTCCAAAGCCAGACAACTTTTCTGAATCATGCTGTGCATCTAACAAAACATTTTATAGAACTTTCTTACTTTACGGTTTTGATCCCAACCTTTGCTGATGAAAGTTGTTTCCTTTCCTAGACTGCAAGGACAACTTAAAAAAAAACCAACAAACCAAAACCAAAAGCAAAAAGACCCACCACAAACAAAAAGCCAACAACAACACAAATAAACAAACAAAACAAACACAAACACACACACACAAAAAAAACCCACAAAAACAAACAAAAAACCAAAACCCTCCCCAAAATTATACGAGCAAAAAACCTTCTGCTAATACAATCTACTTACATAAACCAGACCATATGTGTGGTTTAAGGCTGTGTCTCATTTTCATTTTGAGCTTATCTTCCAGGAGAGAAACATGTCATTCATTATCTCTTGAGAGAAAAATCCTAAATGTATTTTACAGTTTCATATAATTTGCAAAAGCTCTTCAAATCAACTGGAATTAAGTCAAACAACTCTTCAATATTAGGTAACTTCCCTTCTATTTTTTTATTTGACAGAACAATAGAAGATTTGTGACTTTGAAATTGCTACTTTCACAAGCATCTATTAACTCTACGTAAAATTTACATTACAACCTAGAAATTTGCATTGTATATTCATATTGGATATTTTTTAAGGTGTTAATGTACAAAATTTCACCAAAAGAACCTACAGTCAATTTAAAATAACTTCCTTTCTCCCCCAGCCCTTTAACGATTATCCTTTACAGATACCTAGTTTTCTCATACAAGAAAGATAAGAATTTTTGGGAGTGAACCTGACAAAGACACACAAAGATGCAGAGATTGGAGCATCTGTCATAAGAGAGCTGAGAGCTCTGACACTTTAGCCTGGAGAAGGGGAGGCTCAGGGGGATCTTATTGATGTGTGCAAATAACAGCTCTTGAGAGAAAGAAGATGAGGGAGCCAGACTCTTCTTGGTGGTGTCCAGTAGCAGGGCAAGAGTCAATGGACACAAACTGAAACACAGGAAATTACATCTAAACACAAGAAAACAGTTATGCTCTGAGAGCGGTAGAAGATGAGCGTGAGCTTTCCAGAGAAGTGATAGAGTTGCTATACCTGGAGATATTCAAAACCCAACTGGGTGTAGAACTAAGCAACCTGCTTAAGCTGCCCCTGCTTGAGCAGGGAAGTTGGCCCAGATGACCTCAATAGTTCCTTTCCAACCTCAATCATTCTGTAATTCTATTGTTATTCACTGCTTCCTCCAGTGCTTTCTCTTCCTTTCTCCAGTCTTTGGAGCCCAATCTTTGATTTTCTTCAGGCTGCAGCTAAATCTCACTGAACAAAACTGACAGTATGCTATATGGAACTTTTTGAATCATACACACCAAGTGGTAAGAAACATTTTGACATGCAATTATGTGTTTTCTTTCAGTTTAATTTTCATAATAAGTGGAACTATATTTTATAATTACCCTCAAAAAAGGAGGCAACCTAGAACAAGAGTCTGAAAGGGTGTCAGAAGTCTTGATGTCAGAGGTTACTGCTGTATATAGCAGTACAGGTAACCTCCTCAAATTCCTTAGTGCCTTCTTTCCTTCCTCCTCACCCTCTTTGGACCCTTCCTAAATCTGACAAGTTATAGTCTCTAAAGCAAGTGTCATTGTTGATCTGAGGACTTGCCACCACTCATAGAAATGAATTCTCCAGCAGCCCAAGTGCAATTGCGTCACATGAAGTCTGCAATTCTTGTTCACTTGCCACAGCACGGCAAGAGCTATCACCACTTATTGGAAGAAATGCATCTTTCATTGAACTGTGAAGGAGGCCTTGTTTAAAAGTGTGCAGGAGATCACTATGGAGACAGAGAAACTGAATGTTTTTTTATACAACCAGTTTAAAAATGATCTTGAGAATTCCCTATAAGATGGTGTTATGCACTTTGCTGTTATACTCCCCACCTAGTCTTATTCTCTTCGTTCATATGTTAAGTGTTTGTTCCACCCCTGTTGCCTCTGGTTACCAAACTCCTCCTCCTTTCCTCCTGCACTTTCCAAGTTTGGCCATTGTTCCACCCCTCCTGACCATATATGGCAAACCCCTCCCTTTTTCCGGACTCTTCCCTGACAGTCCCTATAAAAGGGGTGTCGCCATGTTAATAAAATTCACTCTACACCAGTCCTTGGTGTTGTGTGCTTGTGTGATTTTTGTCACCCTGTGTCACGGCTCCTTGGACCCTGAGTGCATGCTGCAGCCCACCAGCTAGCCACGGAAACAGCACTTGCTCTACCCTGGAGTGGACCTGCCTTCCTCTCCTGCGGGCTGCGTCAAAAGTGAGCAATTCTGTTACTTGCTTTCACACATACTGCTTGAGATGTTGTGGCATAGCACATGTCTTTCTGCTGTCAAGGGCAGCAATAGCACTTTACATTCATCCTGTGCCACTCCTTTAGAACCTGAAGATACTAATAACTGGAAAATCCATGAAGGTGAACCTACCAAAATTAACCAAATACTTAATTTTCAGGAACACCTATTGGAACAAGACCTCTTCTGGTCTTTTAGACCTCTTCTGATCAATAAATTTAAGTGGAATATTATAAATCTTGCAGGGGTTTTCTTCGTGGTTTTTGAGCTTGGATTTTTTTTTTTTAATGGTCATTTTAGGATAACATTACCGTGTCTGGTACTTAGAAGTGCAAATAGGTGCTAGGCAGCAAGGTCTCTACCTAAATAAGAGAATGTATTTTAAACAAGTGTTAGATAACATTTTTATTCTTGATGATAATCAGAACGGAGTTTAATTTGGCAGGTTGTGTGGCAGAACATTCATTCCATCTGCCTCCGCATCAATTCCTCTACCCATCTAAATCAAGACCCCCAGAAGATTTCTTAATCTGCAGGTTGAGATGCTCATACAGTTTTCCCTGAGCAAGCAGTGAAATTGCCAATTAGTGGTGACAGGTATTTTGAAAACATGTTCACAGTGAGTAGCATTTGCTCTCACTGCATTTTTTCTACTAGTATCTTAGGAAAAGAAATCTCATTCTGCTGCTGCAGTATACTATTATTCAGTGCAAATTTTCATAAAACATACAAAACCCAAATACAGAACTCTACTTCAAAAAAGAAAAGCCTAAGTATATTGACTGAGCAAAAGATAATTTTACATTATTTTATTTCTTAATACCAGCTACAGTGATAATACTATCCTTGAATGTTTGAATCTAAGCAGCTATATTCTTTTAGGGCTCTCAGCTTGTAGAGTAAAAATGTTATTTGTGTTTCATTTAGTGGGGTTCAACATATTAATATGTTGATTCTATTTAAGAACCTGTAGCGAGAAACATTATTGATTATTGTCACTGTTCCTTCATTTCTCTGCTGACTTCAGGCAAACCAGAGGATCTAGGAGCTAATTATTCTTCTGAGCAAAAAAGCTGAAAGTCACAAATTTTATTGAATACAGTGAAGGGAGAGGGTAGTTTTCATCTTAATACTTCATCATATGCCTAAATAAGTGGAGCAAATATATAGTATTTGGATGAGATTTCAAGATGTTCTAGATTAGAAATCTGAGTAATATGAATAAGAACAGTGTAAGCGTGGCTTAATTTCAATAATATTATGTATAAACTAATGATGGAAATACAACTCTGAATTTCATTAGGGAAGATTTATGTGTCAAACATGCTTGACATCACACATTTATTTCAATTTCTGTCCTACATTCAGTTTGGAAAATTGCAATGCAGTTCAGGTTAAAATTAGAGTAATTTAATCTGCAGGAACAACTTCAGTTTAGTTACTACTAACAACTGCACTCTTGATCTATTAGAAATTAAAACCTCAAATATGTAACTACTTAAATTAAATAAAGACAAAATAAGAATCACAGAATGAATCATAAAATGGCTTGAGTTGGAAGGGACTTTACAGATCATATAATCCTGACCCCGTTGCTGGGGTAGAGACACCTTCCACTAGACCAGGTTGCTCAAAACCCCATCCAACCTGGCCTTGAACACTTAGGGATGAACATCCAGAGATGGGGAACCCACAGCTTCTCAGGCCAATCTGTTCCAGCGACTTACCACCCTCACAGTAAAGAATTTATTCCTTATATTGAATCTAAATCTGCCCTCTTTTGGTTTTTGACCACTGTCCATTGCTCTGTCACTACAGGCCTCAGTAAAACTTCTCTCTCCATCTTTCTTATAAGTCCCTTTTTATATATCAAAGAGCCACAATACCCTCTTCCCAAAGTCTTCTCTTATCCAAGCTGAACAACCCCAAGTATCTCAGCCTGTCTTTGTAGGAGATGTGTTCCAGCATTCTGGATATTTTTGTGGCCCTTCTCCGGACCAGCTTTAACTGGTCCATGTCTCTCTTCTACGGAGAACTGGACTCCAGAAGTGAATGCAGTACTCCAGGTGAGGTCTTACAAGAGCAGAATACAGTGGGGAGAATGCCCTACCATGCCCTGCTGTCGACACTTTATTTTATGCCCAGTATACACTTGGCTTTCTAGGCTGAAAGGTTACATTGCTGGCTCCTGTCCTATTTTTCATCTGCTAGTATCCTCAAGTCCCCTGCAGGGCTGCTCTTAGTCACTTCATTCCCCAGATTGTATTGACACTGTGATTGCCCTGACCCAGGTGCAGGACCTTGCACTCGGCCTTGTTGAACTGCATGAGGTTCACAAGCATCCATTCTTCAAGCCTGTCAAGATCCCTCTGGATGGCATCCCACTCCTTCAGCATATCAGTTGCATGCTCAACTTTGTGTCATCTACAAGCTTGCTGAGTTTGCACTCAGTCCCACTGTCTATGTCTTTAAAATGAGAAATTTTCACCTGTATACTGCAGGTCTGGTGAATTGAAAGAAACTTCTCAGAAAAGGGATCAGTTAGGGCAGCCAAGTAGAAAACCAGCACCTTTTTTGGTATAGCTGAAAGAGTCAAGCCAGTCGAGTTTGACAGTGAGAGAAAGGGGTTAAATCTTCTACCCAATAAAAGCTTTTTTTGTTGTGACAAAAGGGGTAAAGAAGTAAAGAAAATAAGTACATCTGAAAATTACATTGCAAATGGATTTTGTTTCTTCTCCATAATATAGCTCTAAAGATAAATTTTAGTAGGAAAGGGTAAGTTATACTCACTGAATTTGTTCCTGTTATGGTAACCAAGCACAAATTTAAATTTTTCTCTTGAATAAAAACAAAGATTGTATTGTTAATGGGATTTTCTTTAAGTATTTAAGTTAATTACTAGAGAAGAGTTGCCTGAAGCACTTCAAAATTGCTTGCAGTAAAATATGCTTATTTCAACTTTGGACTGCTAGACTTGGAGAGGTTTTGGTGTAGTACACAATGTTCTACATTGGTGTAGAACTTAAACAGTTTGAGAAGCATTATTATTGTAATTTTCTCATGTTAGAGTCAATGCTTTTTAACCAAGAAAACTAATTTGGTATTGCTTGATTATCTTCTCCTGAAGCTTTTAAAGTGCCTTCATACAATATAAACATAGAACTCTTATGCAACCCATTCCTATATAAATTGTACGCTTCCGCTGTTAGTCCTATGCCTTTTCTTGATCTGTTTGGTTTGTATCCCTCCACTGAGTGAAATTCTGGCTGGACAGCATAGATAGTTTCAAGTAATCTTCAGGTATGAAAACATGTTCTCCACATCCATCCAAATAGACTCATTATGCATAGTGAAGAAAGAATTATGTCACATTTTTGCTAGCTCTCTAAAATCTTCAATGAATATTAAAATAAACTTAAAATATATTCTTTGTGTTCACTGAAATTAACAGAAGCAATTTCTTCCAGCAGCATAGGATCTAGAAGAGATTTGTAAGGAGTTGTTAGATTTAATCTGTCATGTTTAATCAGACAAAACTACTCTGGACTATTTTATCATGTATCTGTAACTTATAGCAAATAGAGCCAGGTAAGAATTTCTTAAGTCACGAGTATTATAAAAAACCTTAAGAGCTAAATGAACTATAGATAGACAGCCAGTACAAGAGTTAGGATTAACTGGGTCCTCAGTTTCAAAGGTGCTTCCTGGAAAGCCCTTGCCAAGTGCTACCTAAACCTAGAAACACCTGGACACTTGCACATGTTTCTTGTGGATTGTTGTAGTGGGTTTCTGTGGCTGGGTTTTGGTAGCAGCGGGGCTACAAGGGTGGCTTCTGTTACAAGCTTCCCCTGTCCTGTGGAGCCAATGATAGCTGGCTCCAGGAGGGACTTCCTTCTGCCTGCCAAGGCCAAGCCAATTAGGAGTAATAGTAACACCTCTGTGATAACATTAAGAACAGAAGAGTGCTGCACAGAAGGAAATTCCAGCCAGGGAAGAGCGGAGTGAGAACTGTGAAAGTAAACACCAAGGTCAGTGCAGAAGGAGGGGGAGGGGGTGCTCCAGGCACCAGAGCTGTGACCCCTGTGGCCTGTGGTGCAGACCATGCTGGAGCAGCTGTGCGCCTGCAGCCCATGGAGGACCATTGGGGTGCCGAGACCCACCTGCAGCTCATGGAGGAGCCCATGCTGGAGCAGGTGGATGCATGAAGGAGGCTGTGACCCTGTGGGAGGCCCAGGATGGAGCAAGTTCCTGCTAGGGACCTCCAGCCCGTGGAGAGAGGAGCCCACGTGGGAGCAGGTTTTTCCTGGGTAGGACTTGTGGCCCTGTCGGGGACCCACGTTGGTACAGATCATCTGTGAAGAACTGCACCCTGTGGAGGAGTGACCCACAGGACAGCAGTTTGGAAAGAACTGCTGCCCAAGGGGTGGACTCAGGTTGGAGAGGTCCATCAATGACTGTCTCCCATGGGAGAGACACCACAGGGGCAGAGGAAGGACTCCTCTCTGAGCAGCAGCAGAAACAACTGACTGCAACCCCCATTCCCGTTCCCCTCTACTGCTAGGGGGGAGGAGGGAGAATATGGAAGGAAGGTGGGGTGGGGGGAAGGTGTTTTTAAGACTGTTTTATTTCTCACTCTTTGTCTCTTATCCTGTTAGTAGTAAATTTAAGTAATATCCCCACTTGGAGTCTGTTTTGCCCATGAAGGTAATCAGTAAGTGACCTCTCCCAGCTCTGATCTCTACTTATGAATCCTTAGCTGCTTTTTATTCTCTCTCCTCCATCCAGTTGCAGAGGGAGAGTAATAGAGTGGCTGGTATCTGTCCAGGGTCAACCCCCCACAGCTGTGATGTCCAGATGGGTGCAAAATCAAAGAAAACTTTCCTGAGAATAGAAGTGGAGAAGTTCTTGTGCGCTCACATGGAAATGAGGTGCTAAAAAGAGCAGTGAAATTGACATGGAGTTGATTGTTTAAACTAAGATGGGGAGACATCAACAAGAAAAAGCCAAAAATTGCAGAAACAACCAAGTGTCCACCTAGAAAGACACCTGTAATCCAAATGGTTCATATTTATATTGGGAAAGGCCCAGGGATAACACAAAGCAATGGTGCAAAGAGGATCCCAGCAGAGATCAAAAGCTGTGCTGAGAATGTCAGGACTGCACAGCTCCTGCCAGACCTCCCTAGGCTCACAGAGAGCACAGTCCATGAGTAACCTGCTGAAGCAAATGACCAACAGCAGTACAAAAGAAATCTGTCCCTGGGAGAGGAGATACATATGCTTGTGCATAGATATGTTCAGGCATAAAACCTTGTGTACCATGGTCAAAACGATGGTTGTATTTGTAATGTAAGCAAACTTTGCATTTTTTTTTCAGTTCTGATGCACATCTACAGGCTGGGTGGATGTGCAGAGTGGAACATTTTTAATTTTATGTGCTTAATGTTAGACAGAAGTGTATAAATTCCTAGAAATAAATAGGAAAGTCAAAACCTCTCTCTCCCATTTGAGTATCCTAACAAAGTCATGCAGCAAACAAAAGCTGCATGTTAAAATCCTTTAAAACAGAGATACCCACATCATTTTATTTCTCTCAGTAGTTTGACAGCAGCACTTTTATTTTACTGTAGATACCTGAAACTATTCTTTATAACAGCTGGAAAACTTTCAGTGATCCATAATTACATTTCCCAGTGGCTAGCTGTAGGCACCTTTCTCTGTAGTCTACTGTTTGCTTTAGATCCTTTTCTGAAATAAAGAATGAATCACAGGTAAGTTTAAAAGTCATGAAGAAAGCTGCTACTACTTCCAGCTAATCTTTAAACTCCCCCTTCCTTCTCCATGAACCTGCTGTCATTACAGCAGGAACTTCTGAGCCACATCCCCACTTGCTGGTAAACTTAGCCGGTAGCTAGATTGCCACTATTCCCTATCTCTGCTAAGGTATTCTAAAATCTTCTACAGTTTCTTTTATTATCAAAGGAAGTAAAGCAAAATTTAAAATGGTGATTAATATGCAGTTTAGCTATCTATTCAACATCTGAAAGAGGCAACCTAAAGAAAGGCTGGATTGACAGATCAGGATAATATTACCTGCTTCAGTTGTCTGACTTTCATTTGTTCTCTAAAAGTATTGCATTCTTAATGCACCTTTTAAGCTGTCAGGTCACCCAGACAATAGTTTGGTCTCCAAGCAAGAAACACTCAAGATGAGCAATGTATGTTCTTTGCATCCACTAGATATAACTAGATATAACTGCTCTGCAGTCACTCAAGACTCTTGCAGTCCCTCAGACTTCCTCCAGTGTGGATCATTCTGTTTCAAGAGCATGTGTCCAGCTGCATTTCCAGCAATGTCTTCTTTCATGTGTCTCCTGTGCTTTCTTCTCTGGTTTCTGCAAAATGTAGCACTTCATATCTCCTTGTGTATCTCCATTTTTGTCTCCTGTACTTCCTCACATTTTTCTTTTTATGTCTTCTACTCCACACAGCTGCAGTTATTTTTTAATAATATTTGAACAGTGGTGCCATATGCTCCTCATATTGAAGTTTTGGTGTGCAGTGGACTGTTTCTACCTGTTGCCAAGTCAGCTGGACTTGGCTTGACTGTCCCAAAGTAGTTCCTGACGGCCTCCCACACAGGGCATCCTACAGTGCCTGATACCCAAACCCTGCCCAATAGTCGCCTCTTTGGGACAAAAAAGATATCATGTTTGTAAATAAAAGAAATATTAACCTGCTCTGAAATTATCAGGAAATTAAATATTCCCTTATTACAGATGCAGGTCTGTCCTGGAATGTCAGTTTTGACATCAATGCAAAGGTTGTTTATTAATGAACTTCAGTTAAATCATTTTCTCTTTCTAGATTTTTCTATTAACCTCTGAGGAAGGTTACATAAGAAAGAAGAAACCAAAACATTTTGTAGCATAGCATCCTTGCATCTTTCAGCTGCCTTTTGAACAAATTTCAAGACAAATCATCCCAAAGCCTTTTCTACAGGTATATTTATTATCAGGCCTTAAAACAGTTGATATGATGCATAATTTTTATCAAACATGAAATATTTTCAAATTAATTAGACAGCTGATTAGTTGGTAAGCCTGTTTGTCACTGCTATCACCCCCAACATTTTTCACTGCATAACTGATAAGTTAAATACCTAATTACACTGAAAGTTAATTGGTTTTTAATAGAGCATCTGCTGAAAAAAAAAAGTGTAAGCTCTGAGTTACATGCCAATCAAAGTGTAATACAGGTTTTTAACTAGAGAAGATTAACACATTCCACTTCATAAGGTTTGGACCTGATTTCCTCCTCTCTGAGAGTAACTTAAAGAGATAAAATTCTTGGCCAAGGGTACATAGTGTAAATAAGATCCTTTACTTCGTTCTGCCAGAACATTTTCTTTAACTTCAGTAGAATTTTAGATGAGGGTAAGGTGGTAAAGAATATTCTAAAGCAATTTATTACATAAAGATTGCTCACTTTGGTACATCTTGAGGAAAATACATCAATTCAACAAGAAAATGGGGAAACAGGGAAAATTAATTGCTTATAAATTGAAACAAAATATTAAAAACCTATGTTAAATCTGTATTTCTAGTTTCTGCTAAAATGAAGAAAAAATAAGTGTAAGGCATTTTTATTAGTGAGGAATAAAATGCAGATTGAATAGCCTTATTCTCTAGGAATAAGGGGCAGCAGTCATAAGCAACATTTTTTCAATAATTTTCGAAAACTGTTACAGACCTTGGGGAAGGATAGAAGGAATTATATGCCCTTAAAATATTCTGAAAGACAAAATTTGCAATACTTGTAAGACCAAAAATTTATGATAAAATTCATGTAACAATTCATTTCATTAAGTACAGGTTTTGAAAAGCACACTTTCTTATATTGGGCTGCATTGCATTGAATCATGGAATATAATCCCACCATGCAATAAGGGATTAGGGTTAAAGAACTTCATATTGAGACTATAAATCTGAACCTCAATTACTCTGTAGGAGCACTTGTTTCCTTCATTTAATTTCTGGATCCGTACTCATACACACACACTTTAAATCTACTGCTCTATCCTACATCTATTCATAGTACAAGAGCTTAAAAATTCTGCATGCTCATATATAAATTCTCTTCTACTCCTGTATTACCAGATTTAAATTCTTCTTTAAGGTTCTGTCTGAACCACTGCTTTGCTCTTTTCACTCTTCCTTTACATTCAAGAGCCCTGTTTTTTTTCAGTTTCCTTAATTACTGCTTTTCATAGGTTTTCAAAATGTCTTTTTACCCTGATCAGTCTTCAGAAAACCAGAATGTTAACTGTATGCATTACAACATCAGTACTGCTCCTCTATCTAATGCCAGCCCAAGATAGTCAGACTTGGTGCTTTTGATGTTACTTTGTGTTGCAGTTTTAGTTAAATAGGAAAGATTTTTTTGTTGAGTTTTTCATATCATCATGTAGTTCAAAGTGTGGGGGACTGATCCGCTCGCTGCCCCGCCAGGGCTGCGGTGGGGAGGGATTGTCCCCTAGAAGTGGTACCCTGCCAGAAAGAGGTGTGAAACACCACAAGAACTCAGCAGAGAGAGAGGAGAAAACCCCCCAGCACTTCCAGAACTGGCTCTCTTAGCACCTGGGTTGTGCTCGCTGGAGCCTTTTCCCCGGGGACCGATTTGCCTCATCAGTGGCTGTTTTCCACTGCAGGCGCTGACCAGCTCCCCTCGCTGCATCGAGCCACCGCCGGCACCTCTTTTTTGCGCCATGGCAGCCACCGTCAGCTGCCTGAGGGGTGCGAGCGCCACTGCCAGCCGCGCCAAGATTCCAGCCCTGGGAATTTCTTTCTGGGGAGCTACGTGGGGCACTGCCATCATGTGGCTCGTAATCACGCGGTCCCAGAGCCGCTTTGGTGCCATCATTGTCATGTCACATGGTTTGCTCCGTCGGGATGCATGGAGCCGTCTCGGTGGGATAGGACCCTTCTTTCTTCGAATGAGAAACTCTTCTAGGTTTTTCGCATTTTAACCAAGAGGTTAGGGGTGGCTAGGTAACATTTTTCTGCTATTGACTGGTTTTGTTTTGTTCTGTTTTTTTCTCAGGGGTTTTTTGTTTGTTTGGGTTTTTTTGGATTTTTTTTGTTTGTTTGGGTTTTTTTAAATTGTTATCTTTTCCCTCTTTCATTCAGACTCGTGCTAATTTAAAAGTTTGTCAATATTTGGAAGGAGGGAAATAAACGAAAGAGAAGGGCTTCATCTCATTAGAGGTCCCACATCTGAACATATAACCATTAAACCAAGACATCTTGCTGAAAAATATCTATTTCCCTGAAAGCTTTCACAGGATGTCAAATATCCCCAATTAGTCAAAGTTAAATAAACTTTTAATTGTTTTATATGCTTATACATAATTTTGAAATACATAATATTTTTATTTGGCCAAATGATCCATTCTTCTGCTCAAAAGAAGGAAAAGGTGTAGCCTTAAGACTACCCAAGTCTTAAGATACTTAGATATTTTTCCACAGCACGTTGAATCGCTCTACTAAGAAAGTTTCATCATCTTAATAGAACAGATGTTCTCAGTAGTGTTGAGATGCATGTTCAAATTCGTTCTAGTGGTATAGTCAATAATAGTAATAGCCAAAAGCATAGAAATGTATTATTGTAACTTTAATCAGAATCTCCTGAGCTTTGCTAACACTACTGATATTCTTTTCAGATCTCAATTGTCTTAACTGCAATGGTAAGATTCTGATGTTCTGAAAAGGCTCATAGTTCTATGATTGTATTTTAATGTGTGTGGATAAAAACCTTACATCATAACAGATGTCTTTTCAGAAAAAAAATAAGGCATCAGCCTGTTTCTTACAAGCCCTTCCTTGGTTGACAGAATAGTCACCCTTGTTACGTAGCACTAGCCTCTGAGACTACAAATACAAGAAGATAAAGAGGGTTTGAGAATACGGGTGATAACAGAGATCCCAAAGGCTATAAACATCAACAAAGAAAGTCAGTATTACTTTTTGTTAAAGGAATGTCATCTTGAGAGCTGGGATGATCAGTTTTAGAGCAACAGAAAAAGAACAAAACCCGTGTATCCAACATGCATAAACATCCTTATATAGTGAAAACACAAAGGACACAATCAGGAACAGAGGTATCTCTATCTCAGGGAAAATGAAGTCCATCCTCAGCAAAACTGTTTACTGTTTTTTGTTTTTTTTTCTTTATTGTTCTATGTACAATGCCAGCAGAAATGCTGGCATTAAGCCCAAAACCAGAACAGAAAGCGTTCTATGGAACAAGAAGTAACGTGTCCTTACCCTTTGAGATCCCCATCAGCTAGAGGAATTAGAGCTCCCACAGAGAAGGTACAGACCACCATAACCTGTGAGGGAAGCAGAGCAAAGAAAGAACAGAGAGAAAAATTTCTGCATCATTATGCCACTCATTTGCACCTCATCAGTGTCACTACTTAAGCATCAGCAGGTCTCTCTCTCTCTCTCTCCCCTCTTTGAGAGACAAAACACCATTTCTTGTTTTGCCATTCACCCTATTTTATTTCTGCAACTCAGTAACTTTCTATTATATAACTGGGATTAGTAGACTACAACCTTAAAAAGCAGTGTGTTTTTTTCTTCCGTTGCTTGTATATGTGTACGTATGCAGACGTGTTTATTTCCTGCTCTATCACAGCCATGCAAATTGTCTGATACTGCAGAGTCAAGTCAGGGTAAATTCAGGTGTAACATAGCCATTTTTTAGACTGGTCAGTTAAGATGTTAAAAGGTAATTTCCCTCATGAATACCCCTACAAATTCACCAGTTGCCTTAGATTTGGCATATAATTGTCATTGGAGACTGTCTTTACTGAAAGAATACAGCATCTACTGTTTAGATATATGCCATTAATGTCTTAAAGGACACTGTAGAAAGGAACTCAAAACCAGACAGTACTAGTCTGTTTGTAGTCCGTTCATAGAGTCAAAGAATTATGGACCAATTTGCATTAGAAGGGACCTTCAAGATGATCCAGTTCCAACTCTCCTGCCATGGGGAGATGGGGAGTCCTACCCTCTATCAGCTCATGGTCATTCCTCTTGTCCTGTTGCCCTCTCCAACCTTCCTGTAATCTGCCTTTGCATACTGGAAGGTGCTCTAAGGTCTCCCTGGAGCCTTCTCTTCTCCAGACTGAACAGCCCCAACTGACTCAACCTGTCTTCATTGGAGAGGTACTCCAGCTTTGTGGCCCTCCTGTGAACTTGTTCCACATCTTTCTTATGTAGGGGGCCCCAGAGCTGGATTCAGTACTCCAGGTGGAGTGTTATCAGAGCAGAGTAAAGGGGCAGAATCACCTCCCTCACCTGTTGGCCACACTGCTTTTGATGCAGTGCAGGATATGATTAGCTTTCTGGGCTGCAAGTGCACATTACTGAGTCATGTTGAGCTTTTCATCCACAAAATCTTCCAAGTCTTTCTCCTGAGGCCTAGTCTCAATGCATTCTCCTCCAATGCCTAAAAGTAGCTGATAGGAATTTAATACCTAAAAGTTTAATACCTAAAAATAGCTGATAGGAATTTTTTTTTCAGCAGCATCTAAATTTCATCTGTTTTCTAGAATCTACACTTTCAGATGGCAGAAAGGCTTTGATGGCTGTAAGAGCTGATATCCATATTAATGTTGCTGAAAAGTACTTATGCTTTTCTTCAGTATTACATCTAGAGGACAATAGTCTGGCTGATTCTTTGTTTAGCTTCTGAATAGCTCAGAAACTCTGGTGTTACACTTGTGGAACCACGGACAGACCCAGAAAGGCAGCTACAGTGAGAGGTGTGAGGATAGTGAGAGGTCCTTCATTGAATAAAAGGGAGACAAAAGCATAAAGATGTTTTCTGATTTCTGTTTCCAGACTCATTGATATGATTTCTATCTCCAGTCCTGTGCTAGGCAGCCCAATTCTTTTATAGCCTTAGTCTTAATGATACAGTCCTGCAGAGGATACATAAGCACTTCAGTGCTTCACCTCACTATAATATCTGCATGATGAAGTACCAACATAACTTGTTGTGGGCTCAAATTTGTTCCCGTAAAAAGCTTTCTTTTTGTTGAGAGGGACCGCACTTTGAAAAAGGTTGCTCAGAGAGGCTGTAGAGTCTCCTTTCAAAATCCAACTGGATTGCAATTAGAAGAGAAGACTACGGCTGTTGAATCAGTAATTCTCAAAGAAGCTTATTCATTGACTTCAGTCCAGTGAACAAGAATGAAATAATACATCCAACAAATCAGTGTTTGGATATCATTCTAACAGGATAGAGGCAGTGAGCTGACAACTTCAGAAACAGCAGAGTAAACCTTTGAGAACCTTCTGGCTTCAAACCAAACATAGCTAATCACAACAGCTGTGCAAATAAACTCAGAAGTCCTATTTTTCTTGACATCACCTAGTAATCCAGCAATATGACAAAATGAGCATTCAGAACTGAGACATGCTCACTGCTATCAAACCAGCTTTTCAGAATGACTGTCAGCTCCCTTATGCCAATAAGGCAAGAAAGGGAGATGACATAAGGGCAAAGAGTTTTGGGCTTTTCCAGAGCAAGACGGATTTTAGACAACAAACCAGTTAATAGCTACAATATGAAAGTATAAAGTTGTATAATGTATGGGAGAGGCATTTAGTATATTTTTGAAGGTTTGTTTTTGTTCTTTGTTTTACCCTTCAAAATTATGAGCATCATCCATCTTCAGCACAGGGAACACTCCTCTGTTTTTATATTTTGAGCCATGACCCCTTAAAATTAAAATTTCTCTCTCAATTCCAAATTTTAGTAAGAGGTATTGACATATTTTTTTTTCACTTTTTTTCTACACAGTGAAATTTGAAATCTGAACAAGAGGACCAGTTGCAGAAGGAGGTGCAAGTGCCTGGTGGCAATTCAAGAAGGATCCAAACCTTCCTACCAGTAGGTGGAGCAAAAATGTCATTAATGTGGAGACAAACTTTGAACTAGGACTCTGTAGTCACCTACACCAGGTATTACTCTTCTGTTCTGCTTCTTAGCTGTTCCATCTAGGAAAAAAGCCTAATGCATCTTTTTTT
>VYXB01010312.1:157511-189483 GCA_013397135.1 Pachyramphus minor | reverse complement strand
TTTACTCACTTTAAGAGTAAAGAAGGGATTCTGTCTGATACAGTGTTCAGAGGCATAGCAAAGAAAAAACTGCTCTGCCAGTTCCTGCCCTCCTGCTTTCTTGTCTTGTCTGAGTATGTGGGCAGAAGGATTGGGGACATGGTTCAGCTCAGCACTGCTGTGATGTATATTCATGGACTTCTGTTTAGCTGGCAGTTTCCTTGCTTGTAGCCCCTAGGTCAGTCTAACAGATAATCTCTTTGTCCTTTAGCTCTTCCCTGTACGTTGCTTCGTTTCCCACAACACAGTTGTTTCATGCCACATCGGAGATAAGAGGCACTCAGTGAAAATAAGCTCCTTTTCCTATCCTGGTTTTATTTAGTCAGGCAGGGATGTGCTTATGTTCATGACAAAAAACACGCTACAAAATCATATGTCCTTCAAATATACAGTCTCAAATCTGAAGTATCTCGAGTATGCTAAAATGTTGATAGATTTTTTGGTTCAGATAGTACTCAAGAAGGTATTAGACAGAGTACCTAATACATTAAAAGATCTTGAATGCACCTTTCAACTTTGTTATGCTTCTGCAAGCTATGGATTAATAGGAATCAGCATGGGACTTGCTACACAGACAAGAATACCTACAAGAGTATTTGAACTGAAAACCTTACAATGAAAAGCCTTGTCATCTCCTGACAGAATCATGCCTGCTGTTTCCATCATTAACAACAAAGCACAGCTTTATATTAAATCACAGCTGAGCATCAGGATGCAAATATGGCCTTTGAAAAGGACCATCAGAGTCTTAAATAAAAATGCATTTGGATTTTTCTAATCAATCAGTAGGAACTTCTTGTCTCTAAACTGAGGTTAGGAATAACTCAAGTATTTCCTGATCAACTTTGACTCTTTTACACCTGGCTCTTCAGAAAATAACATTACTGTGATATTTTGTGTCAATTTTGGGTCAGTTAAGAAAATGCTAATTGGGGGAAATTCAATGAATTTAATAGTACTTTAGTTACCTCATCATCTGTCATCAATTTCACCTTACAAAATGAAACACATGAATTCAATTTTGTTTCAATTAATTGTCCTATTAACAAAAAAATACCTTTTCAGGTGGCAGCATTAGAGATTTTCTAACTGAAAGGAATGATACTGAATTTTTTTCAGAATTTTAATTAAATGATGAAAGCTAAATTATAATGCTTCTCATTAAAATGCAATGAACCAGGTGATGGGTGTGAAGCATAAGTCTTATGAGGAGTGGCTGAGGGATCTGGGGTTGTTTAACCTGGAGAAAAGGTGGCTTAGGGGTGACCTTACTGCTCTCCACAACTACCTGAAAGGAGGTTGTAGCCAGGTGAGTGGCATCTCTTCTGAGTAACAAGTGATACGAAAAGAAGAAACAGCCTGGGAAACAGAGAAGGTTTAGATTGGATATTAGGAAAATTTTTTCACTGAAAGGGTTGTTAAGCATTGGAATAGGCTACCCAGGGAAGCAGTTGAGTCACCATTTTTGGAGATATTTAAAAGACATGGAGATGTGCCGCTTGGAGACATGGTTCAGTGGCAGACCTGGCAGTGCTGAGTTAACAGGCAGACTTGATGAGCTTAAAAATCTTTTCCTACTTATATGGTTCTATGATTCTATGTTTATGAAATGTGGGGTGCCTAAGACAAAAAGTCTGAGCTCCAGTGAAGTACTGTCCCAGCAGAATGCTAGAAATTTACACAATCAAGACAATCTTCAGCTTTTTCACTTTATTATTTGGAAGCAGTACAGAAGACACTAGATTTTTAAACATGAACATGTTGCAAAATATTAAAAACATTATAAATGTTAAGACCATATTTTAAAAAAAAAGGTGGTCACCAGCAACTGATGCACCTAGGCAGGGTATAGAAATGTGTATCTTCTGCAGCTATTGCCAAAGCACTGACTAGCCACCTAATGAGATGCATACAAGTTAATTGCAATTTTAGATAGAGGCTGACAATTGCAATTCAAGAGTTTATGATTTAATACCCAAAGAAAACAAGACATATTCAGATTAACGTTCCTTTCCCCTCACCATCTTACTTATGTAAAATTATACACATAAAAAGTGACCCAAATCTGTGTTTTACTGGCACAACAAGAGCAAAAACAACAAAAAACCACCCCCCATGAAAACAACAACAACAAAAAGCAAACAGACAAAAAACCAACAAAACAAAACAAAAATCAGAGAACTTTACAAGATCTCTCCTGTAAAACCACACATTTAAGATTAAAAATTTACATGCACAGATTACAAAACCTGGTTCTGTAAAGGTTTCTGATAGTTTCTAGAGGATTGCACAGGGCCCCCAGGCACATTGAGATGAAATAAATGTTAATGTCAGCATTTTGACTTGCAGTGGAGGGGAATGATACTTCCATAATTTTAATACCCATTTCATTCCTTATTTTATTTTCCTGTTTCTGTGTTTTGGAAACATATAAATCTCAGCAGTCTATTGCTCCTGCTGGCTCAAAATAGCTGCTGACCATAATGCAATATCACTCACCTACATTTGACAAAGTAGTGACATTTTCCTTTCCCTGTTCATAAGCAAGTACAAAGACTCGAAGGGATCTTCTAAATACATCCTACACTCAAACTATTAAAATCTTAGGATGTTAACAAAGGATAAGGAAAATATGAAATACTGATTAAGAACTAAAAATGCATAATTCTTGCAAAGAGCTCTGTCAATATTTCTTTGAAACCTGACTTACAGTAAGTATCTGGAAGTATATTACAGTAAATAGATTCTCTTTATAAGAGTTTTTTCTTATATTTTTCATAGTTTTAAAAACAAAAATGTCCAAAACTTATCTTCAAATTTAGCCATAAGAATGTAAAATATTAATCGACTAGATACAATTCTAAATAAAACAGGTAATATATTTTACTACCATCAAAATTGTTAATCTATCTATTAATTTTTAACTGTAAATCAATTTTGTTATGAAGTTAGAGAACTCAGCAATATTCTTATTAATAACTTTTATGTGTGCCAAAAAACACCAGAATAATACAAAAACTCAAGAGCTCAACATTTGGAAAAGCAATTTATGCCCTGAACTATAAAACACCTGCTTTTGGAAGCATGTGAAGGACAAGAATGTCAGTGGAAAAAGCAAACATCAATTTATCACGGGTAAGTCCCATTTGACCAATCTGGTTGATGTCTATGAGAAAATTACTTACTCAGAACAGAGGATGTCCCTTACCTTGATTTTAACAAGGCTTTTGACACAGTCTCCAACAACATCCTTTTCATGGATAACCTGGTGAGATACAAACTGGACAGATGGGCCATAGACGGGTGGGTATCTGGCTGAATTGCCAAGCTCAGGGTGTGGTGGTTAATGGCTCAAAGTCAAACTGACAGCTGGTCAGGAGTGAAGTTCCTCAGGGGCCAATAATAGATCTGATACTGCCATGGGCTACAAAACGGCAGATGAACAGGATACTTTAAATCATCTTTTCACACTCTTCTCCTTGGGTTGTTTACGGCTTCCTTCATTCATAAACAAGATTTTAGCTAAAGAACTTTCATTGTAGCAATGAAAGTATAACTGTGGCAACTTTGTGATGATCACAATCTAGTAGCCCTATTTTTTTCACTATTTATTTTGATTTTCTTTGGGAACTCCTAAAGGCATAGCAAGCTCCCAATCTTTTTTAACCAAAGCTTAGCTAAATCCACATGAATAGCACAGCAAGCATAGCATATAGTCTTGAGAAAAAGGCATTTGAAGATCACAATTCCTTGTTAACACCCTCAAAGATTATTGACTCAAAAAACTCCTAGATCTCAATTCAGCCAGGTCAGGAAATCGTGCCCATCTCTGATTTTAAAACAGTCCAAGGGTACTGTTCACATAATAACAGTATAGCTAGAGCTTAGAACTATTCGTTTTATACCATATTTCAGGGAACTGCCACAGAACAACAAGATTGATTTCTAAAAATGTCAATACAAAACAGTGTCAACATTTTAACATTAGCATCTTTTTTCTCTCGATGTATTTCTTTTCCATCAAATGTAGCTTAACTTGTTGTAATCTCTCAATTCCAATACTGTAAAAAGTAAAAAATCATCAGCTGTAAAAGGCTGCAAAAACTTAATTGACTTGCTCTTGCCTTAGCATCCTGTCAGGATGTGTGATATCTAAAGGAACTGTTTGCACTTACTGCTTGCTGCAAGCAATTAATTTCTGTTCAAGCGCTATGTGTCATTATGAGGGTAAATGTTATATTTCTAAGGTAGGTAAATGTTCACTGACATTAATTACTACTAGTTACTTTTACAGAAAAATTTAAAATCCTTTAGAAAGTAACTTGGCAGTTTTATTTCATTTGTGTATATGACATGACCAAGTCTGACAGACAACAGATTACTTATTCTATGTTAAACAGTTTCTAAATTCAGGCAAGTGTGATGTGAATTTAGTCTTAGGGCTTCTTTCCATCAATATTTTCACTCCATTACAGGAATATCAATAGTTCACCAGCAGTGATTCAGAATTTCACTTCCATTATTTGCTCTGTGGAGTCCTTTAATGGTCTACTGCTGCTTGTCTGCAGTTAGTTAACTTTCATGTTTCTTTAACAGGCATTTTTTATTCACTGTAAAAAGGTTAGCAGAAACTGTATTGAATTTAAAATTTGGTTGCCATGATTTTCTGTAAAGACAATTGTTTCTTTTTTTCACTGCTTCTTGTTCTTTTACAACCTATTCTTCTAGAAATTTATCAAAACTTTGGATTAAGAATTGAACTGAACTCTTGGCTTCACTGACGGTAATGAACATATTTTTAATGACATCACTACAGAAATATTCAGCCATGTTGGGGTTTTTTGGGCCCCTCCCAGGCACAAAAAACCACAAACCCTATCCAAGCCAAGCCAAATCAACAAACCCCACAAAAAAACTACAACAAAAACCAAGTAAAACAAACTTGTTTAAGAGCCTAACTTGGCATATCACACAAGCTCATATTGATGGAGTTTGCAGAAAAACATTTAGGAAGGACAGCTTGCTATTTCTTTGGAACTGGGGCTCTCAGGTCACAGAAGAAGAAAAAAAATCTCAGTGGTTTCTATTTTGAAGGAACTGAACTGTTCTTTATAGTGATTATTGCCATTTTTCTGTATCTCAGTATATTTCTGTTAAACATCCATCAGTTACAGGACCATAAATCCTAACATACAATAATGTAAGTAAACACTTCAGCCATTGATAAGGATGTTTTGTCTCTGATACTAAGTGTGTGAGAGGGCAAGTCGATTAGTGATTCTTGTACAGATGCTTTTTTAAATTATAAAGTACTGTATCTTACGCTGATTAATGTGTTGGAACTAATTTATCTGGCTCTTATTTGTTACGATTGGTTACATGCTTACCTTGGCCTAAAAGATAAAAACAAAGTACATCAGATAGGTAAAAAAACCAAACCCGTATACTGTAGTGTATATTTACATCCTGGACACTTGGAATTCTCTCTGTATATTGAAGCAAAATTTGTTACATATTTCCTTTTGGCATTAGAGCAAAGGTGAACCAATTACCTCAGGTATGGAAGATGACCCTGGAATATGAACTTTCACTTCACTGGAACAGAGTCTATGGCATTACAAAGCCAGGGTAAAGTAGTCGTGGACAGCATTCTAACATAATGCCAGGATTTATTAACTTATCACTCAAAACTTACTTCATTATATTCTATTACATTTCTTTCAAATAAGAACCGATTGGTAATGGTAAAGTTGTTTTTTGTAGAACCCTGACAGCAAGTCAGAATACGGATTTATATACCAAATAATATTTATGAAAACTATAACAACTATAACTAATAGTTTGGTTTATAGCACTGTGAGCCACTTAATCTTTCACTTTTTCAAGTTTCCCAAACAGTTAGATGGATTTAAAACTCATAATTTCATAGTTTGTTTTGTAAAAGCCAACCTAATTTTGTAAAGCTATAAAGCATGAAGAAAAGAATTTAAAATACATAAGGAAGTGTTTCTTCATACATTAAGTAGTGAACTTCTGGAAAGTGTTGTTGCAGGAAACTGTGGAGGCAACTTTAAAAAGAATTTGTAGACAATAACTATGGTAGGATACTAAATGGAAGAGGCAAGCAGGTATCCTGTAAAATCTTTTTGTGCTCTTTCAGCATTCACAACATTCTAGTAGGGAAGAGATCACATAAAATGGGTAGATACTAAAAAAAAAATAAGTAATAGTTCCAAGATATGGGAGATAGGCTTTGTTCCAGCAGCCAAGGTTGCTGTCCAGCACCAGTGAAGAAGGGGATCTTAGCAAGGGATGTTTTTGCTCACCTTGTCTCTCTGTGAGAGATTAAGGAGTACAGATCAGCAAGAAGCTCTGGCCGTACACACTTGGTCTCACCTTCTTCCAACTACTCTTGCACGAGTTCTTCTTCACAGGAGTGCAAAGGCTTCATTCTCTCCTACATACTGTTCTGCTGGCAGGACATAATGAAACTGTCATGTTGTTCCCTGGTGAGAAAACGGGTCTGGAGAGATTTTTTAAGTTGTATTTATTCATTCATTTTTACACCAGATATTACTTTAACAGATGATTAGTTAAGTGCGAATGGTCAGTGCATTTTCCAATGGCGTTCGTTTTCCTGGAAGAAAGAACGTTGGTCACAACATCCTCGGTGAGTGACTCGTGCACTTCCAAACTGGAACTCAGACAATAACATATACAATATGAGTAAGGCCCTTTCCTAAAATTTCAGATGCAAGGTGCAGGCCCAGCACTTACTTCCTTCACGAGAAGACATTCTCCACACTACCACTATAGCCTGACCTGAGCCCGTTGCTGCTCCCTCAGAGAACAGCTGGCAAATGAATTCCAATATGAGACAAAGTCAGCTGAGTACAACAACACCATCCATGAGTGCTGAGAAGCTGTCCACTGAGTACCCACTCACCCAGCTGTGGCTATCAGTGTGCACAGATACACCTGCAGGACACACTCAGTCCATTGTCACTACATAGGTCCAGTTCTTGGAAAGCTGGTATTCATTTACTTGGTGAAGGGAACTTCTGTGATATGAAAAACCCCCACACATTCAGTATTGTGTCTGTGTATGTGTACACACATCCCTCTTTTTACTCCTCTCGCAGTGCTCTACCAAAGTCCAGAATTCCCTTGCCAGATGGATCCTGATACTGTCCACTCCAACTGTTCAGAGCACTGTGGGAAGGAGGTGAGGTGGGGGCAGAAGGAAGGGTTATTTCCAGTCTCTTGGCTTGTCATATCTTTGGAGAAAACTTTTTTTGCATTTATTCTTTCCTTGGCTACTTATAGGCAGCAAAACTGTGCTGCTAGGAATGTTGCACTTTGCATTTCCCATTGGCACTTTTCCTTGCACTTTTAACCATTTAATTCCTTGGTAGTGGGGTTTTTTTTAAATTTATTTGAGAGGTTTTTGTGGGGGTTTTCTCTTGGTTGCATGGTTTGTTTTGTTTGATGTTCTTCATAGTAATTTTTTACCCTCATTCTTCTTTTCGGGAAATGTTTTCCAGTTCTCTCAGAAGAAGTGTATCAATCCATCTCTAGCAAAACCTAACACTAGGCATAAGCAGATCGCATAATTCCCTTCAACATTTAGACCTTTCTATAACAGAATTGCTTTTGTGTAAGTAGCATACAGCATTAATAATGTCAAGATAACACTGTGTAAATAAAGGGGCAGAATTGCAGACATTAACATTACCAGGGACCGTGCTCTAACCTACTTGACAGATTTTATTGCTCAAAAATTACTTCAGTATAATCTACTTAATTTTTTTCTAACTTGAACCCCTTAGGGGAAAAAAAATGTTTTATTTCTGAGTCACAGGTGCATTGGACATTCAGTGGCACACCTGCTTTCCTTTTCTTTAAGGAAATTTGAACAACACAAATGTCAGTAGAAATTAAGCATCTAAACCAAATGCAGTAATGGTCAATAAATAGACCGTGAGTTCCTGATAATAATCTGCATCAGAGCTAAGCTCCAAAAGCAAACATTTTTCTGTTGTGCATACGTATAACAGTTTCAAACCTCTTAAAAATGTCTAACTATAAACACCAATTTTTAGATAAGCTTAGAGTTCGTTTACACTGTAATGCCTTATTTTGCCAACAGAAGGTTGAAGAGAACAAATAAATATATTCAATATATTTCTCCCTAAAAAAATATTTATACCCGCATGGAGGCTTTTAACGATGTACTGCCTCACGATGGCACAGTGGTTTTCCAATTGTGTATGAAACTGTAACAGATCAACATGAGTTTGTAATGTGTAGTCTCCAAATAGTTACTGCATCAAAAATATTTAATTCTGGGCTAAGAACTTCTATTGTAGACCTATTAATATCTAAAATATCAATGTCTGTAATTGTTCAGAACTTTCAGCAGTCAATATTGAACGGGACTTCCTTACATCTTGTCAGTGAAAGCATCCTAAGTTCTTGTTTATCAACTGATCCATGGAAATTAACATTCTGCAAAGCAAAATACTTCAAGTTAATGCCCTTTACAGTTAGAACTGAAGCACTATTCAATTTATCTCTAGTTAGCTGGCAAGTATTAAAACACCAATCTATGACAATATGATTCCATGATTCTCTTAAAACAATGTGGCAACCTGATGGCAATCACAGCAGCCAGAAGATGTGCCAACAGATATTCCTGCTACAGAGAAAGGAAAATAAAGAAAATTCATCCTCTGCACCTTTTTGAGATTTGTACTCTGTACATAACCCATAAGCATTTGAAAATGTCAGAGTAAAAAATTCTGAAATACAGGAGTGTAGCAAAACATACACAGAACAATCTCTTTTCCACTTGTTTTTTAACCATAACATTACTCATTTTGCTTCATCTACCTTAGTTTGAGTCTAACTATATCCACCTGTGTTCAGATTTCTTCCACAGCTTTGCTATATAGCTTTTGCTACAGAGCCTTACTATGGCCCCAATACTGTCTTTCCAATCCATTTATGTTTCTAGACAGGTTTCCAGAGCCATAAATTTGAAATGTCTTACTCAGGCAAACAGCTAATACTAAATTCCAGAATGTCAAAATGTGTTTTCTATGAATTACTATTGTCAAGTAATTAATTCAGAAACGGAAAAAATAATTTAGTTCTGTGTATTGCCTCAAACATATGTACTCAATATGAATAGTCTAACATAATTGCAAAGAAAAGAAATGCTGTTGAGAAAAAAAATACTAATTTGCCAAGTTAATGCAGTATCCATGGAGTTTTTCAGCAGTTCCTTGTATTTCTGGGTATGTCTGCTGGCAGGAAGCTGGTTAGTAGAGCTGGACCTGAATACCAGAAGCTGGCCAAAAAAAAAAAAAAAAATAATGCTAAGAGTCATTAAACAAAACTGGTTTTTCAGGCTGCACATTCATATTTTTGAAAGCTCTGGGTAATCTAATTTCATGAAGAAAACTAATCTTTTCAAGATTTATGATTTGGCATACCACCATCACACAATGAAGCAGAAGGGACTGAAATAGTATTTTGTCCAACCACTATTCTTGCTTAAGGGAGTTAACCGTCTTCAACTCCCCGGCCCCATTATTTGGAAGGGTAGAAAGCAAACCCTCCCTAGGAAACTTACTGCTCTGTTACTCACTTTTAATAAGTTCTGTGATTTCTTCAGGCAAATATTTTTGGAGGTGCCAACTTTTTAAAAATGAAAGCAAACATACCCAGAAGGTATTTCTCCATCATGCAGATAAGAATATCACTTCTGGATTGAGATTCATTGCTCTTCAGTAAAACACATATCATCATTAATAAAAAAAACCAACAAAAACACATGGTGAAAAAGCAGCATGACAGCTAAAAATTATTTGGATGGCAATGCTAAAGCTAATTTTTGAAGCTTTCCCTGTAGAATTCTTGTATATTAGTTGGACGCAAATTTATACATCCACTGAAACTGGCTCTACTAAAAGATTAAGTAAGAAATAAAAGGCAAGTAAGTCCCTATGAAATCGTGTGAAACAGTATGGAACAGATCCCACCTCCATCCTTTACAGTTAATTTAGGTGAAAACCTTTCCCTTAATCCTCAAAAGGTGGATCTGGCAATTCTAAGAGCAGCATAGGTGTAATTTCAAGCTATTAGAGAATCTGTTGAGACAGGTCAGTTCAGATTGTCCTATTTAAACCAGTTATAAAGCACTTCTAGGCAAAGTTAGCATAGCTAGGTTGATGGAGCATCTTATGCAGTTTCTAAACCAAAGAGGTTAGACTTAATGCTTGATAGTTCCCAACACAGCCATGCTTACACTCAGCAGAGAACTCCAAGAAATGACTGCTCATCAAGGGGTAGAGAAATGCAGATATTTCTCATGCACTGAAGGACAAATTTGGAAACCTTAGTGGTACCACTGTCATAGCTCCAGGGTGACAGACAAGTGTTCCCAAGAGCCGTTCAAAAAATTATACATGGATCTGGCTTCTTGACCATGCTGCTGCTTGCCCAGTAATAGCTTATTTGTCCTATCTCCCCAGGTGTAACTGTCAGTGAAACTTCAATTTTGACACTAGTTCAACATTTAGAGATTGCTATACTTCTTTGTGATTTGGCAGAAATGGCCCAAGAAGTTTGACAGTTAGACAGACACATGAAGAAACTTGTTTCTCTAGGGAAGGAGCTGAGAGTTCAGGAGACATAAAGCTATTCTATGCTGTACAGAAGATAATTTAACAATTCATTACAGAAAAGTGTTCTTGGTAATAACCTATTCCACATATTTAAACATTCATGTTAGTATCTGATATGATCAGAAGATGTGACACCTGAGGACCAGTGACTGATTGTCCTATTCTAGATTATTTTTCTTCTGTTGAATCCATGAGATTCTTGGAAGTGCCAGGGTGGTTTAAAGGATAATATATTAATTTAATCCAAGAAATTCATACATATGTGGCTACATCTGGTGCCACTAAGTAAGCCAAAAAGCTGTAGAAACAGACACAACTTGTTTCTACTTTAAGAATTGTAACATCCACCAGTTTGTGAGGAGTGGTACCACCTTCCTGGGAAATGATCAGAAAGGACAGATGAAAACGTCAACTGAGAATCTATTCCTGCTGCAATCTACTATTTCCTAAATTTAGGGGAAAAGAGATTCATGAACACCAGAGATTAAGGTATTATACGTGATTATATATCTGAAGGATCACTTAATTTTAACTCGGAGTCAAGGGCCTTAGCAAGGGGAAAAATAGAGGTAT
Organism: Pachyramphus minor; assembly: GCA_013397135.1. Taxonomy (NCBI): domain Eukaryota; kingdom Metazoa; phylum Chordata; class Aves; order Passeriformes; family Tyrannidae; genus Pachyramphus; species Pachyramphus minor. Next base: position 178,180 of record VYXB01010312.1, on the reverse strand, counting down.
GAACACTAAGTTCCTTCTTTATACAATCTAAACGGACATGAACAAAGCCTCTAAATTTACAGGGATGGGAACATCGGGTAATAATAATGGAAAGATTAGTATCAAACCTTGTGGGAGACTGAAAATGGTTAATGGCTTAAACATTGTTAAGATCACTGAAGGACTTGGCCTATTATGGCAAAAACTTTAAAGAAGCTGTGACTACCTAAGCCCACTCCCTGCCCAAATTTGCCTCTTCCCTGGAATTTGGACTGTGAATCAAGCCACCTGATAAGATAAAGTGGTACTATTGTCCAATTATCTCAGGTCTAAGGAGAAGTAAAAACGCCAGGGGGGAGAAGAGTGTATCAGCAGCTGTGAAAATCAGCTCTGGTTGGGGGGGAGTCGATAGACCCCAGGCTCATTTGCACACTCTCCCCTGCTGGCTAGAGACCGGACTGTTAGTGGTTAATGACTTAAAACACTAGCCCATTTGTGAAGGCTGAGGCCGGGTTTGCATCACCCCCAAGGGGGAGGTTAACCTGCAGAGAGGGATGGTGCTTTTTATCATGGTAATTACCCTCCCTTACACAACTCAAAAACCTCCCCGACTCCTTTCCCCCCACCCCTGTCCCCCGTGAAGGCCAAACTGCTCTACCTGAGTGGCTGCTATCATGTCTTTGAAGGGGTCATAAACCATCAGACCCCCAAAGCGTCCCACTAGACCCATTCCTGAGGCCTTCCACCAGAGGACTGCACCTGATCCAAAAGAGACTGTGTAAAACTTCTTCCCTGCAGGGAAGTGAGTGCTCCCAGCCAGACTGAACGTTAATTTAATACATTGAAGTCTGTGTTTTGTGAGACCCTCACTACCCAGAAGACTAGAAGAAGAGGACCAACAGGACGCATGGAGTGCATGATATTTTCTACTTAATCTGTCTTTCTGTGACTCTATTTCTCTCCCCCCCTTCCTTCTCCTTTTTCCTTCTATCTCTCTCTACCTCACATTTGATGTTAAATAAAATCCATACTATTGACTTCAGGCATATAGTTTCATCTGCACCTTAATTCAGGCAGAGGCATCTCTCTAATAATTATAATAACTGGATCTTAACAAGAAGATTAATTTAATATCCTTTCCCCATTTCTTAGCTTCTGTCACAAGAAAGGATTAGTATTGAGCCATTTTATCCCCTCATTAGAATATTTGTCAAGAAAATGAGATATTGCAATTTTAAATTACTCATTTCTTTAAAAAGTCCTGAACTATTTTACTTTGGCTCTTTATATTCAGTATTTAATGGATGAGTAATTCCATTTCTTCTTTTGTTTGTAGCCCTACTAACCTACCAAGAATGTCTAGCATTTACCAAAACATCACATTACCAGGTCAAAGTATGTTAAACTTGTAAATATAGTTATAATAAGTAAGCATGTTTTTAATAAAATACAGTCTGCTATACTTACATAAGTAATTGGAATAAAATTGCAAAAATCTTTAGGAAATTAGAAGAAATAAACATCTGAAAAATATAACAGTATTCAGAGCAATGATGAGTTTTTCAAACAAACCAGAAATTTATGCCACTATGTATACAAGTGCCTTATATGGGAAAGGATATCAGAGTTTGAAGGGCCTTCTATCTATTGGCCTTCTATCTTAGAATGGGTAAGTGAAAAATAAAAAAAACAAATTTACCCAACAATATTGTAGAACGTAAAATTGTGCGGTAGAAAGTGCAGCAGTCCAAGCAAATTATATAGATTTCTCTGATTGAGAACATGCTTAGATTGCTTACTCTAGATTTATTCATCACTTAGGAAGCATCAGAATTAAGATTAGGTTAGCTTGGCATGCTTTTCAGCTCCCATCTGTTACAATGTTCTGTTTCCCACTGTACTTACATGAAACTAGTCTTAGAGGTGCCAATGCTCATTTCATTTCAGTATTTAATTTTCCATTTCTTATTGTAGGATATATAGCTTTATATAATATCTGTGAAGTCCAGTTTAAAAAATTGCTTGGTTTATTGATATTTCTGTATAATGAATCATTAAATACCACAGAAAAACCCCAAAACAAAACACCAAAACACCCCCCTTCCAAAAAAGACCCAAAACCAAACAACAAAAACCCACAAAAAGTCCTCAAACAACCAAAACCAATTACATTGTATCATTAAGACAGACAAAAAGCAAAAATTTTTCATTTTGGATGCCCAAACTGAGACTAGTATGTTTTTTTAATATCAGACTCAGAGTTGACTATTATCAAAGTAGACATTTCCTTGATGGATTTCATGAACTGAGGAACACAGCAACAACTGTCAGAAATCTGTTCATGATGTGCTGTACAAAAGGAAGGGAAGGATCCAGACCTCTGTAGCAGCCTTTTTTTAAAAAAAAACAAAACCAAAAAACCAACTAGATATTAAGAACACAGGAAATTTATGATACAATTCTACAGATAACATCTGCCTGTTTACCAGAGTAGCCTTGCACAGTTTGTTACATGACTTTGAGAAACTGAATGCTTTCACTCAGACATTTGCTAAAAATGATCAATAAGCAATGTCTTCCATGGCCATATTTAGACTAATCTGAAAGATTAACCTGACTCGTAAATTACTTTATCAAGTAATTTAACTTACAAAGAGGCTGCCTGACAGAATAACCCTCACCAGACTTCACCTGGCTAAATATGTTAAACCCCACAGTATTAAAGATATTTCTCCCTTCTCCCCTCTTCTTTTTTTTTAAAAAGAGCTGTTTAAACTGTTGCCTTGCATGGAAGATCATACATGAAAATGCAGATTCAGTACATATACAACTTAATTTTCTAAAAAGTTATAAAGCAAGACTTTAATAATATTGTTATAACATAGACATGAAACAAAGGAAGTGACTTTTTCTTACAGTTACTAACATTTTTGCTGAGGTAGCTCCATCAGAGAGAGCTTGACAATGCCCATTGTAAACTTTTTGAGATGAAGACAATCTTGCTAGTCCTGCTAGGAGAGACTCTTGCTCAACTTTTCAGCTTTTATATGACAGTGTTTGTTGTCTGTACTATCTGATGTGCTAGGCTTTGTTAGTTCACGTAGAAGTTTTACAGTATGCAAAGTAAGTTTCACTACTCAAAGAAAGACACTTTTACAGGGTGTTTCATAGGTTTATATTAACTGGCTTCACAACCATTCAAGACAGTCAGAAGCCAGAAAGAAAACCAAAGCAATTCCTCGTTTATATCATTGAAAAGCTAACTTCCAACAGCAACAAGCAACTGGGGACAGCAACAACTTCAATGAGATTTGCTGTCAGCTATCATTCATACCATTGTGCTTTGATGTCATTTTATCTTTGTGCTTTTTCCCACAAGACATACTTTGAAGTCTTGCTAAATTCTACTTTTACTCATATATGCAATGTATCCCATTTTTATTTCAGCAAAGCCTTAAGCAGCTGGCTATAATCAAGGCTAGTAGAGAAAGAAGTGTGTTGGAGCTAGCATACTGTCCAAGATCATGTCTCATGTCATAAGGCATGACAACGTCTCTTAAAGGAATGCTCAAAGCATTACTTGAAATCAGATTTTTAACATAGAGTTGCCAATTGAATAAACAAGATAAATTTAGCAAGTTTTGTGTGTGTGTTGTTTTGGTTTGGTTTCTTTTTAAGTACTTCAAAGAAAGCTGATAAAAGTATGATTTAGATTTGTAATTTGTATGGACATCTCTGCTTTTCTTAAAAAGGCAGAGGCTTAGAATTTTTGACTCAAAACTACGAATACAGACCTGCTCACAGCAGTCCCCAGGAAAAAATAGACTTTGAAGTAGGTCACCACATGCAACTTGAAATATGCTAGAGGAAGCTGTTTAAAGGTAAAATACAATCATTTCTGCCTTCTTTTGTTTCCCCCCATTTGAAGAAGTTTTATGAAATTTGGAGAAGATCATAAAATGACAGGTTGTACATAGCTTTTCTCTTCCTCTGTGAAAGTGGACTAAGAGTACAACTTAAAATGAGTACCACTAGTGCAATATCTGTGCAATATCTTGAAATACATGGGTATTTTGATTGACTGGATCGCAAAGAACCTTCTTTTGCCCTGAAATGTGTCCATGATGCTTAACTGAGAGATGACATGTAGACGAAACTGCAACGCTTTAGGCTGGACTAGTTGCCAGAGGAGTAGTAAACAATAGCATATTAAAGTGACAAGAGCTACTTTGAACTAGTTTATTCAAAGCAAACATTCTGATAATATAATAGAGTAGCACAAAATCATATAGTGAACTGTGCATGGGACAAAAGAAGGATAAATAGGTTTAGGCTCAAGCTCATGAGATTGCTAGCTAAAACGCTTTTGAGTTTAGTATGAAGTTGATATTTAAAAAATATTATCTGCCCTTTCTTTTCCTTTTTTAGACTATATATTCACCTCAATAACCTCTTAAAAAAATGCAAGTCCATTAACTTCACTAAACTGAGACAAATGCTAAAACCAAAACTGAAACAAGCATCACTAATGAAGGAGAAAAGATTTATATTTATACATGTATTTCTATCTATCACCCAATTGAAACACAGAACACCATAAAGATAATTCTGACCTGTTGGAAAGTGGCTCTGTGAAGAACCTTAGGGTCCTGGTGGACAACAAGCTCTGCATGAGCCAGCAGTGTGCCCTGGTGGCCAAGATCAATGATATCCTGGGGTGCATTAGGAAGACCATTGCCAGAAGATCGAGGGAGGTGATCCTGCTCCTCTACTCAGACCTGCTGAGACCACATCTGGAGTGCTGTGTCCAGTTCTGGGCTACTCAGTACCAGAGAGACATGGAGCTCCTGAAGTGGGTTCAGTGGGCATTGAGGGACAGGAGCACCTCCCTTATGAGGAAAGGCTGAGAGAGCTGGGCCTTTCAGCCTTGAGAAGAGAAAACTGAGAGGGGACCTTATCAATGTCTGTAAGTGTCTGAAGGGAGGGTGTCAAGAGGATGGAGCCAAGCCATCCTCTTGGCACCTCGGTGTGCCAAGACGTAGGATAAGTGGAAACGGGCAGAAAGTGATGCACAGGAAGATCCACCTGAATATGAGGAAGCACATTACTGTGTGCACAACCAGGCACTGGAACAAATGGGCCAGAGGGGTATGGAATCTGCCTCACTTGGAAATATTCAGGGATCATCTGAACACAATCCTGTGCATTGCACTCTAGGATGACCCTGCTTGAGCAGGGAGATTGAATGTGATGGCCCACTGTAGTCCTATCCAACCTTACTTGTTCTGTGATAATACAAGTATTATAAGTAATTGTATTCAAAAAAATCTCCTTAAGGTACAACTAATATATTAACAAACCACCGTCGTCATTCTCAGTACCTTGTGGAAAGGATCTTCAAAGCTCAGCAAAGAACAAATAATAATAAAAAAAGACCAAGTAGAAATCAAACCTTTTCAAGAAAAAGTGTATTTCTCCCGAGAGATGAGAAGACTCAGATATTGCCTAAGAATAGTCTTGCTTAGACCTTCAGGTAGGAACTACAATCTGTATTTCCTTTTGCCAACATGTTCAGAATCCAGATGCGTTCAATATTCACTAGGTTATTTGTATTACACAGCTAAAGTATCTTGCATTACCATGGATTGTGAAAAACACAAATGAACATATCACACTGAGGAAGCCAAGAATAGAGACTGATGTCTGAAGTAACATCTCATTAGGGGACCTTGGGGCTTTTTGAGTTGCAGGAATGTTTTTCCTCTTCTTGATTAAGGAATCCTGTTAAACCTGCCACCACGAATCTCAGGGAGCAAGAGAAATATCACTCGCTGAATCACTTTTGGATCTGTATTAAGGAAAACCACAACACTTATGAGTTTCAGTTTAAACAGTCCAAATCTTAAATTAGTTTCACGGAGTATTCGAACCAGAAATGTCAAAAATAAAAAGAATAAATACTACAGAAACGAGGAAAAAAAATTAAAATATTAATTTTTAAAACATAGTGGCTAAAAATTAAGGGGTTTTTAAAGACTTGGATATTTTCATAATACAAGACTAAGTGGATAAATTCTTGTATATCACAAACTATAAGAAATAGAAGTAATAACTAAAAAGCATACAACAAATAAGAGTCCAAGCAGAAAAAACTGACAACCGTCTCTCTCTAACTGAAACTTTTAGCAAGTATTGAAACAGACTAAAAAGTAAAGGAGAAATTAAAGAGTTTAATGTGACCCTGATACTCTATCAAAATAGAATGCCATTACACAACATTAGTAGGTGAAGGCACATCATTTCAGCTTAAAATCTGAATTTCCATAGATATTAAAATAATTTGGTAAGATTTTAAAGGGGTAAAGTAACTATATAATGATATACAGGCTCAATAGTACATCCAAATATAAAATTATATGAGTCTGTGACCAATTAGCTCTTCATACAACTCTTAAAAGCTAACACCAAAAAAACCCAAACAAATGCATCCTCATGAAGAGATGAGAGACTTTTTTAAAAAAGGATATAAATTTACTGCAGAAAGCAAGAGCTATGACCCTCTTAAAAATTTCTGCCACCTCACTACCTGCCATAGGAGTGGCTTTGCATCCACCTTGCTGTGTCTGCTGAAGTGAGTCAGCTTTCAAGCCAAAAAGATATAGAAATCATTTTGAATTTTAATTTCACTGGAAGATTAACTGCTGCTGTTACTTCACTTTCAAGTTCAGCTTTATATGACAGACAGATTGCTACTTCAATGTGTAAGCTCAAGTTTTCATCACATGAATACTTCAGCAAAAATCTGAACTCACAGAAACAGTTTCCATTAGTTGAACTACTCACATAGAGACATATCCTTATCTGTGTCAACAAGATAAAGTCTCACATCATTACTCCTGTTGTATTTATGTTTAGATCTTCTCATGTGGCTCCTGTAACCATGACAGGATACATTTGAAAGACTGTCACCTGCTCCATTGAAAGGACTAACCTTTTGTCAGACAACTACTTCACAGACGGCTGTGTTTTTCTTCTGCTTGTGTCACAAATATATGCTTGACTTGTTCTAATGGAAAATATTACACTTTTTTTTTTTTTTTGTCTGTGTGTGCATACTGTATAGTGGGAAACTGTGGAGAAATGTTTTTAAGAATTGGATACTTTCTAACAAAATAGTGGAAGTTGTTCCATTATTGCTAACAAATAGTTAAATGTACTTATATTCCACATGATGATTATAAGTTTATTTGATTTTTTTTTCTTTTATATGCTTAGCATGCAGATACTATTAAGAAGAATGAGGAAAAACTTGCCAAATACCTTTTGGGGAGTCTAGAAGAGTGATTTTTATTGCTAACATTTTATAATTATTATTTGTCAGGGGTTGGAAATTGTTAACTCCGTGTTTTAATTATTGTGTATTATATGTACTACGTTTTACTCCTCATGCATGTAAATCCTGTGGTCTCATTGGTTGTCTCACCTGTCCATCCCCGATTCCTGGGTTCCCATGGTTATTCTATTGTCTCCTCTCATTGGCTGGCCGAGCTGTAAAACCCGTCCCTCCCGGCAGCCTTATAAGCTGCGGGAAAGTTGAATAAAGTGCTCTTGCCTGCTGGACTCCCTGCGTGCTGCTTGCCCTTTGTTTGCTGGCATCGGTGTCTCTGCCACCCGTCTCTGCCCTCGAGAGATGGGCAGCGTGGGGCAATTCCTGTCCCCCAAAACCCTGCAATTATTATTTTTCTCTCTCCTTTGTACAGTAGAAATAACACCTAAGTTGCCATAAGATTTTTCAAGACTATGACAGATACAAAACAAAAACTACCACTTGTCTGTAAAAATCTTATTTTCTTTCCTTTAAACTCTAAATTAAGAAAAAAATAGAATTCCCTATTTGCACATTTCACTATACTTCAAAACTGCAGATTATGGACAAAGCAGCTTTCTGCTACCTTATCATGTCAGAATTACTTACTCCACTCTTCTTTACCTCTTAAGCTGCACCATCTCACAACATAATTTTTTCCAAGTGAGAGACAGATCTGTCACTGATTATTTTCTTTTCCCCTGGCAAGCGACCATCTTACAATGAAAAAAATGAAGTTTCAGATCTTTTCTTAGCATTGTCAAAGTCGTACCTATACAAGTGTATTCATGCCTCTTTGTTTTTAAGATTTAAAATCCACGTAAAAGAAATCTGCTGTAAAATGTTATTGAGGCACACAAGATTTCAGGTAAGAAGCCTAACATTTTTCTGGAATACATGTGTTTATATCTTTGGATGTATATGTGTTTTGTTTGTCAGTCACCATTTTTTTGTTTGGGTGTTTTTTTTATTTTTTTTGTTGTTGCTGTTTTTGTTTTGTTTTGGTCTTTGTGGGTTTTTTTGTGGGGGGGGGTTGTTTGGTTGTTTTGGGAGTTTTTTGTCTGTTTGTTTGTTTTGTTTATGTACCACTAAACAAGCCATATAGAGCTATTAAACTCCTTGTATAGAGCTCTCAGACTTTGAGGTATATTACTTAGGTAACAACTATCACTTTAACATTGGGAAAGCAATATATCAGTTACAAATGTGCTTTAATAAAGGAGCATCCAGACACTTCCAGTGAAACAAGCAACTTCTAGAAATGTTATTATGAAGTTAACGAGAATTTGCTGTCCTACCTATTCTTCAGGTAACAGAGAGTAAACTGATCCAAGTTTATATAACTGAACTGCCAGAAAACTCCAAAAATAAGTAATGGTATAAGTTCATATCCAACATCTGTATATGGAGGAGAGTGAACATCTGGAAAATGACTGTGTGATTTCTTTTCATCCAATTTCCTGAAAATAAAAGCCTGGAAATTGCACTTAAACTCCTATGGAAAGAAATATGTGTACTTTATACTACTTTTAGCTAGAGAGATTATGAAGCAAGGGAGGAGGGGGGGGGAAGAATGAAATGGTTGACAAAAAGCATACCAATGGTACCAAGAGATCTTCTTACAGTTAGGGAGCAATAGCTACAGGGACAACGGATACATATCCAGACTTTGACATAATAATGTTGCTTGAGGCTTGAGAACAGAGCATTCAACCAGGGCATCAGAATACTAGAGAAACCAGGCCTTTATTACTGAGTTTATTTGAAATTCTCCTCCAATTACCATTTGAAGACTTGATTCATCACCTTTTTGGAGTCAGAGCTCTAATACAGCACAGATTTATCAAGTCAACAACATGAAAATTTTCATCTGGTATATAAATTTTTGGGTCACTGTGCAATATTTGATTATCATACTCCAATTTATTCAAAGATTACTCTGAACATTCCTGAAGTGTAAATTTACTTTAATTGCAAGAAATATGAGGGCATGGAATTTCTAGGGAGTTTGTTGTTGATTTGGAAAGGATATGCTAAATAAAATGAGGAGAAACAGAAGAAGGTAAAATTTGCAGTACTCTGCATATTCAATGTGTTTCCATAGCATTTTGCATTCTTCAGGCTCCATTCCTTTTCCAAGATACAACATGATTCTTCCATATAAATTCAACAGCTGTTGTACCACTTTACGCTGGACTAATTTAACAGAACATAGCTGGCTAAAGAGTGAGAAGACTGTACTTTAAAGACTTGTATATCCTTTTAAATGTGAGAAACTACCAGCTGTTTTGAAAGATATAAGAGTTGTTTACCAATGGTCTTGAGGTGTTTAACACTTTATCCTAGTTCTGTACTACCTACAAGTTTTTATGTGTGCATACATACTTTGAAGCAGATCCCCTTCTGAAAGACCTTTCTCTAAAGGGAAAACATATCCACTGAGACTGGAATAAGAATTCTTATCACCTATTTTGTGTTTCAAAGACACCCATCTATGATATAAGTCCCCATTTAGCTCAAAGTAAAAATGTGTTATTGAACCAAAGCTTATACAAATTTACAAAATTATACAAAATTATGTTAATTTTATAGCGGATTGTAACAGCAAAAGCATAAGTGAAAATATGCAATAATACAAACAAAGACTAGTTATTGATAGACATTTTGCATTGATAGAATCAGAGAATGCCATCTATTTCGTTTTGAGAATATAACATTAATAATTTGTTTCTTCTGTCAGATGTGAAATTATAACTAATTCTGACTGTCAATTAGCTTGCCATACATACATTATTTTCCTTTAAAATGCAAAGAAAACTCTCCAGAACAGCAGGATTTCAGGCACTGTTGGGACCCAATTGAATCAAATTAGTGTATTTGATTCAAGACATCTTGAAATATAAAAGCTGCATTATATTAAAATTTGTCATAAGAAAAGATTTATGAGCTGAGGATATTTAAACTCACTCTAAAAAAATATTGTTTGGGGACTGTAGCTCCCCTGCATTTATTTTCTTATTAGGAAAATAATAATTTACATCACCTTTCTGCAAAACTCAAGATATAAATGGTTAAAATAGATAATACAGCAATGATAGCTTTCAAGATATATTACACATCAAAGATATTAGAAAACAATATCAGTAGATGGTGAAATTTTTCAAATTTCAATACAAAATTTTTCAAATTTCAGAATATTTCAAACCCTTTTCCCACACTATAGAAAGTCAGTTTTACCCAGAAATTAATAGAAAAGAGTACATGGATTCAATTTTCTCTTATTCATTGCCTTTCATCTAAGGAGGTAGCTACTTCATTTTTAGCAAATAACTTCTTTAAGACAAATTAATTGCGTTTGCATTAATTTCTTAAGTGTAGACTTAAGCAGCACTGATGGTTTTCAGGGTTCCACTACGGGTTTCTGAACATTCCTTTCACTGACCACACAGCATTTTGTGCTATGTACAGCTCTTTCTTGTTTTCAATCCTTAGCTTGAATTCAATTTAAAGCACATCCTTAGGCACATCCTGGAATATATCCTACTTACTGTAACATGAAAGAGTACGTCAAATTCTAATGAAGACTATGGGACAAATAAGCCAGTGGGCCATAATTCAGAATTGATGTTCTTCCCCTTCAAGAGGAAAACAGTCACTGAGAGTATTCATATGCAAATTTACAAATAGAAGCCATTTAATGTTCATCCTATGATTTCATGGATTAAGTTTTGTCACTAAGAGAAAGCAGTTATAGAAGCAGGAAAGTTGCAAGTCTTATACATATTTGTACCTAAATTCAGGAGTATAATAGTTTGCTTCTTAACATGTTCTATGCTTTGCACGCTAGTTTAAGAAATTAGAAGTTTCACCTGTCAGTTACTTCAGAGAGTCCTATGTCTGGAGACAAGTCATGCTGACTTCGACTTTCACAACAGGAGTATAAGAAAATGGATAACTTTCTCGATTAGAAGTAAAGTGTCCTTTGCTCTCCTTTCCAAGAACTGAAAGGGTGACTTCCAGCTCTGATTTACCACACACAAAGCATGAATTAATTTTAACCAAAGTTATTCAATGACTACAAGCTATGCTGCAGATAAGTTTCCCTTTTTGTTTGATGTAACCATAGAGACAATCATCAGTTTCTTTAATTGGTTTTAAATGGCTATGATGAGTATGATTCCCTGGAAAACAGGCAAGGCAGTTTTTGTGCTTAAAATAGACGTTTCAAACATTGTCTACACTGTGAATGCACACAACTACCTCTGTAAAGCATTTTAGTTTTGGTTACAGAATAAGAAAATGGCTTATTTTAAGAATCTTTATTGTGATGTTTTTAGATTGCCAGATGAGAAAAACATCTTAAACTTTTAACTGAAATTATGTAGAATGATTTTGGTTAACTCATCACATGCTGAAATACCTACTGACACACTTCTGAAGATGCATTTTTCCATATAGAAGGAATGTTCCAGATATATCAATTTCAGAATAACTCACTCAAGTAGAATAAATAGTCGGATTTGAAGTCAGACAAGCAAACTTACTTGGTTGAGAGTTACTGATAATTTAAGCCATAAGAATTACAGGTTTATAATAATTTTCATCTTGATATCAGTTTTTAAAGATTAATCTACTATGTCTTATTCTTCTGGTCTCATTGATTGCTTAGGCAAAAGCACTAGAATAAGAGAATGACTGAAGTTTTTGTTTTAAATTACTTCCTATTCTGTAGATTCAGCTGAGGAATTATCTACTATAAGTTATAATAAAATCAGTGAACCATAAAATCAGTAGCAGAATGCCACCTCTCACCAAATATTTAAATAAGAGGAGCAAAGAAGCAGTTGTGTGTGGAAAGTAAAGTAAAAACAAACCAAAAGCTGCCTAATTTTGTATTTCATGTTAATAAAGGGAGAATCTTATGAAAACTATTTGATGAAAATGTACAAGTTACACAATACACTGAAGAAAATAGACATCCAACGATTAAAAGATAGGAAAAGAAATAGGTCACATGCTATATTTTTTTGAAAACATTCTTGTTCCATCATGCTAAACAAAGCCAAAAGTTCTGTAAAAGATTTCTCATTTGGATGTTTTAGGCTATAGTCTGATTCTTAAGATATTCATGCAAGATACCTCATTAAATCCGTGATAAGCACTATATACATTTTGCTTCATTTTACACACAATACTTCCACCCTTTGAAATAGCTTATGAACTCCCAGATCCCTGCACATACTGCAGAAAAAGTCTTTTTGCAGTCCTAGTCTTAACTCTAAACTCTAAATGAGGCCTTAGCATCAAACCCATGAGTTTTGGGTAAAAGAAAAGATTGTTGGAAACATTTGACAGTGAATTCCTCTTCTTTGCAAGGTGAGCTGTAAACACGAGAGGTGTTTTGTGCTCAGCAAAGAAGAATCTTGCAGAAAGCAGAGATCACTGATTTTTATTTTTTTTTTTGAAAGCATATATTAAATTTGCTGGATAACAGAAGGAGAGTTTAGCAAAGACTAAGAAAGAAAAGGCAGAGCAACAAATTTATGCCTTCAGACTAACTCTTTAACTGAAAAAGGGCTGTTGTGCAGATTTGTGTAAGACTTACCTTTGATATCCTACCATAACTCACCTCGAGAGTAGTTGTATACCCTTGTATCTTTTACTATTTTCAGTTCAGACAAAACAACACTCACTGACAAACTTGACTGTCTTCCAGGGAAAGTTAAAGTATGCTTAAGATTACATTTTCAGTAAGTTATTGGAATATTCTCAAAGACCAGAAGAGAATTCAATCTAAAATTTATTTATCCTTAAATATTGATCCTTACTACTTGTAGTTGAGTACCTTGCAGTACAGATATTTAACAGAACTTGACTTAGAAAACATCTTCCATGGAACTGCCAACATCCACACTGGTATTTAGGCTTTAGGAAGTAAATTTTAAACCAATTTACTTATATCTACTGTGTAATAAGTTCCTTGATGAACTAATAAATAAAATGAAACCAAAAGATCACATTGTTTCCTTAATTACTACCCCTTTTCCTTCTCTTCTGAGAAGTCTGAACACATATTGTTCAATTAACACTGATATCTGTGGCTAAATGCTGTAGAAAACAGCTGAAAGCAGTTTAATTAAATCCAAAACAAACTAAATATAGAAGGCACTGGTTATCCTGTCTAACTTGACAACTGTTGGAACACTGAAGAGCCTGGCTCCATCTTAATGGCTGCCACCTTCTCTCCCTCAGGCTGAACAAGCCTCAGACTTTCAACCTCTCCTCATAGACGAAGTGATCCAGCCCCCAAACATTTGCTGTAGCTCAGTGCCCCTCCTCCCCCAACCCTTTCTATTTTATTGATATCAATACTATAATATAATTAATAATTCATATTCTCTTAATATTATTCTTAGAATGCCGTGCCAAAAGTGAACAGTGTTCTGGATGGAGTATATTGAGTACCAAGTAAAGGGAATTAATAATTTCTCCCATTTATTAGCTGGTTTCCTTTTAATAAAGTCCAGCATACCTTTGACCACTTATGCTGCCAGGGCACACTGCTAGTCCATTTTCAGCCTGTGTCTGTCAAGGAAGAATTACTCCACAGGCATTTAGTTCCCAGCCTTTACTGTTACAAAGAGCAATTCCTCCCACAAGACTGCACTTTGCATATGCCACGTCGAAATTCATGAGGCTCTTCTTAGAACTTGTTCTAGCTATGAGCAGAGTAAGATCATGAGCACACTCTTCCATAAGAGAGCATAAAGTAATTCCACTCCCAAAAGTAGGCCTCTTACCCCATCTACAAGATTAAACAAGGTATTTTGGACATTTTCTGTTGTTGTTAGCAATTACCCTTTCAGAACCAGTCATCTCCCAAATACTGCTGTAAGACATAAATCGTATTTACAAAGTCTTTAGAGCAAGATAGAGAACAGGTGAACAGGGACTTATTTTTGGCTTGTTAATTCACAAGCTTGACAGAGGATTTGCAGACTGCTGCAAACACCACATGCTAGCTACCCTCAAAATTGCAAAAGTAACCCTTGAACATTTTTAGGAATTGCTTCTACGTTCATCTTCGCAGAAGCCACACAATTCCATTGGAAATAGCCAGTGTGTGGGGCAGCACTTCAAAAAAAGATATCTACTGTCATGACATCAATCAAACTTGATATTGCCAAGGGTGAAGATAAGGGCCTTGTCTGCTTGGTCAGTACTTGCATTCTGCTTGGCTTTGCATTACCAAACAGCCACAAGATTACTTCTTTGCTCCAGGTTGAGTGGAATCAAAGATTCTAAATATTCTCTATCCAATGAGATTAAGAGCACTGAATTAACTCTATATCTGTAGCAACTAAACTGCATTTTTTTAACATTAGTTGCCAAAGCTAATAGTGCAAAACCTGTCTCAAAGGAATAGATCCATGAATGTCTGCATCTGTCACACCGAGAGTGTTTATTTCAGGCGGTTTGTTTTTGAAAGAAGAAAAATTGCTTCAAAGAAAACAAAATGTGTGCATAGAAATGACCTTCTTGGCTACCAGAAGCTTCTTTTTTAAATTAATTTTGTTTGAAGACATAGGCATGTTGTCAAAGTGTCTTTAGGAAAAAGATTCAGTCCTAAAATGCTGAAAGGTCAAATTCTTATCAGGACTGTATAAAAAGCGTATGCCATCATATACTTTATAGTTAGGAGTTGAAAACTAATATACCATTTTGAAAATAAGTAATCCTAAACTTTTTTATTCACATAAATAACATTAAAATAGGGAACATAAAGATGAAATTTGGTTGAGGTCACCTACAATAAATTATCCCTGTCCCCAAAATACACTGTAACTGGATCTTGCAACTGGCCAGGCTATCATCGTAATAGCCTTCTACAACATACACCCCAAAACCAGCCTTGGTAAACTAAAAATGCCAGGACACAGAAATATTGACGCTTCACAATTTATTAGTTTATTTCATTATTTGAGGACCTGATGCAGTGTGACAATTCACAAGTTTTCTTTCTTTCAAAGGTTTGTTTGAATTTGAGTAGAGAAAAATCCTATTAAGCAACACTAAACATTACAATCATTGTCACACTGGTAAGTCTGAGAGAAGTAAGGTAATTAAGCACTTGAACATGCTGTGAACTACAGTTACAGATGATCCAAGATACTAACATGGGGTTGCATTGGTCAGACAGCATATACATACAAGGACCACCGTTTCCAAGCTTCACTATTTCCAGCATATCTTTAACTGTGACAGCTTATAGTTGTAGAGTGAAAAGCAAATCTCATGGCACTCTAGTCTCCTCTGTAAGTTCAGGATGTATCATTCTGGGGAGATCACAGAAGCTGAGGTGCTCTGGCTAAGCTTAACAATTGAATTCCTGCTCCTTTTGTAATCTTACATTATGAGAGACTCCTGAGCCATACAGGACCGTCTTGCCAACCCATGGACTGAAAACAGTTTTGTTCTTCTGCTAGGATCAAATCAGCTCCAGCAGCCAGAGCTGTGTTGTCCATAAGGCTGCTAGAAATTTCACCTGCTGATAACTTAACTTAATAAGGTGCCAAGACTAATTTTGTGTAAAACCCACCTGTTACACAACCGCCATCCTCTAGGGGATCAGAACAGGACAGCAACTGTTTCTGGTCTATGACCTATTTTTAAGCTCTTTCCCAGGGGTTTCTCAGCTGAAAGGAGCTAATCCTAAGAATTTATGAATTGCAAAAAGTGTAGGAAGAAGGAGTTATGTTGCATATAATGTTTCTTAGACATTTTTTCCTAAGCTTGATCTATAAATGATTCTTTTCACTTCTAAAGATACACTAACCATTCCCAGGAACTCTAATAATACTTAGATGGGCATTTCAACTGCACAGTCTTTACTGTCTTTGCAATGCTGACTCTTAGAAGACTATCCTTCTGCAGGAGTATTAGCCACTATTTTTCTTGCTAGTATACTAGCAGGGCTTTTCAGTAACTTTTTAAAATATTTTTTTACACCACTCCAATAAGAAGCTAACAATAATATCTGCTTTTCACTTTTCAGTGCTCAAAAAACTTTTTATTGCGGTTTACCTCCAGAATAATTTTTTCTCAAATAATACTTTTGGCAAACTGTTGTTCCGTGCAGCTAAGGAACCATACAGCTGTGTGTGCACAAAATTATATTACCACATTTGCACATGCATGTAGAGAGGTACACACTACGCAGATATATGGACACCTGGAATTTAATATACGTAATCTGAAGATCTTCAATAGCATATTTAACTAATAGAGCAGCAAGAAGATTAAAAAAAGTTAATTTTTTTTTCATTTTGAACAGTTTGGAGGGAAAAAGGCTGAAATAGGTATGATGGGATTTATACTTTTTTGTCAAAACACACTAGTTATCTACAGAACTACATTGATTTGGAGGTCTTGCTTCACTAAATTTGAGTGATGCATTTAGAAAGTAATTAAACAGTTTTAATTATAATTTGTATGTTTATATACATTATCCTAAGATTGACCTCAATAATAAAAAAAGTTGAAAGAGTCAAAATGTTGTATACATCATGATCACTAAAAGAAACAAAATATATTCTATACTCACAATCCCAAGTTATAATAGTAGCAATAACAATTTGTTTTAAGTGATACCAGAAAGTCTGAATTCAATGAAATTCGTGCCTGAATAGTCACATATTTCTTTTCCTTGGCGTATTCCAGCTTGATGTAAATAAAGTTGAATTATATTTATAAGCTTTTGTTTCTATCAGCTTCAATAGGACATAATATGTTAAATTATAACAAATTATCCTTCTGTAAGAGCATTAATCAAGTTTCTTCCCCTTTTTTTCAGTATCATTGAAACAAGGATTAATTTAGAAGTCACTCTAAATCAGGTATCATGTCCTACCAAAAATCGCACGTTTCCTAAGATTCTTCTCTTTCCCTAACTGAAAATTTTACTAAGTAATTTTTCATGTTAGAAGGTGTTTTTCTTAAGAGAAAAACCAAGCATACCAGGGATTCCATCCTCAGGCCTGTTATATTTTTTGTATTTTCCTGACAGTAGCCTTGTGCATATGCTTCCTAGCAAGCGTTCTTATAACCATCTTCTACTGTAAAAGTATTTAAGTAAAAGAGTGATAAAATATCCTCTCTGAGAAACTTTGTCTTTCATGCAGCTGCACTGAAATTTCAGTTTAATCATTAGCAAACTAATTAGCTTGATCTGAACTAGGACTAAAGTGGTACAGAATGATCACTAACTTACAAAGTTGTTAATGAAAATAAAATATACATACACAGACATAAAATCCTGACTTCAAACCTCTCAACATCTCCACATTGCATTAAACCAAATGTTGAGATGTTAAGAATAGAGAGAAAATCATTATTTTTCGGACAGATGCTATAAAAATTAATTACAGAATAGTTTAGCATTAAAGTGAGATGCGCAAAACCACTAAAGAACTGAAAATGCACATGGATCAAAGAAACAAATAAAAATTTGAAACTACAACAGTTCATTTCTAAACATAATAAAACGCCAATTCTATTAAAGTGACTTCTATTGCCTATAAATTCAGACTTTAAAATGCAATTTTGAAAGTTAAAAAAACTAAAATCTTGAGACAGAAAAAAGTTAAAGTACGCATAAAACTGAGTCTGTAACTTTCACAACATAGATTCCAGTATCACAGAGCATCCTCAAAATCCACTTAATGTGAATCTTGCTTTCAATAGTGGAAATCAGACACCCTTCAACTTCCAACCATGTGACTGTTTCATACCTGCAGACCTTTTAGCATCTTTTTAGACTGGAAAACAACCTAGTCATAAAAATATATTCTTACGTCCCTATGAGTTCATTCATATCTGAATCTTTGCATAATCAGTCTCTGCAGATTAAAACACGTAGCACACCATTCCTTTGCATTTTGACTCACTTCTTTTTATTATCCTGTTTATTGCAGTTGAGTCTCTCATCATAGCATCTGGTATTGCAAGAAATACTATTTTATTCATAATAAAGGCTTAAATGTTTGCTGTTTCTGCATTGAATGAGGGAGTTCACTTTTCACAGAGACAATTGTGATTTACTGACAATACAAAGTAAATGAGAAAGTTGGAGAAACAAGAAGTGAGAACAGCAGTAACGTTAAACACATCATAGAAATGTTCCTACTATACACAACTTCACAAATTTTCTTTTTCAGAAAGATGTCAGGTGTTACCCTCACCATAAACGTTCTGGAACTGTTGTCATCCTGCTATGTTCTTCCCATCCATACCTTCACTGTTTTAAAAGGAGAAAAACAATCATCATGGTGCTAGCCTCCTACATAAGTTCTCAAAGTTTTAAAACATAAATTGAGATTAGACAGGCACCTAAAACCTAATTGTGTAAAGTCAGGTCCTTGACAAAGCCCTCTATTCACTGCAATGATTGTTTGGACAAGTTCATCACAAAAAACTACCTAAAGTTTTGTAATATGTCAAACAACAAAATGGAAGGTTCTTTTCCTTGTTATTAAAGGTCTTACTCTTCCCCCCGCAGAATCACAGAGTTTGAAGGAACCCACACGGACCTTTGAGTCCAAATCTTAAGTGAAAGGCCCTAACAGGGATCAAACCCACAAAAGCTTGGTGTTATTAGCATTATGCTCTAAGAAACTGAGCTAACCTCAAGGTCCTTATGAGGAGATAAAAAATTTAGGATTTAATTATAAGAGAAGAACCATTATATGAGAAGAACCTCCTGATTTTTTCCCCTTCTCAATAACTTTTCACAATGTTTATCAAGCCCAGGGAAAGAACCACCAAGACCTGCTTCCCCAAGCCTGTTCAAGATGCAAGAGATGTATTGCACATTAACTTTGTAAGTTATTGTTTCCCAAAAGCATTTTCTGCTGCTTCCTAACAGCAAAATCCATCCCCTGGAAAGTATTCCTGAGATTGTTGCAACTGGGCAGAGAGATAGCATTTGTCCATTTTTTGCTTTTCCTCACCTTTCCCCCAAACCAGAAGCTCAAACTCATCAATCAAGAGAACCTTCAAAAGCACATAGGATAACAAAAAACAAACAAACCACAGAAACAAGCAAAAAAAACCCCAAACCACCACATCAAGCCAAAAATCCGAAACCAAACCACACACACAGAAAAAACAACCACAAAATTACTTCATAAAGCCTCTGTTTTATCTTTCCTATGGAATGCACATTTCTTGCATACACAGACAATCTAAAACCCTTCAGCTATTTATGTGTATAGTCATATACTTTAGTGAGTTAAACACTCACTAAAACCAGACCTTCCCACTGTTTTGCAATACTTATTTATCACAATTAAAATACATTTGAAGTACGTGTATGAGGACCAGAGGATAACAGAACAGACGCATTTATCATAAGACAGAAACAAACCAGAGAAGGCATCTGAAAAAAGCTATCTGAAAAGTCTCTTACAGTACACTAGACAAAAGACCAATTCACACTTAAGAAGTTATCTTTGGGAGGTTTTTTTCACTAGTTCATCAGACACATCTTCTACATCTTACATTAAAACAAACACTCTCTGTTAGCTTGGCCAGCTCCCTGAAGACTGCCTTCTTTAAAGAAACAAAGAAAGGTGAAAATACTTTAAAACACCAAGTGATTTAATTTAATGAACCATTATGCTCCCATATCAAAGCACCATCTTCTAAGCAGAAAAGAAAGAGAGTAAAAAAAAAATCTCAAGGTAAATTCAGAATACCCCATCAATGTCTGGGAGATCTACCCTATTTTAGCTGTTATAGCATCTTTCCCTCTTTTCTGCATCAACACACATAAAAAGCATACACAGCTCACATCAGTCTTGATCCCATGTGTCAGAAGAACCCACAGCTTCTCCTCCTTGAGCTCTACATATTCCTTCAAACACCTGAAATATCTATGAGCTTCAAAGTTTTCAAGATACCTCCCTACCCTCCCACATCTAATCCTGTGCAGCTGCTTCCCCAGCTGAAGACTGATTACCCCCACTGCCAGCCTAGGAGTGTATTCTGTGTCCTACATCCCATTTTTCTATCAGGATCAGCTCAATCCTAATGAATTAGACTACAATTATCATTAACTAGAGTTTTTTCAAAATTTATTTTAGGCAATGCATCCATTTCTACTTGGGTATTTTTGGCATTCTCTTTATTTAAAATTCTAATGTTGCTGTTCAGAATGTTTTCTGGTATCGAGGAATTGTAGTTGTCTAGCCTTGAAATATGCCTTTTATGTAGCTCTAAATTGAGTGCATTCCAGAATATGTTCAGAGGCTTCCCCAGCAGTAAT
>VYXB01010312.1:1695-157479 GCA_013397135.1 Pachyramphus minor | reverse complement strand
AAAAAAAAAGAAAAAGAAAGAAAGAAAAATCATTCTTACATCCTATGGTGAAAAATAAAAATCATACTTAGTATTTTCTGTTTCCACTTATGTATATTGGTTTTATAGCTTTGGCTTAAATCCAGACAGGTGACAGGTCTGCTTACTTACAGCAGCTCTGTCAGCACATTCTTCCCAGTGAGGCTGACTTGAAAAATAAAAGCATTTCAGGGACAGTGCTGGCATTAATACTCAGGACTCAGTTTCACGAGCTCCAAGAGCATGCCTTCAAAAGCTTAAAAGACCTCCAGCAGAAGGACAACTAATAGCAAAGACAGCAGGAGATCCAACTATTACCTTCTGTTCTGGCCCAGAGGCTCTGAAGAGATTCACATTTCATTGTTCCGGAGCAGGAAAAAAAATTAGTGAAGATAAGGAAGAACAAACTGGGAACTGCTTTCTTTGATGCTTCTCATCTCAGTGAAACAGTGAAGACATGAAAAGCGAAATCCAATTATATATTTTCTAGCATGTGATGACCACAGCAAAATAAACTGAGCGGGGAAAACAAGAACAAAAACCCTGATGTGAACGTTAAAAATGACATGAATCTAAAACAGCCTGTTTCTTTTCTTTCACAGGTATATTGTTCAACAACTATGTGTACAAATGTGCACAGCACCTACAATACATTTACATACAGAGATGAAAGGTATACAACTGGTTTAGAAAGTATTTCTTGCATTTTTGTTTTAAGTTATATTAAAAATATGTTCTTTATTAAATTTTGCTTCTTTACTGAACAGTGTGACACTACATACTGCTGGAATAAGTTCTCTAAATATGTCAGATTGATAGAGGTCTTTGGATTAGTAACTTATTAAAATTTGGCCATTGCTTAGTTACTAACTAAAAGAAAAGGCACACTCATTTGTGGAAATATGTATATTACTAAAAGAATTTTACTGAAGATCTTGAACTAACATTAATCAGGTGGTAGATTATTTATGAACTGTTTTAATTAAATTTTGGCTATTTTTATTTATTATGCAATTTTTATTGGAAATCACAGAACGCTGTCTCTCTTCCTTGAGGAGAAAAGTTTTAAATCTGAGATTAAGGGCTAACAAATGCACAGTAAAAAAAAAATGTACACCAAAGATTTCTTATCTCTCTTTTCCACTTAAAAATACATTTTCATATAATTCAAATTCACTTTACAGCATATGAGATTGGAGTCCACTCTGTATTTTCAGTAACCAGTCAGTATTTTTTCTATTCTCTTTTTTGTAAACATAAACTCCTAAATATGTATGGTACCACTATTTTTAAATCTGTTTGCCTATTTTCTCAGAGATCTCTCAGGTTCTAAGCTTCTAGGTTATTTTCCTTCTCACCAATATTGTTATTTTCTACAAACAGTTGAAATTACATGGACACCTTCTTGTACTTTGCAGCACTATTTTGAAAATCTTGAGTGGCATGAGCTATTGCTGAGCTACAGGACCAACTTTTTCTCATAGTGATAAGGGAGAGATTGCAAAGGCAGTCAAACAGCTAAGCTTGAAAATAGGATACCTTGTGAGATTTTTCAAATCAAGGCCTAAAATTTTTGGAACTCACTTAGAAAATTCAGTTTTTGCTTACTCCTGTTTTCATGCATGACCTTGAGCACATCACTCTGAGTCTCATGTTCTCTCACTCCGAAGTGGACACGATAATATAATGGCCCCATCTCACATAATAACATCGGAGAAAATAATTCATTGTGAAGTCAAGAGCAGCTACTTTCATTGAGGGGGACTTTGTCAAGTATATCTGCTGTCATGGAACAAATGAGTGTGAACACCATACATGGAACAATAATTTTACCTTTTAATTGCATAAAATACTTAAGGAAAAATAGAAAACTGTAGAGCTCACGGTACATCTTTGTGTCCTTGCCGTGTATGAATAGTACGTTTCTATGAATTCCTTTCTGAGGATGTCGCAGGAAGTCAAATGTATTTTAGGTATACACATTTCAAAATATTTGTTCTCCTTTCAGAAGACATAGTTGCATGTAAAGAGTAAACTTCACTGTGTTTGTGCTAGCACAGATGATTGAGTCCAAGGGCAAGCTTATACTTTTTTTTCCTTAAAACACAATAGCTCTTGCTTTCTGTTATAAAATGTCAAAAAAACCCCCTCAGTTATGAATGTACTCTTTCTAGGGGAGCAATGTAAAACATTTTAGTTAAGTTTCACACCACTGAGGTATACATCAGAAGAAAACCTATAATAAACCACAATAATTTTCACTTCTGCAGGAATAAGTGCATCTGTGATCACGGATGTGTATTAATCTATAAGTACAGTTACTGGGCATTTTTATAATGCATGGTGATAGAGAAGTGGCACTGCAATGATGTATTTAAAGTCAAGGTGGCATGTAGAGTTTTTTTACATCCTCTTATCTCAAGATATCTTTTGAGATTAGCTAGTTTTGAACCACTTGCAAAGGAGAGAATGAGTTGGCTTACAGAAAAATAAAAAGGTCCACAAATGCTTTGTTGTCCCCCTCTACATGTTCAGTACCTCAGACCTATCATTTCCTACAAATAACTTATTCCTGCAGTGTTTTACCAAACTACTGAAAAAAAAAAAGTGCTCACAAAAGAAAGTATTAAATGTAATGTACATAGTGGAAATATCAGTCCAAAGGACAGAAGGATTTGCTTAGAATAGTTATAACACACAGATGAAACTGCAATCCCTCACACTGTTATTGATTAAAAAATGAGCAGCACAAAGGCTATAAAATCTGTCAAATCATAGTAAATTCCTGAGTAAGGGCAGCAATATATGTCATAAAATAAGCTGTAGCATGCTTATCAGAGTTCTGACAGTGCCTTTCAGCACATAGCTCAAACAAATCTCAGTGAATTTGTACTTTCATGTATTTCCACAGGTGGACTTTTCTGAGGGTTATAATCTGCCTCAGAAAAATTTGTTTCATACTTTCATAACCTAATGGGAATGAACTTCATGTACAAAGTCTGGTGCTTGTGAAAGATTTGTGAGAAAGATTGCCACTCCCAGGCCACAGAGCCACAACTGTGGTGGATATGACTCCTGTGGGAGATCCTGGACCCCAAACTCTACCGGTCACATCTAAGAGTACAAGCAGAAGCACTTGAAATAGTCTGAAAAATGTCTCCTTGAAATTTTCTTGCATTGGAAGTCTATTTATTTCACTGGTTTCCATTCTCCTTTATCTTCAGTAACATAGTATGTGCCTTTTAAAAGATCAGAGTAGAGATAAGAGATCCTGAGCAGACAAAAAAGCAGCAGTGAGGCTGTAGTCCTGTATATGACCATAGACTCATACCTATTTTAATTCTGAGCATATGCATTGAAATTACTTAATCATGACACCATAAGGCTAATTCCTAAATGCTTTTGTCCTGGCTGTTGTAATTATGCTCAGATGGCAAGTCTTTTAAATAACAGCCTGATTGTGATTTCATAGCAAATGCTTTACTTTAGAAATAAACTCATCTGACAAAATACATGATTGTAAGTTAAAACAAGTCTCCAGTTTCATCCTGAAGCTACTACTAAGTACAACTGAAGAATACTATTCAACTGCTTTGGACTAACTGAGAAATCACAACATATAATTGATATGTCGATACAGCTGTCTGAGTCCTGTCAAGCCAGGCTGCATTTCAGACATTTGCATCTTGTTCAGAGAACCGGGAAAGATGCTGATTGCATTTAAGATTGCATTCAAACTGTGTTATTGCTTCAGAATAATAGCCCTGTTAGGGTCTTTGTTTGAAAGCTTTATTATTTTCAAGGAAAATATTGGGGGCAAAGAGAGTTGTTTTTAAACAGAGAAAGGTAATAGGAAGCTTGCTTTGTCCTGTCATTGTATAACCCTGGTTATAGAGAAATACACAGAATATAAACACATATTTTCAATTAAAATGAAGAAGATCACTATTCTAACTAAATAATTGAAAGAGAATTTTTGTGCTATCACATCCATTTCTGTGCTGCAAAGTGTGTAATTTTTTGTTATACTGAAAATTCATTTCAAGAAATGATTTTTAATAGCATCCATCCACTAGAAAGAGCAATTGGTAGATATTTCATATCATTTAACTCTAAGAAAATAAATATAGAATGTCTTGTAATGATAAAAAGTTAAAATTACAATAATACAGTTTTGATAGTTAAAGAGCTGGTAACAGTAATTCACATTATCCTTTTAAGAAACTGATTTGTTTGAAAATGGATACAAATGTCAGGTAGACTAAAAGCATTGAGAGGTGGAGAGAATTCAAATAATTTCTTTACCGACGTTCTGCTTCCAGACAGAAAAATAACAGAGAACAAGAAATTAACCATTTTTCCTCATCCTATACATGCAGCATGCCCTAGTTTTTGGGCTCAGTTTTGAAAAGCTGAAAATTCTTCTCACTGTTCAACAAAGAACACCGTTGTGGTAGACATGGACACAGTGGAATGTGTGATACAGTGTGGCCAGAACCTCAATCTGAGAGCTCTCAGCATGCTGGATCCATGGACTGCAGGCCCTGCCTGTTTTGGGGAATCACAGGTTCCCTCTGATACCTTTTGTGGCTATTGTATCACCACCACACAGCTGCTGTGGAAGCACTGTGGGACTGGAGATGCTGCCAGTCCCAGCACTGGATTCAACATGCTTTTTTCTAACATTCTGAAGCAACAGACAACTTACAAGGAGAAAATGACACAAGACCCTGAGGAAAGAAAAGGTTGACTAAATGGACTAGAATTTATAGAGAGTTCCTGGCCAGTGATTAGGGTAACACTTCAAGCATTTCTGATTCCATAAATGGCAGTTCTCCACTACCTTGTCTTAGAGTCTTCTTTAATCTCCACACAGAGATCAAATAAAGTTTGTTTGCCAAATCCCTATGTACAAAAACCTACTTCTATGTTAGACCTAAAAGCGAGAATGTGCTAAGCTCTCTAAATCCTGTTAGAAAGATAAATACCTAAATCTTCTCCATTGTCTCTAGCATCAAGCAATAACTTTTGTTATTCTCTTTGTGCTGTTACTTTCAAGCATTAACTTGAATATGTTAAATCTACCTATTAAAGACTTTGTTATATGTCCATTTCATCTGAAAAGGCACTCTTTCCTAACTCCCCCATCTTCAATAAAAATTCATAAATACTGCTATATATTAGTATCAATTAATTTTTATTCAATGTGGAAATCCACTTGTACTTTTCCCTGTGTGGAGTATGTTTCATATCAAAATCTGAGATTACCATTTATCTCAGTGTACAGTATTTCTTATATACATTTATGTAAGGGTCTATTTATATACTTATATGTAATTGTACACTTCTGTTAGTATATACTTATATCTATACTTACATATTTCTTGTGTATACTAATTTTCTATTTCATACATATCACTGTTACACTCTTTGGAGGTTTTGCCTAGAATGGCCGTGCAAACTGAACTACATATCAGCAGTTGGGCATGTGAAGTAAAAAAGACAAATAACTGATTATTAAAGTAACAGTAACTGATCTCTTGTTGTGCTGATCTAAATGAACTTGTGTCGAAAACACAGTCGAAAATACAGACACACCACTTTTTGCTAACTTCCTGCACATGCACACATGCACAACATCAAAGCTTGTGCACGATCACCTCATTTGAAATCCTTTTTACCTTCATACTAGAACCACCAGATGAAACCCATGTTTTTACTGCAGTGTAAGCATGTACTTCGTGGATTACGGGTTTTTTCCTCTCTTGTTATGTTTCAAGAATAAACCAGACTGGTTTGCAGATGAGATTTCTAGATACAGTGACACAGAAACATGTTGGCCAAACTATAACAATCCGACCTGGGTGCTTCTGCAGTAAGTCGATTTTCTACCCACATACTCTACAATGTGAGTAAAGGACCAAGAAATCTACAAGGAAAAAACAATCTGCAGGAAAAAAAATTGTTTCAATAAAAAAACTGTAGCAAGGTTGTGAGGAGAAACTGTATTGAGAACTTTTATATCCTTATAGTGTTACAACACTATTACTACTTTAAACTGTATCATTTTTCAAACTGCTATACAAAAGGAAAGGTATGAGAAGTGCAGAATAAGATTTTCTTTTTCCTTGTGGCAGAACCAGTGCTATTGTGGTCACATAGTAATGTCACTTGGAGGAATTGTAGAAGTATACTAATAAAAAAATTTTAACAGGTTATTTCAGTACAGGAGTTCACCATGGATATAGCTGTCAAACAGTTTTCTCCCTACTTTCCCTTACAAAAAAGAAGTTGTTTATAAAGGCATGTTATTGATTTGTAAGCAATATAAATATGATTTTGCTAATAAATAAATATTGAATACTCGTGAAAAGTAAAGGATACATTATTCTAGTATAACAATAGCTAGACTAATTTTCCAGAACCTTGTAGTTTCAAAAGATTAAAAAAAATTACAAGAAATGCTTTTGTTTCAGTAGCACTTTTGTGTTTTAAATTTACTGGTTTTAAAACCAGTCTGTTTCACCTCGAAGGTATTTTGAAGTCTTAATTCAATTTAGCAGCCAGAAACAGGCAAACAACAATTTAGAACTTGACCATAGTGAATCCTCCAGACTACGGTTTGAGAATTTCAGCCCTGTGGGTCTGCCTGTTTTTATAATTTGTCAAAAGCCATTTTTAAGTTCTAGGGCAGTTTATAAATGGTAAAGTCTGTCTTCTTTAGGACTCCTAGTTCTCGTGTTGTTATTTATTACCATTAATAGAATGGCCAGAATTAAAAAATCATACAGCAGTATGATGTACAATACCAGTAACAATACAAATTCTTGCAGAAGACAATACAGTTCTATAATCGTTCACAAAAGTGAAAGTAATAAAGCTCAAGTAAACCATAATAAAAGGCAAGATGTATTTATTGGCTAATGTACGCCCATCTAAGACTAAAACTGTCATCAGTTACAGTAGCCTGGACAGGGACTAGATTTGGAACTGAAGCCACTGTCTCTTGCAAACTATACACCGAAGTGGATCCTGGAAGGTGCCACTTTCAAAGTAATGCATTATTTTTTGTTTGATCTTCTTAATGAGATTATAAGAAATTAAATTTTCTTAAATACGTACAGCTGAGCTCATTAATACCTTGACGGATGCGTATGCTTATAATCTGTAGGTATTGCTGATGGTGTGAAGCATGAAATAATACTATAAGAATAATTAGACCCTGCTTCCTAATAGGAAAAGAAATAAAGTTCTTAGTACAAAATTTCAAGGTCATGGACTAATAGAGTAATACTGAGGAGTTCTACTATAAAGAAATACATCATTAGTTGAAGCTCATAGAAAATGAGAGAGATCTGAGTATATTTTTTTTTGTCATAGGATCATTATAAGCAACAACGTAGGAAAAAATAATGTTGCGATCTGTTGGACAAAGCATCTACAGTATAGAACAGTAATATATAACTACATGAGGCATAGAGAACACCTCAATTAGTATATTCTGTGTGATTTTGGTTATCTATGTTCAAACCAAGGTTAAATTGAAACAAGAGTAGTAATTGGCTGCTAAAGTGATCGGGGAAGGAGCATCTTTAAAAAAGTAAAAATGATAGCATCATAGAATGGTTTGTGTTTGAAGAAACATCATCTAATTGCAACTTCCCTATCAAAGGTGGGGACATCTTTCTATAGACCAGGTTGCTCAGAGTCCCATACAACCTGGCCTTGAACAACTTATCTAGATCAGCAGAAAAGTACTGTGAAAGACTTTTTTAGTCTTTTTAAGAGTCTTTTTAAGTGTGTTTGCGAGTAATAAGAAGGATGGGAAGCAGGAATCGAGTAATTGACCAAACCAGACAGGATGTGCTTGAAGAGTCTACTGGAATGATTAAAAATAGGTTGTCAATAGTCCAATGCTCCCTGTCTGTGTTATCTTAGGTATTCCACGTGTGAAAATTATAGCGTTTAATACCAATTTACTTATTTGAAATAATCTGATATTGCCTGGGATTTTGGTTGAGCAGAATGATGCACTAATGTACTTGAAGTATGAGCCCAAATCACACTTAGCAGAGTATAGCAATGTGTTTATTGGTAACATAGGTTTCAACAGAAAGAAAACCTCAAAATTTTTTAACCTATGAGTAAGCTAGATCAATCATCTGAATGAAAGAACAAAAGGAAAGAGCTTAAATTTTTTCAAGATGCCATTTACCTTTTAGGGAAGGAACTTAATACCAGGACAGGAGTCATCTCAAAGGTGGAATATTAAGTCTAGGAGAAGAGTATCTAGGAGAAAAAATTACTGTAATCTCAAAAGTGTAGCAGGAAAATTCATACTCTTGTCTAATTTCTTATTTGCACCACTGCAAACTGCAACCACTGTGTGATTTAGGATTGTGGTTGGTCACCTGAAGAAGGCAGGGGCTCCCCCGCCTGTGCATAAGCTAGGAGTTTGTTTTCTCTGTTGTTATTTTTTGTTTACCTGTGTGATTTGTAACTGCAGCTCTGGAGTGTGTAACTCTCAGACCTGGAGTTTGCTACTTGTCTTAATGTGTTCTGCTGTCTTCAGTGAAGGCAGTGCAAATGAATTAACTGTTCCACAGGCTGTTGGAACTGCAGGTCTATCTGCCTGTGGCTGTGAGCCAGAGACCCCACAGACCCCCCACAAAAATCCTTTGGAATGTTAAAACAATATTCCAGTAGAATTCAATGTCTCTTATTTATTGAAACACTAAATTTTATGCAGAAAAAAAAGTATTGGTAGGCTTGTTTATATTATCTTAGATAATACTTACAGAAATCGATCTTTCCTCTGTCAATATACTGGAAAGAATTTTAGGTGCCTTTTATTTACCTTAGTAATTGGATTTACACTCGAGATTTTGTCTCACAAAGATGATAAAAGCAATTGAAAAAGATAATTCTGTGTGTCTAGATTGGAGGAAATAAGGGAATTCTCCAACCAAATATTTACATGTGTCTGATGACAGAGATTCACAGGAGAGGGACCCAGGAGAGAGCACAGGTCAGCTTGCTATACTATCTTGAGGATCCTGATTCCACCTAGTCATTGTTTCTGATCTATATTCATGAGTTTTTCAGAGACCTAGCAGTTACATGACAGAATGACAGGTCTCAGTCTAGTTTCAGGATAAAGCATCAATCTGCTTGTAAGCACCGTAGCCTGACCTGACAGAGTTTCATTGATACTGTGGGCCCTGTGATTCCTGTGAAGAGGGTAATTCTGAGATCAACTTGCAGTGATAGACAAGACATTCTATCAAAGCTCCTCTCAGATTGTAAGCAAGAACCATCCCAGGAGTACCTGTTGAAGATGTTGCCAATCTCTGTTTTTCTGAATGTTAACAGAACTTTAAGAACTGATTTTATTTTTTTTTCCTTTCTCTGCTGCCTAGTCTGTAACCTCTTGCCATTTATTTTATTTACTTTTCTGAAGGTAACGATATAAAACAGGGCAGACATATTCTTCTTCCCAGTAGGAACCTAAAAATATCTTTTCTTCTGCATAATATAAAGATTACTTTGTGGTAGCCAGGACTGAAACCTTTTAGTGTTTGTGTGTCAGGTGGGGGACATAGACAAGAGCTTACTGAATATTTCATGCTTCATCCATCCTAAGATACTGACATTGCACATCATCAACTCCAGATATACTCCATCACTGAGACTGAAGCAAAAACGTAAGAATTCAAGACCCTGAATTTTTATTGCCCATGTAATTCTGAGAATGTCGCATTCTTCCAAATGACACACTGAGTCCTGATTCAAAAAGAAAATAAATTATTCTGAAGAGAACATTATACAGAAGATATCGGTGTCATTGTAGGATATTCAGCACAGTTCATAGTACAAAATGTAAATTAGTGTTATTAGCTGAACTTTATTTGTTAAACAAGCAAAAATATGAGGTTTATAATAATATGAATTTTTAAAGATATAAAAAATGTTTTTCAATGTCAATTGCATCATTGATATTTAATATAGAGATATGTGACATATTGCATGCATCTTAAACTAATTTGTTACCAAATATTTAATGCTGCAATATTGACCATTTATATAGAATCATAGAATCATAGAATCATAGAATCGATTGGGTTGGGAAAGACCTCAGAGATCATCAAGTCCAACCCTTGGTAAATTCAAAGTAAAATATAACACTCCAATGCCAAATACACCTTATCTAGGCAAAAGATTTGTTTCCTATTCTCACTCAAGATAACTTACCTCATGTTTCTCTTAAGTACTAGTGTGACTTTTCAAGGAATTTTTTTAAATGGGATAATGAGAAGAAAATTTTATAAATATGCCCATACAAAACTAGTGGGATCGCTTATATACGTTCCTTTTTCACTATTGCTTCAGGACAAGCAGTAGTTAAAAGAGAAACAGAACTGTGAGATGTGGGTAAAAGCTCTATAGACATTTTGTAGGAAACTCAATTGCTTTCATGCCTTTTCGATGTTGAACCCCTGGGGTTTCTTCATGCAAAACTGCTAACTGACAAAACGGAAACTTTAGGTTGTTTAGACATTGTTAATTGAAGCTGCCATTAATTACAGCAGATAAATGATTCAACCATTAAAGGGGGATCCAATATTTTGGACATATCTTTCAGAGGTGACAGGGTCTGGTAATTTACAACCAAGTTTGAGTAACTTCATTCTACTTCTTCCCTAGTTATGTCACCAGCTGGAAACTCTGCTGTAGTATTTTGATGCTGGAACTCCAACTACTGGAACTACTCCATTCTTAAGGCTTCTCAGATAAATATTTACATGAGAATGTCAACTAAAACAAAACAAACAAATGGAATATCTAACCACAAACATTAAAACTCCGTAGAATATGCAGCTTCAGGAAAAAAGTTTAGAGGGTGAACTGTCTTCACTCTAATGTCTTGGACAACAAAGTATGAATATGGAAGTGCAAAGCTCGTCAGATATTCCAATCCAACAGGATTGGAAAAGACCTCGGAGACCACTGAGTCCAACCTGTGACTTAACACCACCATGTCAACTAGACCACAGCACCAAGTGCCACATCCAGTCTTTCCTTATGAAAGCATACAGACTGGTGTGTGTATGTATATATATATATATTTTCTTGACCTTGACCAGTAACTAAGCATCTGCTAGTCACTTGATCTCTCCCCACTGCAGAAGGAATGGAGGAGAGAATCAGAGAAGGAAAACTGAGAAAACTTGTGAGTTGAGACAGAGAGTTCAATTAGTGAAGAAAAGCTGTGCAGAAAAGAAAGCAAAATAAGGAATTCATTCATTACTTCCCACCAGGAGGCAGCTGTAAATGTTCCTCCTTCTTCCTCTTTTCACTCTCAGCTTTTATTACTGAACAAAACATTATATACCTTTGATCAGTCCTGGTCAGCTGTTCCCACCATCTTTTTGTGCACCCCCATCGTATTTGCTCAGAGAGGCAGAGTGGGTAAAAGAGAAAGCATTGTTGTTGTACAAACTCTACTCAGCAATAGCCAAAATACTGGTGTGTTATCAACAGTGCTTTTGTTGCAATTCAAAACACAGCACGCTAGAGGTTACTATGAAGAGAATTAACTTTATTCCAGCTGGAGTCATTATGATATGTTGTGAGACACTGGATTGATATATTAATTATTGGGTCGGACCAACTCAAGGAGGGGCGGGAGGGTGGAGAAGGGATAGGTTGAATTTCATGGAGGTGAGATGATGCCTTATCCCATATCTCAGGCCCTGTGAGACTCGTGGGGCAATCCCAGGACAGCTGTCAGTTAAAGGCAGCCCAGGAGTGCACCCACATCACAACCCCTGGAGCCCCTAACTCAGTCTTAGATTGTCTGTGTCAGTGGGAGCACCACCCCTCACTCCATCCGTGTGTCCCAGAGTGGCAAGTGGGCCGGGAGTCCCGCCTAGGAGGGATGGCCACAGGCAGCAAGAGCATAAAATCAACAACATGTGCTATCTATGTTACTTGAGCCTTATTACCTGACTGTGTGGAAGCTAGACTGTCACAGGACTGGTGGTAACTACATAGTTGTCTCTTTTCCTCTCTCTGTACTCCTTCCTTTTCTCTTAATTTCCTTCCTTAATATTTTGGGTAACTTGGGACCAAATGGTTTGGATTTTGCTGAGCTGTGTGGGTTAGCATATGCTAAGTCAATGCTTTGTGGAATGCTTTGTTTTGGTTATGTATTACTCTTTAAACTTCTGCCAAGATCTCTTATTACCTGAAGTTTACCAGTAAAGTACCTCCTGAGAAAATATGTTCAGTGTCTTCTCCTTTGCATTCTCTCTCAAGGTGTTAAAAGAACTCTACTGATATTTTGGTGGGTGAATTTTTGAAGCCTTGTATAATTTTAAAGTAAAACTCTTGGTGAGTTCATAGTTCCAAGACTTGGGATCTTACATATGTACATAAACTTATAATGACACAGGTATGGAAGTAGATACAGACACACTAAATTTATTCCAGGTTTTTCTTGCATTCTACTGTTGTGCACTCTGATTCTAAACGTTTTTGTCAATTTGGGGAATGAGTCTTCCTAATGCTTTTGTTGCCAGCTTGTGTTGGGACAAGTTTTCTGTTTTTCATTACAAAAACTGTGTAAAGTGCGGTTAATAGAGTTGTTGGTATTAGTTACTAAACAGAGTCTTAGATTTGTACAACACTTTAACCTTCAACCAACTAAAATGTCTTATATTCCTTCTTTAAACTGCCCTTGAATTTAAAAATATATTTTATTAGTTGGGAAATGAGGACTTGTTTGAATAAGTGAGCTAAAGATAACTTAAAGGACTCATTCAAAAGGAAATCAATAAAATTAATAAAGCATAAATCATTGTGATAGTGTAAATACAGAATTCCCACCCACTGATGTATTGGAAATCGTATTTGATGTACGTTACTCTGGAATTAGTTTAATTTCTATACATATCTGAAGTTCATCAAGGAATTATTGTGTTATGTTAGATTAAAAATCACTCCATGAATTTCTAAATTGTTAAGTAGTGGCAAGAATGGGGCTGCTCCACAAATGCCAGTGAGCTGGGGACTGAGAACGGCTGTTATGTAGATGAGCAATGCTCTCACCAATGGGCTCAGCCAGAGGAGCAGAACTGAGGCAACAGCAGTGGGTCCTGTTGGCAGACCAACAGGAACACCAGGCAGTGGTGCAGGATCAAGCCAGGACCAAGTTCAAGGCATGAAATCCAAATGACAGGTCAGAAACTGGGTTTAGGATTAACGCTGCTGCAGCATTGTTGGAACGGGGACTGAAGGCCCCAAGCTGGGCTGAAATGGGTTATTGGGCAATGCTAGGGTGCTGAAAGACCCTGGGTGAGGTTAGGCAGGAACAGAAGTTACTAACAGTGTCCTCAGGCTCCTGAAATAAATATTTCAAAACAAGATGTTAGGATGTTTTTGGAAGTGTAACCTGTTTTTCAATTAAAAAGTAAACAAAAAAACCCCAACAACAAACAAACAAAAAAACCCCAAACAACAACAAAAAAATTTAAAACTTCAATATTAAATTGGTCATATTTCTTCCTGATAACTATTACATAATACTTCTTTCTGGTTTATCCAAAAATACAGCAATATTTCCTTCAGTTGCTAACCATTTTTCATATATAGTAGTACTTACTTGATATAAACCTATTAATATACAAATACACTTCAGAGATTAAATTATCTGACAGCTTCCTAGATTTATTACTTTTTTACCTCAGAGTTTTTTTCTCTAACATTCTCTAGCTTTAGAATGAACTAAAAAAAAAAATCGATAATTATTCTCCTCAATAATTTAATCAGTTAGATCAAGAATTAGAATTTTTTATAAAAATATTTATTTAAATATAAGGAAGACGTTAACAAGACAACTATTATTTCAGAAAACATCCATAATTTCCCATTCTAAACATGGCTCACACAAGCTTTTACATATTTAACCATTTTGGA
Source organism: Pachyramphus minor (assembly GCA_013397135.1). NCBI lineage: Eukaryota > Metazoa > Chordata > Aves > Passeriformes > Tyrannidae > Pachyramphus > Pachyramphus minor. The sequence goes on along the minus strand of VYXB01010312.1, from coordinate 143,484 downwards.
GCGGAAAAGGGAATAACAGGTGTTTATGCATACCAAAAGACTCATGAGGAATATGAAATATAAAATCAGCATGTCTACAGTGAGAAACTCTTCCTCACACACAATAAACCTTTATTTCTTTTGACTCTTTCCAGGTATTACTGCTGCGAATGAGGATAGCTGCCTTAACCATGGAGTTGAAAAATCATGAATGATATGTGGAAATTTTATATAAAACTACGAGTGTTCCCTTGAAATGATAAAGCATTAACTCTCTCAAAGCTTCCCAAAATATTAGTATTAATCCATAACTGTTCAAGAAGTTTAAAATGTGCTGAAATTGGCTAACAAGCAATATTCTTAGGTTCAAACATAGCCAAATCAGTCAGAATTTTCTAGAACCAGATTTTTTCATAATCTAATACTATCTGATGAAAGTTGGCTGTTAATATTTATTCATTAATTCTTATTATCCTGTGCTAGCCAGAAACATTAATAGAAACATTCTTATTCATTACAAAGAAAATAGCTTTAGTACCACTACTGAACAGTAGTTTCTGAGCTGCCTAAATACTTATGTGGTTCTAAACCTATGCACCTAAATCCATGCTCAGAAACACCTAATTAAGTCATTCGTAAGTACTCCAGGTCAGCTAACGTTGTCACAGCAATTGAATCAAATGCACTTCACTTTTAGGTATGATTTCATACTACTTTTAAAGAAAAAACTGAAGTAAGTGACAATGCTTTAAAGTTTCAAATACCACTCAGCACACTCTAGAGAACAATGGAAGTTTAGCATCTGAATTGCTCATGGAAAAATCAAGGCCACCTTAAATGCTCTTTTTAATCTAGTATGGTACTATCTACTTTTAAGACCCACAACACAGTTTAGTGTGGTATTAGAAGCTGTCTGCCAGCCATGGATTACTTATTCCTGTTCTTGGAACAACCTTGTCATAAGGAGGAAGTCAGTATTTCTAACAATTAATATTAGAAAGAACTGTGTGTTTCAAAGCACTGTGAAGTCATTCTCTAACCATGTAGAATTTTCACACAATTTTTTAACTGTCGATATCGTGCCAGTGCAGAGAATGATAATCACACTAGATTTGTATGCTATCTTCAACTCACAAGAATCACTGCAATGAACAGCTTCTTAACAAGTCAAAGAAGATTTCTAATCTAGTTATCTTCCTATCACCAATAGTAGATGTTTGAATTATCAACACATAAGACAAAAGGGAAAGACGACGCTTGAAGTGTTGAGTTAGATCTTCAGTCTCTCAGCTTTTACCCAGTTCACCTGTAGCATAACATTCCCCATGACCCTCAAAACTCTTGCATTCAGATTGAGACCCTGATCCTAGTACAGTTTTGCAAGCATAATTGTATCATTCTGACCAGAAGAATCACAGAATATGTTGAGTTGGAAGGGACCCACAAGGATCATCAAGTCCAACTCTTGGCCCTGCACAGGGCCATTCATAAGAGTCTCACCATGTGCTGAGAATATTGTCCCAGTGCTTCTTGAACTCTGTCAGCCTTGGTGCTGTGACCACTTCCCTGAGGAGCTTGTTGCAGTGCCCAACCACCCTCTGGGTGAAGAACCTTTTTCTAATATCCAACCTAAACCTCCCCTGGCACAACTTCAGGCCATTCCCTTGGGTCTTGTTACTGGTCACCACAGAGATGAGATCAGTGCCTGCCCCTCCTCTTCACCTCATGAGGAAGTTCAAGACTGCAATGAGGTCTCCCCTCAGTCTCCTCCAGGCTGAACAGACCAAGTGACCTCAGGCAGTTCTCATACAGGCCCTTAAGGCCCTTCTCCATCCTAACTGCTCTCCTTTGGACAATCTCTAATAACTTAATATCTTATCTCACATTGCAGCAGCCTTGTCCTGGGCCCTGCCTGTTGCTTTCCTGTTGCCCTTTGTGTCTGCCTCCAGGCAAAGGCATTTGGGTGGCTGTGGGGGCATTCCCCTGCCCAGTCTCCACATAATAACGAGGAGAGTGGGTGCTGCCCCCAATTTAGCTTCATTTGCCTTTCACTGGGCATGAATATTTATACTGCTTATAAATATTTCTTTGTATTGTTTTGTAGTGTTTTGGCATGCTGTTCATAGCATTAGAAGCAAAACCTAACACTTCTGTAAATCTACAGATATCTCAGTGTCCTTTTTGTTTATTTAGTTGCTAGTAAATTTAACCTTCATGCAGCAATACTGTTGTTTTCAATCTAGTTGATAAAGTCTTTTGAGCAAGAGGCTTGATAACTTGCAATACTGCCTGAAGACTTAATAAGATGTTGAATTATGCAAATTCTATGAATTGAGCCAAGAGAACTGAGAGAGACAACGTGTCAGTCTTGCTGACAGACTATAGAAATAAGCCGAGCAACGTATCTAAACTGCTTGGCAAATACACACATATTTGTTTAGTTTGGGTTGGGATAGGTTTTTGTTTGGAGAAAACTGAACAGGGCTTTGAAGTCTTCAAGCTACTGAGACACCTCAAAATTTCCCACATGCCAGACAGCTTGTAAAAGCTGGTCCCGGCAGGTTTTTACCATGTTATTTGTTTTTGAATTCATAGTTTAAATCTAACAACAGGAGTTTTCAGTCAGGATACTAAATGCATGGAGGGGGGAAGGGTTGGTTTGGTTTTACTTTGTTCTTTTGGTGCTATCACCTATTCTTACTACTGCTAAACAATGCTTATACCTTTTGAGGATGCCCAGATGTAATCTTCGTCTACACAGACAGTAAGCAACACCCGATAGTGATAATCTAAATATTTAAATTAACAATTTACAATTTACTTATTGTTTCTTTCTGTGAGCAAAGCTGTCTTGCATCTAGTAGGCATGGTTTGTTTTTCTTTTCATGCCTTTGTTTGGTTTTTTTTCAGTCAATCTGGAAGTATATATACATCATTTGTATAAATCCATGGTGGATGCAGTTTATGCCTAGTTCTGGTTTAGAGATGTGCTAATCTGAAAGCACTTTTCCAGCAGGACATTTGAAGAACACGATTTTCACTAGGCCTTAGAAGAATACTACAAGAAGTGCCTATGTATTTTAGCACCTTGAGTAGCTGTAGCCAAGACATTTCTATCAGAAAGTGCTGCAGGCATCATTTTCACTGCTTTTCTTTTTCCATCCAAACTGAAAGAGTTTTAAGATGGGTTTTTTAATTACCTCACCCTGGGATCTAGTTGAACCAAATGTGTTATTGGAATCAGTAAGTCTAGTTCCCTGCTATTGCTAGACATAATATCACAATTATGATAAATGTATTTTAAGATGAAGTGCAATACTATTGCTCGTATACTCTCCAGGAAACCTGTGTTCTGGAAGCATCATCAGTAATAAATCCAAGAGTCAAATGCACAGCTGTAGGGAAGAAAAACAGCTTGAGAGAAACAAACAAAAAGCACTTAAGTCAGAAAGTATCATGTGGCATGATCATTTTCATAAATGTAACCACACTTGCTGTTTTATTTTCTGTTCTTTCCCTGTCCTTGAACAGAGGGCAAGCCCTGCTTACTCCTGTTCCACTGCATGCACGCTTAAAGACTTGCTTTCCTATTTCTAGCACTTTTGTCTAGTTTGTGAAATAAATAAGTGTATCAATTAATCTACCATTCCATTAAAAAAAAAATCTTAAGCAAGGGCCATTCACTTAAGTGTTGGACTTAATGATCCTTGTAGGCCTCTTCCAACTCAGAATATTCTATGATTCTGATGCTTATAAAATTCAAACACCTCTCTGTTTGAGATGTTAAAGCAGACAGCAACAAGGTTGCCCAGGAAAGATAGTTGCTGTAGTGCTGACTGAACTTTTCATGATACATTTCTAATTGAGTGTTGTTCCTGTTGCTTCAAATTATTTGGAATAACAAGCAGCTATGTTTTAGGGACATAAAAGAGAAAGTGAAGTCTCTGCTTCCCTAGGAGAAAGCCCACTATTAAAAAAGAAAAATAAGAAGATAAACTTTGAAAAATCACATTCATGATCCCCCCCAAATTTTAACTGTTTTTATAAAATAACAAAGTAATCAATAACTCTAAGCTGAACAATGCTGATAACTAAAACTCTAGAAACTTTCTCTTAAAAAGCATTTGCTTTATTGCTTCATGTTTCAGTACTCCTAATTTAAGACAAAGAAAATGTTTTGTTTCAGTCTATAGAGAAACATTGTAGAAACCCTTTTTTTGTACAAGAACCACAGATGCTGGCAGCTGATTGCAGTAAAATTAGTATTCTAGTTGAAATCTGGCAACTGGGAGTCCCTTGACAGCATTTTCCAGACTTCGGGGCTTGTCCTCTCATGCATTGTGAGAGAAGAAATGTTACTCTCTCTTTCAAATAGCTGTTATGTTGAAAGCCAGAGGTATTTTTCCCAGCACTGAAATGTAGCAGAGTCCATCGCTCTTACTGAGATGTCTCTTGCTAAAGCTTCATTAAAGTACACAGCATTACACAGGTCCCAGAATCTGCCATGGATATGTTATCTGGAAGTATGAAGGCAACTGTGCTTAAATCGGTGCTACATGTAGTACTTAATGTGTATGAGTAAAAAACCACTTGAATAGCCTTTTGAATTTTCACTTTAGAATTTGATTGCTCAGTCCATGAAGCAGAGTTTTACATGCTTGCTGTGAAAAGTTCTAAGCCGATCTAATTAATTCTTCAAAGGGAACAGTTATTTGTCGAAAAAAACACAGTATAATGATCTCACTGAAGTAAGCATGTGTTGTGCTCCTAGGTATTCATAAGTCTTTGACATATAGATAAATACTTTCTGTTGCAACCAAATTTGGGGTTGAAAAAGTCCGTATGAAAAACTCAATTATTTAGTATGCAGAAAATCAAACCTTCTATGTTCATTGAATTACTGAGGCTTCCTATGCATAATTATGGGGCTCCTGTGCTCAGATTTCACAATGGTCCTAAGTACTTAGAAGTGATAAACCCTGCAGTATGATCATTTAACGTTGAAAAAAAATATAGGATTCTGAAACAATGCTTTGTGATGTTTTTCTAATTTCTTCCTGAGAAATCATCAGATCTTCTATAAATTCTTAAAAATCCTTGAATTATAACAGTAAAAGAATTCCTGGAAGACCTGACCTTGAAGTATAAATAAAGCAATGCAGATTTAAAATTTGGCTGATCAGTGCAGTTAAAGCTGAACAAAAAGAGTCATGGTGTTTTTTAGTTGTTGTTTTCTTGGGTTTTGTTTTGCTTTGTTTGTTTTCCGTTCCCACATCATTCTGCAGAAGATCTGAAAGATTAAAGAGGTTCCAAAATAACTTTTCAAATTAATCCTAGCAGTTAAATGATACTCAGTAATATTATAATGTTGAATACTTTATTCCAATGGGAAATTATTTGAGTAATTCTGAAAGTATGACTACTAAAGAAGTTAGTGATATCTTTAGCACTTTTTGAAGTCTTATAAACTGTATATGTAAAACACATGTAAGCAAACCCAGGGTGCCAGCACAGAATATGTTGAGCTTTCTTAATCCTGAGTCTCACATTGATGGATGCTGGCATGTCTAGATAGGCTCAATTTGCCAGGGGTGTTCAAGTACTCAAGTGTTCAAGTACTCAAGTACTCAAGATAGAATAACAGTAGTGATGTCAGAAATTATTAAAATTAACTGTGTTTTGCAAAACCAATTCTTTAAAATTCAATCAGTTGCAACTGGGGTTGATTCTTGAATAAAGGGATCACTTAGGTGTTTTTCTACCAGGTCCAGATATAGCTTAATAAGATTTCAGTTTGTAAAATTATTTGTTTGCTGTTAGCAACCTACGCAGGAATCTGTATATTCAGGGTCTTTGAGTATGTCTGGTTTAAGAACAAATTTTAGCTGTCTGTATGTCACCTGTGTCAAGCTTGGGGAATCCCCATGTAACTTTTCAGTTTGTTTAAGTTGTTCATTGCTAGTGGATGGCTTTATTGTTTCATTCCAAAGTTTTAAACCCTGTTTAGCAAGGAAGCAGCATTTTTATCACTCTACCATAGTATAGCTATGCATTTTCATATACATTGTGTGTATATACACACATATGAATATATACTCTATCCATATGTACACAGTGTATGTATACTTTGTATATGTACAATGACCTGATGGTCATTAAGATGGGCGGAAAGAGCAAAGGGAGCTGAGCCCAGAGGGTTTGGATAGTTGGTGTGTGTATATACATATATGTGTGTGCATATATGCATATGTATCTCTGTGTGTACATATATCTATGTGTGTAGGTCTGTCAAGCTTGTGCCGCTGAAAGGGCATATGATGAAAAAAAACCCAAAGAATGAGACAGGAGAGGTGATTCAAGGAACCACATTTTAAGGAATCATTTAAAAACCCCCAAATTATAACTAACAACAGATATAAAAATCTACTGTTATCCATTCTAGGTATAAGAAAAAGGAAGGACAACCTATTAAATTATTTTTACTTGATATCAGCCTAAAAGCAAAAAAACATTACGGTACTTCAAAAGAAATCACTAAATTATTTTTGGTCTGATATTAGATCTCATACAGCCATGGATGGGCTTTAAAAAATTAGTAGTGGAGGAAAAGCCTAGTCTGGAGGCTGTTATGGAAGTCTGTTATGTGCTATTTCAGTTTTCACCAAGGCTTACGATAAACTACTCAGTTTTGTAGCATTTCTAAGTATATCCATAATTCCTTATCCATAAAGATCCTGGTTAAATTTAATTTATACATTTCTACAAGAATTACTTTAGGATAAGACTATTTCTTATATACTAAGAATAATTTGGTTACTCTTGTCCCCCCTCACCCCCATATTTTTAAATTAAAATATTGTACTTTTTTTTAAAGCAAGGATCTCTCACTGCACACCATGTAATTCCATCGCTTTGGTGCCAGTAGTAGGTGTCTAGCTCTTCACAAAGCACTGACTCTGTGATACAGTTGTGTTATTCACACAATTGCTTTTCATGAGCTGATTCTGAACCCATGGTATAAGTGTCTCTGTTTGTGCTAGCTTAATGGTGCACACGATAACATAATTGTTTCTTGACTAATAAGCTATAATGTGAACCACATGGACTGTGGAAATTTAATTTACAAGCTAAGTGGTCATTTGACCATGAATTGAAGATGCCACAACATGGAAACCAAAGATCTGAATGACACAGTAGTGATACGCTCTCTGCTATGAACAGCAAAAAGGGTGTGCTGCTGGCAAAGGAAAGTGCTTTTGGGAGATCCTTACAGGAGAGCAATACAGGATTAATACTCTATGTCTCCTTAGTGTAGATAAAATTTATCAGTGACTGTGAAAAGGTAAATGCAAATTTCCTTAATTTTTTCATTCTGTTCAGGCCAGATGAGTAAGTTTAACCAAATACAGTTGACAAAAATTTAAAAATGTGAAACAGATATCCTTTCAGTATCCTTAAGCCTGCTAAACTATTAGAGACTCTCAGTTGATATGATTTTTTTCCAGCTTCATGAATAATATAAAAGTGAAGATGCATTTGGATATTTAGGATGCATGGGGATTTTTAAACACTTCAAGTTCTTGTTTCACTTATTACAGAACAACCTTTTCTTCTACCTCCCTTTAAAATATGGTTAAGTATGTAAGAACATATCTTTCCAGGCACCTCCAGGCAAAATGGGAAGTATAACTCAACTAGTTTTTACACACTGAATGTCATCACTGTTCCAGTTATAAAAAAAATGTCTTTTTTTTACTAGGCCTCATGGTGTTTTACAAAGGATTAGTACTGACTACTGACCACAACAACCCCCTGCAGCACCACAGGCTGGGCACAGAGTGGCTGGATAGACAGTAGGCAGGTAGAAAGGGACCTGGGAGTTTGGATCGACAGGAAACTGAAGATGAGCCAGCAGTGTGCCCAGGTGGCCAAGAAGGTCAATGGCATCCTGGCCTGAATCAAGAACAGTGTGGCCAGCAGGAGCAGAGAAGTGATTCTTACCCTGTACTCAGCACTGGTGAGGCCACACCTGCAGTACTGTGTCCAGTTCTGGGCCCCTCAGTTCAGGAAGGACACTGAGGTGCTGGAGCAGGTCCAGAGAAGAGCAACCAGGCTGGTGGAGGGACTTGAACACAAGCCCTATGAGAAGAGGCTGAGGGAGCTGGGGTTGTTTAGTCTGGAGAAGAGAAGGCTCAGGGGAGACCTCATCACTCTCTACAACTACTTGAAAGGTGGTTGGTCTGTTCTCCCAGGCAACCAACAGTAAGACAAGAGGGCACGGTCTCAAGCTCTGCCAGGGGAGGTTTAGGTTGGATATTAGGAAGAAGTTCTTTACAGAGGGGGTAATCTGGCACTGGAATGGGCTGCCCGGGGAGGTGGTTGATTCTCCATCCCTGCAGGTGTTCAAGAAAAGACTGGATGTGGCACTTAGTACCATAGTCTGGTAACTGCAGTGGTAGGGGATCAAGGGTTGGACTTGATGATCTCAGAGGTCCTTTCCAACCCATCTTATTCTATTGAAAGATGTATGCTAATTGCATTTATTGCGAATTTGTTGACTTGTGAAAAAATATCATCAGTGTTTAATTAAACTACTGATAATGTTAATTTTTAAAGTTTTTTTGCTACAGCTATTTCTTTGCTTGGAAGACATAAAAAAAATCAGGTTTCCTACCTGTTGTGGAAATCCAAGCTGAAAGTGAACAACACAGTGGAGATTACATGACCTTCTGGATCCAATAGTCTGGTAAGTCTGAACCACTAAGTATGTTTCCTAACAACCTACATAGAATCTTCCTGAAGTTTGTAATGAGGGAAATGGGGAAGAGAGGACTGCCCCTTGTGTTGTCCAGTTTCAGATCAAAATAACTGTTCTTGTAGGGAGAAGCAGTACAGACTGGCATACTTTGCAGAGAAATTATCTATCAGACTCCATGTACAGCAGAAGACTTTATTAGGGTGGGTCTCTCCAGATATGTGGTACAATATGAGTTTTCTATCACAAGAGAACATCAGTAAGTCTTAATTTCTATTTCCAGATGAAAAAAAAAGTTTACTTGTTTGCTTTATTTTCAAAGGGAACAACCTAGGGTATAATTTTTTTGTCAGGCCCTTTGAGTAGAACCTCTTCAGTGGCTAGGGACCTTACAACACTCTATTGCTTCTCCTGTAGTAGAAGACCTTTGGTGATATCATTCAACAGGATTTTAGTACACGTGGAAAAATGGAAGCATAAGGAACCATATCAATTTTCCTATTCTGACATTTTTAACTTACCTTGGTAGGAAATTTTTTTCAACAATTTTGACCTTTTTTAAAAAAATATATATATCTTTAACTATTTGGAAACTCTTTGGTTTGTTCTGTATGCTGCTAAAGCGCTGTGTTACCTGGAGATTCATCACTGTAAAACTCCTCACGTGTAATTTTCTGACCTAACTGCTTGCTAGTTTCTTGACACAGATCTGATGTGGCAGATTTTTGTTTCAGACTCTTAATCACCATCAGATCATTCTGCTATCATGGCAATTTTCCTGCTAGAACAGCTATTAAGCCAGAATAAATATTGAATTGCAAACACATAGAGCATGAGTCCTTAATATAGTTCCATCATGAAGTCACGGTATGGCAAAAGACCATTCATTGTATGTCTTAGTTTGAACACACATTTACGGGTCAGCGAAGAAAGCAGTTGACAATAGGAATTACAAAAATATTCTAAGGAAAAGTTTAAAAACACACCAAAACAACTCTTTTTATTGGATAGCTTTGGGAACAGAATACTGTTCGAAAGTATCTGATTCTTTGTCTAGGAGTCCGTATAGGGAGGTACTGCCCTATTTTTTTTGGTGGTTTTCATTTGAGAATCTTGATAGGTTTTATTCACCTGAAAAATATGATTATTGAAAAAGCAACAACATCACTCACACAGAAAACATAAGTGATGTATTCAGTTACTGTCATCAAGCAGCTCACAGCATACAGAATGATTAAGGTTGGCAGGGACATTTGGAGGTCATCTGGAAAAAAACCTTACTCATGCAGAGGGACCCAGAGCAGGCTGACCAGGACTGTGTCCAGGCAGCTTTTTAATCTCTCTGTCTGCTCTCATCCAGCCAATAGTTCATCAGCTTTTCTAAGTAGAAAGTAGAAAATGTTTCATCTACCAAGTTAGCCTTGCATTTTCTCTGGTCCTTGGATTTCTGAAGGCTGGTACTGTTACTAAAACAGAGTTGAGGAAGGTATTTATTACCTTAACTTTTTCTATGTCCTGGGTCAACAAGGCTTTCTGTCTTCCAAACAGTATGTATGTCTACAACTATGCATATGTTTTAAGCTCCGCTCACATTCCACTTCTGTGGTATCAAGTCCTACATAAAAATTGGGAGTTTTTACCTGCCAGACTCAGAGGCTTACTTCTCACTATGGATTTGGGGGTTTGTTGTATTAATTTTACAGAGTGCTTATGCTGCCTTGTTACTTATATGTCTCTACCGATTATAGAAGTTTATGCCCACAAGCAGTGTGGGGTTACTTAAACAGCTTGTAAACAAAATATATCTGGAATGGATCTGCAGGAATTCATTGGACCAATATATTATTGTTATTCAGTTGTAAATTACTAACTTTGACAAAACATTATAGAGATCTTTTCCTACCAAAAAAAAAAAAAAAAGTGTTCTTCAAAATGCTGGAGATATTTTGTTTCATACTGTTTTCTACTCAGCAGGAGAAATTGTGATTATTATTATAGTCAGCTTACCAGTTATTAATAAATAACATATTTCTAAATTGACCTATCAAAGCCAATTTTTTATCTGATAAATCATTGATAATTATTTTTTAATGATAAATGAAGACTTATATAAAAGAAAAACTTTTGAAGATCTAAATCTTAACTAATGAAATACAGGCTTAATAGGTCTGTTTATACTTGATTTCTCTCATCCTGCAATGTGTTATATTTTCTCAATATACTTTTAGTGCCTAGCATGACAAGTGCTCTTAGAAGATGGTTCTCTTCTTTTTCAATAAAAAGGAATTATAAGCATGCAATGTCCTACAGAGGAACGCTGGTTCAAGTTCCATGCTAAATGCTTTAAGTAATACATTACTTTCTGAAGAACCTAATGGGGTAAATTAATCTCTGAAGGGATCATATACAGAAACTCTATGTACTGGCCAGTTCTTGCAAGGCTGCGAGAATGCTGTTGTTGCAGTTTTTGCAAGTACATGCTACCATTAAAATAGTTGGACATGACTCTAACCATCTCTGAAAGGCCAACAGCTCATAGAAGAGGTCTTTCTAGTTTAAAGATCATTAAACGCCTCAGTTGTCTTCTCAATTAGCTGTTCCTTAGTTTAGTCTTAAACCTAACTGTGTTCTAATTTTACACATAATTAGTTTGCCGTAATGTGAAACATTGATATTCTTTTCCTCAAGTATCAAGGACAGAAACAACTGCTGAACAGAAGTTTCTTCTTTTAAATACCATAACGGATGGAGAGAAAACTACTATCCATCTTGGAAATATTAGAAATAAGCTTTCAAATATTTGCCCCTGGAGGGTTTTTAAAAGCCCGGTTTTGCACATCTCTCAGCCTCATAGCTCTTTCTTTGTCTCTTCTTTTTCCTGTTCTATTCTTCTGTTGCTTTGGGAGTTTTTTCTTTCTCTCTCTTCCTTTCTCTTTCCCTGTTTACTGCTTTCCAGAAACTTCTCTCAGATGTACTTGCTTCATGCCTCATATATAAATTGCTGTCCCTTCTTCCCTGTGGAGAAATCTGTATGTTCCGAGACATTGAATAGACAGCTCTTTTCTCTATTGGTTAGGCACACATTTTTAACAAAACAAAACTGGAGAAATCTCTTTACCTACGTCATGCAGCTGTCAAACTTCAGATTGTGGAAGGATGGCCGAAACATTGTTTGCTCTTAGATCTTTTGCACTAGCTATTACTAGGATAGCTATGCTGCACACTGACAAAGAGAACAGTCTGACTAGAAAATTTTATATTGTTTTCTACCTTCCCTCACTAGTACCAGAGAAACAGAAGTTATCACAGTGCTTTTCACATTCTGCAGTGTCACAGAGTTCCCATGTACAAGTTCTGCCCAATGAAATCATGTCCAAAGGTTAAAAGTATTTGATGTAGATAGCTATTAACATTGCCTTAGATTTTTTGTCAAGATTTCACATTCTCATCAGTGTTTCTTTAATCCCTCAAAAACTTCTAGACAATCTGAAAGAGTCCTCTCATGATAAGTCATTTTTAGGCAGTGTTCAGCCTCATTCTTCAACTCTGATGCCAGCTGTATTTCTCCAGCTTCCAATTATTTAACAAATATAAATACAAGTAGCAGGTGATTTGTCTTTGGGATCCCCAAGGTCTGTGTAGACATTATTGATAGCAAGAATGATAAACATGTTCATGAGGCTCTTCTTCAGCCTTAGCTTCTAGCACTGATACTTAAATTTTGAGTGAATATTAAAGAAAGATTTTTGTATAATTTGCCAAGTTCTCACATTTCCCTGGTCTGAGTAACTGTATCTTTACCTCTGGAGTGAAAGTATATTTTTAATGCTTTATAATGAAGAATAAGGATCTTGATATGTATGTTCCCATTCAGAGTTTAGGGACAACTCTAGTAAAAAAGAAAAAGAAATCAGTGTCTAAGAATGGACTTCTCTAATAGTCTAAGAAAAGAGAGTTCTTCAATACCTATGCTTACAACCCAGCATAATGTGAATTCATCTTAAAAGCTATTATATCATGTTCAATTTCTTTTTAACTCACTCTCCCCCTTTATTACTACGGAAGCTTTTGCAGGATGAGGAACTGTTTATAAAAGTGTAACCCGTGGATAGAGTTCCACTACCTGGGTTAGCATCACAGGCTGTCTGTGGGATTGCAAATCACTTACTTGGGTTTGACTGTATTTTGTTTTCAACCAAAAGATGTTTTACTCTCCAGGAGATGTACTGTGATGCTACCTCTAGTAGTTAGGGGGTCCTTTAAATGTTTTTATGATGGAGATTCTATCTAGGTTTCAATGTCTAGCCTATTCTGTCAAACTGAACTTTGCTATACTGGCTTGACCTTTTTGAGATTTTTGCTGTTACTCACAGGGTCATGCAATTGTAAAGAACAGAGGTGGTTGTCTGAATCACAGAATACTGAAAAGGTCAAAGTAGCAATGCAATCTTCACTGTTTTTCTAGGCATAAGCTGTTGAAACCGTATCCACATAATTCTCATTACTAGACTTGAAATACACCTATAAAATGGTCTATGCAAACTTGGTTTTGATGACTAGAGTGATGAAAATACTAAATTGTAAGAATGTTCTTATTCCAAAAAGGTTATGAATTTGAGTAAAATTTTTAACTCCTGCCACGTCAAATTAAGGTCATAAGCAATGTTTCACTATAGATATTTTGGCCTTTTATATAGTTTTCCCACAGCTGAACCACACATTACATGATTCCCAGGTGATGGTTATGTCTTGCAGTCTGTATTGTGCAAGGCATGTTGAATTTTATTCTTTTTCAATCTACCATGCTACCACAAAATTGGAATGTATGTGTTTGGGTTTCATATTTTTCCCCTCCACATTACAACAAGTTTTCTCATCATTTGAAAGCTTTATTAAAAAAGGTCAATGCTCCTGCAGCCTCATGTGTGACTATTAACTAGTATGCAGCAAACATAGTCCTTATTTTACCCCATAAGTTACATCAGATCAGTTAAGTGACATTTTTAGTGTTTCATTGGGAGATAAATGTATTATTTCAACTTCTACAAAATTTTTCTAACAGCCCAATATGGGCAAAGAAATCCCACACCTTAAAAATGGAGCCAATAATTTGCTCTTACTTCAAATAAAATATTAACAGGCTTATCATAATACAACAGTTGATACAAATCTATGAAAAATAGTGTGAACACAGTCCAAATTAATACAGCAAAGCTTCACAAAACATACATGTACAATTGTTTTAGGTACAGCTTTTAGAGTCTGTCCCTTTTATCCGGTATTGTGTCTACCATTCCAATGTCCCTCGGGGTCCTATGTTTGACAGCATCTGTCTTTCTCAGGAGGCATAAGGGTGATGAGGAGGTCACAATAAGTCATTGTTGTCCCTAGTCTTTACCTGAATGTATGTGATGCTTGCAATGCCACTTTGCTCCTTTTTAGTTTTGTGTTTGATTGTATTTATTTCTTACTTTCTGCTTTCCTCTCTTTGAGTTCCAGCTAAGGTTCAAAACCTCTGAAATAGTATGTTCTGATTAACACGGCTTCTCCCTGTTTGCTGTGCAATAACAATGCAAAGCAGACCTTACCAGGAGGTATTTACAGACCTAAGCTGAAGCAGGCATGGCAAAAGTCACTTGATTGCTACACAGTTATTACCACCATTAAAGCAATTTAAAACTGGCTCTGAAGAATATAGACCTCATCAAGTCCTGCAACTTTGCATTGTCAGGTCAGTATGAAGGCTGTGACCTTTCATTAGGAACAGTGGAATGGTGAAAGTTGTATCTGTGGGTTATAATAAATATACACCGTGGCTTTTTGTTTGCTTTTTTTTGTGTTTTTTTCTTGTTTGGTTTGGTTTGGTTTGGTTTAGATTTTTATTTAATTTTTTTTAAGAAACAAAAGATATATAACTTCATCTGAATTTTCACAAGAAGAAAAGGTCTTACCGGTTACGCAATTAGACTTAATAAATAGGAAGATAGTTCCCCTTTCAAACCCCAGGATGGTTAAACTTTTAACCCTCCTCTTCACAGAGTATATGTATGTGGCTATGATATGCATCTCCTCTGATGTTTAATTTGGTGACAAGAGAGTCATGGTTAATTAGAAAACTTGGTGATAATTTTTCTGTGCCTGGTGAAGGGATGGAATCCGCTATCTCAGAACTGCCTTTAGGACTATTATCCTAAAACCTTCTTTTCTACTGAAAGTCAGAGGCAGATTCACAAAATGAATTGACAGCACCTACTTCTTTTTCCAGCAACCAGGCTTTTAAGGAACTCTCTTGGGTACAACTCAGTTCTTTTTTTCCCTTGCCTTTCTTGTTGTGTTATTTTAAGCTGTACAGTAGGTAATGTCATTCATTCAATCAAGACTGTTTTAATATAATGATAGTTTTGTATTTCTGTTGCTGAAGAAGTTAAGTGAATTTCTCAAGGCCAGTGTCCACGCTGTGATGGTGTGGAGATTTTTTTCCTTATCTGCTGAATGTAATGGGTGGTTACTTAATATTTACATCCTAAATTCAGTTACTGCAAGATGAAAAAATTCAAATAAAGTAAATACAGGATAAAAATAGTAGAGATAAGATTAAAAAACCTCTTTATCAGTATAGAAACTGTTGGATATTTCATAGTGTATTGTTATTCACATATGAATTTCAAAATGACAGTAAGGTCTCATGTTCTTATGAGCAAAAAATGAGAAAAGATTTATGCAAGGAATATATAATTCAATTCTGTGCAGGTGAAAGATGCATAGCTAGAGTTTACATTAAAATATTTTGGGCACTTAGGCTTTTAAAGTCTAATTTTTATTTTTTTTTAAATTGAAATATCTATCAGAATGAACAAAAGACCAGGCAAAAAACCTCCCATTGTTTCATTTTGACCAGATAAAAGTGCTAAAATAGTTAATAATGCACATATGACATATTTGCCCTAAAACACACCAACCAACATAAGGAATTGTGTAAAATAATATTTTGAGAGTAAATGCACATGTCTTCAATGTTAAAAATCAGGGTTAATTTGTGCCAAAAAGGAATACTCAGAAAACTGTAATTACATGAAGCTTGCAGGGAGGAGGAAGAAAAAACCACAACACATTTTAGTCTCAATTATTTTTATGGAAGGATGATTTGGATATATTCTACACTTCTTCTTGAGGCTTTCTCCAAATGCTCTGTCAGTACTTGGCATGAGTTGCCTCAAGTATATTTCCTCTCAGCTGTCATCTCGGTCTTAGTATTTACAAATGTGTGCAAGAGTTAAGATATTGGTGCTAGTGTGACCTGATGGCATGAGTTCCACATCTGAAGTACTAGGATGGAGAGCTACAGGCTGCTCAGGAGTAGGTAGGGCAGGTGAGTTGAAGGTGTAGTACTATATGTAAGGAAGAGGTTTAATTGTTACAGTTAGCATTGATGAAGTTGAGATCCTCTGGATAAGTATTAGGGGGATGGAAAACAAAGGAGTAGTGGACGTTTACTACCAATCACCCAGCCAGGATGTAAGCAGTGATGAATTTGTTCTATAAGCAGTTAAGAGAAATTTCAGGATCTGTAGCCCTTATCCTTATGTGAATTTTCAACTTCCCAGATGTAACTGAAAATATCACACTGCTGTGACACACAGGTCTTGGAAATTCTTGAAGTTTGTAGCAGATAATTTCTCATTTCAGGTACTTTGAATACCAACTAGAAAAGATGCCCTCCTGGACTGGGCTATCTGTGAATACAGAATGATGTGATGGTAGGTATCTGTCTTGGCCACAGTGATCATGAAATGCTTGAGATTAAAATTCTCAGTGTAATGAGAGAAAGGACAACATCCTGGACTTCATGAGAGCAAAATTTAAGCTATTCAGGGAGCTATGTAGCAGAGTACTCTGGGAACCTGCATTTGAGGGCTTAGGAGTCCACAAGTGCTGGTCAGTCTCTAAGAACCACCTTTCAGAAGCACAGGAGCAGGCAATTCCACTTATGTGGAATTGTGTCATAAGTCAAGCAAGTGGGGAAGAAGACTAGCTTGGCTGAACATGGAGATCAAGAGTAAAAGAAACTGCATGATCTCTGAAAGTGAGGTCAGGCTTTACAGGAAGAGCTTCATATATATGTGTTCATATATGTGCTTCATATATGCATGCAAAAGACAAAAAAAGAGCAAAGTTTAACTAGAATCAAAACTCATTAAATTGGTTTCAGATAACAAGAAAGGTTTTTTTAAAGTACATTAATACTCTCTAAAAAGAATTGTTTTAGCTATTTCAGTTTCCCAGGGTTATGTTTGTATTTCATCAATGGCTATGTTAGCTTAATAGACAGAGACTGTGCTCTTTTTTAACAATAATACCCACAGAACTTTAGAGAAGGGAAAATGTATAGTTAAATCTTCAATCTCCTTAGGTCTAAGTAACAACATGGAGGATGGGTAGCTAAACATATTCTTGTCTTCTCTTATGACGGTGTAATTATCTTAAATCTTACACCCATCATCTTCTGATTGTGAAATTAAACAAAATGTAAAAATTAAATGTATGAAAAATAGTGTGGCCAGCAGGAGCAGAGAAGTGATTCTTCCCCTGTACTCAGCACTGGTGAGGCCAAACATGGAGTCCTGTGTCCAGTTCTGGGCCCCTCAGTTTAGGAAGGATATTGAGGTGCTGGAGCAGGTTGAGAGAAGAACAATGAGGCTGGTGAAGGGACTGGAGCACAGACCCTATGAGGAGAGGCTGAGGGAGCTGGGGTTGTTTAGCCTGGAGAAGAGAAGGCTCAGGAGAGACCTCATCACTCTCTACAACTCCCTGAAATGAGGTTGTAGCAAGGCGCGGGTTGGCTTGTTCTCCCAGGCAATCTGCAGTAGGACAAGAGCGCATGGTCTTAAGCTCTGCCAGGGGAGGTTTAGGTTAGACATCAAAAAGAAATTCTTTACAGAGAGAGTAATCATGCATTGGAATGGGCTGCCCAGGGAGGTGGTGAAGTCATCATCCCTGGAGGAGTTTAGAGACTGGATGTGGCATTTAGTGCCTTGGTCTAGCGGACAGGGTGGTGTTGGGTTATGGGTTGGACTCTATGATCTCAGAGGTCTTTTCCAACCTGATTGATTCTGTGATTCTGTGGAATAAACAAACAAAAAACTTCAAGAAACTGCTAGACAGATCAGCATTTTGGTGGTAACAGTTTTTCATGGTGGAATGAAAAGGCTTAATTTCAAATAGAAACAATTATTACTGAGGCTGTCAATATTCATCGGTATTCACGAGACAAAATTGTGGAAGAAAATGTAACGGGACAAATAAGATTGAAGAGGAACTTTTTTTCACATCAATTCAACATAATAATTTTGTTAGACTTGTAATTATCATCATTTTGGTTTGACCTGGCCAAACTAACAACAAATAGTCAACAACAAACTAGACAGGGAATTATTACTAAGTAAAGCCTTTCTCTACTGAAAAACATCCTTTTCTTTTAATCCCTCTTGGAAATACTTCACTGGAAATATATATTTTGTTTCTTCTGTTGTAACATCTGATTCTCTCAGGTGCTGCTTTATCAGTATATAATTTGTCTTCTGTATCTGAGCTCTTTTAAGCCTCTAGTTGTAAAACATGGTACAGATTTATAGTTCTGTATCAATGATTAATGGCAATAATACAGCTGAGTAAATAGAGATGACTTTTTTGAGATTGGATAATGCTGCTGCTTTATTAGAGAACAAAATTAAAAATAAACATTCTGGTGTAACTTCACCGACTTTGAAGACAGTTTGTATGAAGGTCACCAATATTTGTCTGTCTTGCTATTTTGCAGAACACTGCAGTTCCTTCTAATTCTCTTTATGCTTGTTTCAACATGGTCATCTGTTTTGTTATCCTCTTTCCAAGCTTTTTATAAATAGGACTTTTGGCCCTGGCAGGCCACTATAAATTCTATCTTTAAAGCAAAATAGGGAGAAATATGAGTAAAAGAGAAGGGGGAAAACCACTGGAGACAAGGTTGACATGAAGGCTCTGTATTATAGTAGATATTACTAAGTCAGAAAATTTCCTCCTCTTTTACAGTAAGCCTCCCTTTCTCTGTAAGAGTCCAACACCCATTTAGCAATTTCTGTCTTTTTAAACCTCTGTGGGGAGACTCAGAGGGAGTTAACCCAGCACTGCCAAGCCCACCACTTAAACCATACCCCTAAGTATCTCATCTGCATGTCTTTTAAATATCTCCAGGAATGATGACTCCACCACTTCCCTGGGCAGCCTGTTGCAATGCTTGACAGCCCTTCTATGAAGAAAATCTATTCATCTGGTCATGTTTTTACCTGGTAAAGTCTACACCCATCCAAGCAATGAGCAGGCAGGTGACAAAGTAAAAGATAGAAATTGCTGTAAAGTGCATTGTGAAGGAAGTTAACATGAAGGAACAGAATCACATGTTGGACTTATCTTTTTCCAAGCATGTTAGTAAAAGATTTGTGTGTGCTATTCCAAGGTCTGGGCAGACAGGAGAAAAAAGATTGGTGGATCCTGTAGTGTACTTGAAAGTCAAGAGATTACAGAACAATGATCAAACTAAAGGAATGCCTAGGCAGAAATGTATGGGCAGATGAGTGATATTTCTCATTTCTTTGTAATTAAGCAATCTGATCCTGTATGTGGTTGTTTCAGTAATAAGTTCTCAGCATTCCATTCACATAAACTTCACTGTAAAGAAGAAAACCCTTCCACCATTCACATGTCAGAAGCTCTTGAAAATACAGGGTGCTTTTTTTTTTTTAAAACTTAACTATATAAAAATAACAGAAATGTCAGATGCTTGAAACCAAGCTATTAGCTGCATCTGCTATATCAATTCAGTTTTTCTCCCAGTTACCCTGTGCTGCTACAGGGACCTGCAGATCTCCTTTGGTAAAATTCTCATTCTACTTTGTAACAAATATACCAGTGGATTTTGTCTGTTCCCAAACCAGATGGATACTTTAAAGTACCTAAAACAGACTTGGCAAAGTAAATAGCTTTGTCTTTATCTCTCTTGCCTTAACAGGAGCTGTTTGGGTAAGATTATATTGTATGACTACATTTAACAGAAGAACATTGAAATCAAAGATTTATGAGGTTACTTCCAAACCTTTCTTATTCAGTGTTTTGAAATGTTGCTACATCTGTCCTGCAACATAAGGGTTTACAAAAATGATTTTGTACAACAGTAGGCTACCCTCTATGATATAGTTATTTATATTTGTGCTGAGAGACCTGCCTGTGGTTGCAAGACTGCATCTGGTTTCTTACCAGGGTCTTTGAAAAAGAAATAAAATATGACCTGTGCTACAAGCCAGCTCCTCACAGTGGAGAATCTTCTTTTCAAAAAATGGTTGGAAAAATGGTCAACCTGCTTAGTTGGATGGAACTTTATATACATGAAATGCATAAATAAGTGTATGCTTTTTCTCCAACCTTGTAAATCTTCTCATTTTCAAATTGGCAAGCTCTTTGAAATGATGAGGCAGTGAAAATATTTTAATCTTTTGATAAGATCAGCTATTTGTCGTGTATTATGTGAGACCAGGTAACTGCTGAGCTTGAAAATCCTATGAAAATTCCTGGTTGTGTAGTTTAATATGGCCCTAAATTTCCTCTTTTGATTTCATTTAGTCCCTTTTAAATTCATTTTGCTTTGATACCTTATTTTGTCACTGATTCTGTCAGAAAAATATTTGAAATATCACTCAGCATATGCTGAGTTGGAAGAGATTCACAAGAATCGTCAAATCCAGCTCTTGGCCTTGCACAGGCCCATCCCCAAGAGTCAAACCATGTGCTGAGTGTATTGTCTCAATGCTCCTTGAACTCTGTCAGTCTTGGTGCTGTGACCACTTCTCTGGGGTGCCTGTTCCAGCACCCAACCATGCTGTGGGTGAAGAACTTTTTTCTAATATCCAACCTAAACCTCCCCTGACACAACTTCAGGCCAGTCCCTTCGGTCCTGTCACTAGTCACCAGAGAGAAGAGATCAGTGACTACCTCTCTTCTTCCCCTCACAGGGAAGTTGTAAGTACAATGAGGTCTCTCCTCAGTCTCCTCTTCTTCAGGTTGAACAGACTAAATGACCTCAGCCACCTCATACGGCTTCCCCTCAAGGCCCTTCACCATGCGGCTTTTTTTTTTTTCTCACTTATAACCTCAGTAAATATATTCTTGGTCTATTTGCTTACTTCGGTCTTGTATAACTTGATCAGTCCATGTAAGTGCTCTGTGACTAGTGATACCAGTAACAGTAAAAGTAACTGGGAAGCATTTTGCTATTTGAAATAAATGTTTTTTGACTGTCATACAAGAAGCTAGCCAAAGATGTTTGGCTGAAGATTTTTTCAGTTTTTAAACTGTTTAAAGGTCAAGAGGATGGCAAAATAATGGCTTTTATTTTTGCCTTTTTTTTTGGTAAATGAATATATAGGGAGCAAGATATCAAAAATTATAATAATCACCAAAATAATAACAGATATGGCAAAAATAGAACTGGTAGGAATAAGGAAGCAAAATTTCTGTGGGAAATATCAACATTACTTGCATAAAGAAAAGTCTGGTCTTGCAATTAGAATTCTCAGAAGATCTCAATAAACATATGGAAATTATGAATATATGCATATTCAGCCACCCCATGTAACATTAAAGTCTTGGGGATGAGTGACTGGAAAGCTGTCTAGCAGAAAAGGACCTGGTGGTGCTGATTGACAGCCATCTGATTATAAGCTCTCAGTGTGCCCAGGTAGACAAGAAGGTCAATGGCATCCTGGCTTGTATCAGAAATAACATGACCAGCAGGACCTGGGCAGTGATTGTCCCCCTGTACTTGGCACTGGTGAGGCTACATCTCTAATCTTGTGTTCAGTTTTAGACACTTTGCTGCAAAAAGGACATTGTGCTGGAGCATGTCCAAAGAAGGGCAACGAAGCTGGTGAAGGCTTTGGAGCACAAGTGTGGTGAGGAGCAGCTGAGGGAGATGGGCTTGTTTAGCCTTGAGAAAAGGACACTCAGGGGGGACCTTATTGCTCTGTGTAACTGGCCTCAAGTTGTGTCAGGAGAGATTTAAATTGAATATTAGGAAAGACTTCTTCATGGAAAGGGTTAGCAAGCAGATTGCCCAGGGAAGTGGTGGAATCACCATCCCTGGAAGTGTTCAAAACACATGTGGATACAGCACTTGAGGTAAAAGGGTGAACACTGAGGTGTTGCTAGGTTAGTGGTTGGACTTGATTTTAAAGATCTTTTCCAATCTTAACAATTCTATGATCTATTTACCTGAATTTCATCATACCATATTTGTTTTTCAGATTCCTCTGCCAAGGCACTTATAGAATATATGCAATTATTCTTTCAGAGGGAATATCTTGGTATAACTAAAAAGTAGCTTAGAACAGAAAACAGGATCAAATATCCTTAAAGTAAAAGGTGATCATCTTAAGAAACGCATGGGAACTTTTTCTGGGAGAGGTCATGTTCAACATATTAAACATTACTGGGAAAACGAGAGACTACTGAGGTGATTTTGTTAAAAACATGACAAAAATTTAAAGTGGTGAAGAAAAGGGTTAATGGTTAAGGATCACAAAAGGTCCTTAAACTGTGTGATTGGACAGTAAAATGGAAAGTGATATTTTGTGATTTTAAATGTCAAGTGGTGCACATGAGGAGGGAACATTCCTAATTCATGTACGAAATTTTCTCTGAGTTGATCATTATCACTCAAGAGTGCAATCTACGGCTATAATAGAAAGGCCTGTTATACAAGTATAGTAATCAGCAATTAAAAAATCAAAGTGTATGTTTGAAGTTATTAGGAAATGAATATAGAATAAACCTAAAGAATATTGTTGCACTACTGTACAAATCCAAATTTTGAATGCATCTTCATTACAATGGATAGTTCTGTTTCCCTGAACCCAGGTTCCCAGATCTAGAAGACCAGAGAGAACACAGAGATTAAAAAAAAAAAAATGACCAAAGCTATAGAACAGTTCCTCCAGTAGGAATGATAGACTAAGCAAGGACTTCCAATAAAATTTCCCAAATAGCATTTCTGTCCCTAGCAATGCAGAGATAAAGCAGGATGAACAAATTAGGAGTTTACAGTTGTTGCAACTCCATGTGTATTGGTCTAACTGCAGTGAAGTTCATTTTCTTTGTAGCAGCTCCTGTGGTGGTGTGTTTAGCCATTCTGTGGCTAAACTAGCATTGATAACACAGTTTTCACTGTTGTTGAACAGTGTTTGCACAGAGTTCAAGTCCTTTTTTGTTTCTCACGCTGCCTCCTAGAGGCTGGGGTTTGGCAAGAGGGTGTACAGCTGACCCCAACAGATCAAAGGGATATTCATCAGAGTCTGTCCAAAGCAACCATTGTTCAGAGATTGTCTGGGCATCAGTTGCATCATGAAAGTGGTCACATTTGCATCCCTTTGATTGGTTGTCATTTTTCTGTGGGTTTTTCCTTTTTTCTTTTTTTTTTTACCCCCTTCATTTGGTAATCTAGCTTTATTTTGTCCCATAAATTTTGGAATTAGAATTCTTTGTGATGGGAGTTAAACAATACATCAGTTATCAAGGTCTGTTTCAAACAAAGCATGTTTAGATTTACTTCAATCAGTAGCAGTATCAGCCAGTGGTTAGGTCTTGTTCGTCAGTCATTGCCATTACCTTTCCAAAGAGTTGGCCCTTACCAGTGGTTCCCCACACCAGCTGTGAATGTACAGTACCTTAGAGCTGTTGCTGTGTAGTTTAGCACTGATGGCTGCTATCCTTGATGGTCTTAGTGATCAGGTTTGAGGGAAACCTGAAACAAAGTGATCATCTCTCTTCCCCATACTTTTTCATTCATTGCTAATTTTTTTTATAGTCCTGTCTCCTTCCACAAAAATAAGGCTGTGATCTCAGCTGGTCCTCATAGAGACTACCTTGATTTTAAGATAAGGACTCATGTGTGCACTAAATATCTTTTCAACTGCTTCTAGAGGATGACTCATGTTTCCTAAGGGATGTCTCCTGTCTATTCTACCTCCTTTGTTCTTACTGTGCAAATTTTGCTATTTTCGAAGGTTTTTCTGTACCCTGTTTGTGAAATTATACCACGAACCTCCATTTATTGCATGGTTATTATTTATTGTGTACAAACTTCTGCTTAACTTTGTTACAAAATATTATACATTGTCACTGGTCAATCTAACTCAGTGTGCTATCTCTTCAAAGAAAGCAAGTACTGGTTACATCCTGCTCAGTATACTTTGAATTTATGGGAACAACAAGCATCTATATTGTCTGTACAAGTAACTCCTGAATTCCTGAACTAGCACATTGTCCTGTGCAAGAAGAGAGGCTGTTAAATCTTGTGACTTAATTACTCACACAAGGTAGGAAGGTAATCCACAAGTAAGACAGAAGAAGCCCCAAAGGAAGAGAACAAAGTGTTGATACAATCCTTACCAGATCATGATATTCAGCAGTGACATGCCTGAGAATGAAAATTTTCTTTCATCTTTCATAGTGCTGGATTGAACCTACAGCTTCTGGTGAAAAATTAAACCACAAGTATTTTATTATTTGAATGTGCAAAAGGCTTGATAAGATTTGAGAGAATCAGGTCATAGCAACTGTGAGTGTAAGGCCCTATTCCACCATCTTTTATTCACTTTGTTTATGGTTTGAAGGGCTGAAGGAATTGAAAGTCTTTCCTGTGCAAAATCCTGTATTACATCTCAGTTCAGGCAATCCGTGTATTCTCAGCAAAATTTTTGATCAAGCTTAATGTGACATAGTAATAGGATGAGAAATTCTATTTCCAAATACTTGTCCACAAGCTGCATTTACTGATGCACTTCCCAAGACTTTTGCTAAAAATAAAATAGATACTGCTCTGAAAAGAAGTAAACTGTATCTATTGGTAGAGGAATTCCTGGAGAAAAAAACACATTTGTCATAAAGTTACATAATAACGAGTTTTAATTTTCTCAGTTATCAAGTGTGCGTCAATAGTTTGTTTCTCACCATACTCTGGATGAGCAGGCTATAGAAGGCCGCTTAACTTATCTTTCTTATGAAGTTCTACTGTGATAACAAGGACTGGAAGAGATGTGTGTAAAAGTGTTGTGCATAACATGCTTGTAAGAATATGATTTTAGGTACAAGGGTATTCTTTGAATTAATGAGATTAAAACAAATTACATTTGAATGTACTGATTAACAAAGGAAAATACCGAATCCCATGTTTAGAATCTGCTATTAAGTTTGATCATTTAAAAACAGCTCATATATTACAGCTGAGATGACTCGCTGATTAATTTTTATTCATCAGTCAAAGAATCAGTTCTGCTTATCTTGATTATTCTGTACTCAGATTTATTATAAAACAGTAAAAGCTTTCCATTATATTTCACATCACACCTGCCAGCTAGTTTTCTGTGCAACTGTTAATAATTGGATGCTTAGATATTCAAGAGTGTTGGCTCTACAGTGAAGCCCAGAATGTATTTCAGGTTCAGAGTTACAAAGTGGGGTTAAATGTAAGATACATCCACAGAGCTGACGCTTCTATCTCTTTCTTTAATCACGATTTAATATTTTTTCTATGTGGCTCACTAACTCTGGGGAGCAGAGATAGAGCTCTCTGCACTTCTTCAGTGGATGGCACAGGGGGAAAGAACCAATGATATTGAGTGTCTTCTGAAACAGATCTGTAGCAAACAGAGTTAAGAGAAGTCTAATTTGTTTCGATGAGTTATCCAGCTCTTCTAAAATTACATGTCAGCAGAATTCTGGAGATACTTCTGTTCCTTCACTCCTAACCTGGAAATTTTTTATGAGGCTTGTAAGGATTTGAAGAGCACACTTGCCTGTCTCACACATGTTAAGATCACAGAAGGACTTTGCTATGAGATGAACACAGAATGGAGCAATAGGATGGCACTAACTCCAGGCCTGGGGAAGTAAGATTTGGTTAGCACATCCTGGTTAACTCATCCAGACAAAAATCCCACTGTGGCAAGCTGTGTAAAGAAGTAACTGTTCGCACACATACCACTGGTCAAACAAAGATCACCCCAAGTTATGGGACAGATAGCACCTGTGGCCATTGAAGCCCCCCCTCAGATATACCTCTGTGGATACCTGCTTATGGGACAGATAGTTAAGCCACCTTGATGGGAACGTGAGGTAAGATAAACGTGGTACTATTGTCTGACTGTTATCTCAGATGTAGGAGAAGGTAAACAAAGCTGGAGGAGAAGACTATATCACTGACATTGGACAAGGAAAGCCAGCTTGGCAACTGTGCTAAAATCAGCTTGGACTTTCTAAAAGTATTCTGCAGCGGGGGATCACAACCAACAACCCAAAAGAAAAGAAAGACTGAGCATGGGACTCTTGATCTCTTTCTATTTCTCTCTCTCTCTCTTCCTCTCCCCTACCTTTTCTATTTATTTCTATCTCTCTACCTCACATATACTGGTAAGTAAAATTCTTATTAATGACTTCAGCATATGATCTCATTTCCAACTTAATTTGGGCAGAGGCGTCTCTCACTAATTGGATCATAATGGAGGCAGTAAGATATCATTCCTCAATATATCTACCTGTGCCCTAAGTCAGTAGTATAAGTTGTCTGAGCAGAAGAGAGTAGCTTGTTCCATAAGGAACTTAAGATGTTCAACCACTAATGATTCTATTGAATAATTTATAGCCTCCCATAATTACTTCTTAGAAAACAGGAATCCTTGTGGCTGTTTTAATGCTCTATTTATTATCTCAGCTGAATGAGAAATCACTGCCTCCCCTTTTCTTAGGATTGTAGGGGAAACAAAAATTTATCTTAGGAACTGCTGGGAAGAAAGAGAGAATGAAACTGAGAGAACTATCATGCTTCTATTGACTCCCAGTCTACCTACCCACACTTAGAATTACGTGTAGTTGAACCTTAAATCGATATTAGAAATGTTGGCAGAAAGGCAGCATGGATGATTAAGTGTATGAAATTATTTAGAAATTTCTTCATATAATAGACAAACTTGGATTTTTTTTTTAGCCTTAAAGTCATCAAAGGGAGATAAATGTGACTTAGTGAAAAAGAAAAGGTATTAGCTCTTCACTCTCCATTCCAGTAAAAGAAATAGGAAAATCAAATGAACCTATCAAGTAACAGATGCAAAGCAAGTAAAATAAGTTGACCTATAATTAAGGAGTTGAATTCCTTGCCACTACTCTTGTGGCTACCAGATTTATTTCCATGGACCTGAAAAGACTGGACAAATAAATTAATGGAAAAGAAATCCATAGAGGCTCTTTTACCCAGAAATTTGTGGTGACAAATACTTCAGTCTAAACTGCAGGTTGTAGAAGATAGTAAAACATTGCACAGAGTGTATTTGTGCGCTTCTTTTGTTCTTTCACCCTTTCATAAATATCTACTTTTGGCACAGTTGAAAATGGAACGCAGGTCATGCTGGCCTCTGGTTTAATGCAATATGACAATTCTTAGGTTCAGAAGATAGATTTGCATTATAATGACAGGTTCCTCTGCAGACATAAGCATGTATTTTTTTTCCGATGTAGAAGCACATTTGCACAACAGGGTTTCTGCTAGCTTTTAATATTGGGGAACACTATTGTGTGAAGGGGAAGGAAAAAGATCTTCAGGAAAAGAAAGATTAGTCAAAAAATGGAAAAACAGAAGAGAGTATTCATGTCTAGTTTTCAGTTTCTGGAAATTCTAGAAGCTGTGACATGGAAATAATTACTTATTTTTATTTATATAGTGCTCAAGATGACAAGACTATAGGATATGTCTATTAATAATTACTGAATCAGATTCACCTAATAGTGAACCTCCTGCAACCTTAATGTAGACTAACCAATGAGAATTTGGCTTAGATTAAAATGTAGTATGTCTTCAAAACAGGGTTAAAATTTTGTATTATAGTCTTTTGTCTTGGGAGAATCTTCTGCATAAATATTGAAATTGACCTTCTAAAGTACTTTGCAAACATGTATTAGCTAAATAATTTATAAGTAATTAAGGACCAGGATTTTTTTTTTCCTGAAGAATAAACCAGATCAGTTTCTAAAGACAGTTCTCTCTTAAGGTAAACCATATTTCAGTGCCTGACAGAAAAATTTCCAAGTGTTCTTCAGTGCCACATCCAAATTTTCAGCTTGAGATTTTAAAGAATAACAATAGAGTTTGTTTATCTCCTGTAATCAACCAGTGATATTTACTTCTATTTAATATTTTAAATTTGCAAAGACCAACTCCCTTCTCAAAAGAATCACATTTTAAAACCATCTTTAAATTCTCATTTGAAGCCAATTTGTAATTTCACTGATGAAAGCATTGGAGTACAGTTTAAACTCTTCCCAATCATAAGGCCAAGTGAAGAATCCTAACTCAAAACTGCAGTCATAAAACTGTATCTCCATTTTCACTAACAAAATAACCCTTTCTAGCACACTGTTTTTTCTTGGTCTTACTTTTTAATAAGCAAGAGACAGATGAAAATAAATAAGTAAAAGAGATTGTAAGATTGTATTTTTTTAAAATATTTTGCTAAAAGTGTATACTGCTTATTTATTTAGGCTGTATTTGATTAATCAATGTTAATTTCGGAAGCCTTAATTCAAACTTGTTTGAAAGGATCAGGAAAAAATTCACTCTACTTTCTTAAAATATAAGACTTTCATTTTCTGCGCCTCAAAAATTTTGCAGTTGTTTGTCTTCTGACGTGTTGAAGCCATCCCCAACACTGAGGCACACTGGCATGCTGTCATTGGACACTGAAGTGGGACTGCCTGCTTGGCCTTTGAGCAGCTACATGCTAACACAGGACCCTTTGGACCTCACAGCAATAACAGAAAAGAACACTGGTGTGCACCTCAGAAACAGCACCTGGACAGCATGGGGGAGAAAATATGTTTTTTGCTTTCCTTCAAACCTTGAAAACACCCAAGCATCATTCAATTCTGCACATCCAAACTGCCTAACAAGCTGTTAGCTGTTACAGAGTTCTTTCCATTTGATATCAGTCAGCTTTCACAGCCAGCCACAGAAGTGACAAAATCTTGGCTAGCACTGTAAACCACTCTCAGAGCAGGAGACTATTGTCCTTGCTGCCTCCTTCTGCACACATATTACTTGCTCTGAGGGTTTAATAAAACTGATGATATACTTGAAAACAAAGAAGAGAACTTCAGGCAGAACTTAGAGGCAGCTTCAGAGTGTTCCCTTTGTTCTCTTTGGGAAAACTAAATGTCAGGGTGTTTCATGCAATTCTGTAGGGTCAAGTCCTCTTCTGAAAAGCACCTGTCACCTAATTTGTTGTCTTTGAAAAAAGCATTGATTTGTCTTGGAACATCCTTTACCATCTAATTGTAAAATCATCTGTGTGGGTTTCTACAATCCCTACTTTTAACAAGAGAAATACTTCAACCACTAGTTTATGTCAGGCCCTATCTATCTTCTACAGTGTTAACAATTTTTGTGAAGAACTTCCAAACTGCCTCATGCAGAAGGGTTCAAAAGGTTCTTCACTGCTCTGTGGGCTTTGGTCAAACTAACAACATCCATTTGCAGGTGATATATATTTGCCTATTCCAGGAGATGATTTGTTCCATCACTTTGGGGTATATGTAATATCTGTATATCTAATTTTAGTATTTGAATTTCTTCCATAACAGCTCCAGAATTTTCACGATGTGTACACAAATGGGACTAAAAAATTCAATTAAATGGTAGAGTTGACTAGAAGCAAGGAAAAACAAGTACGTGGATGGCAGTATGTAAGATGTGACTCGAGGCATGATGCTATGCCTCCTTGTTTAAGAGAACATCACTAAAACACTGATATGAAACTCTACTTATTTCTAAGAACAATTAGAGCAGTCATGCTTTGAATGTGTCATTCACTCAAGTGAAGAGAATGTGTTTCTGAGGTCAATCAGGTTATCTAAGCCCTACCTTACCTGATAGTGTCTCCTATCAAAATACTTTGTTTCTCAGTCTGAAGTCAAGAAAAATAGTAGCCTTTACTTAGAAAATTGAATATATTAATGTTTTGCCATGACAACTTCACTGGGAAGTGTGCTTTCCTTTATTCAGAAGCAATCACAGCTTTTTCATTAATCAGCTAGCTTTGTCCTATTCCCAGGGTGAAATGTGTCAAGAAAAATGTTCTGAACTTGTTTTCATTCTCACTGCTTATGTATTTACCAAGGAAAAACATTTAGTTGTTTTCTTCTTCTCATGGAAATATCAAAAAGAATGGTCAGCAAGTGTAAAAGTTGGATTTCTTCAGCTTTCTTACCAAATATTAGGAAACATTTTCTTTAATTTAGTGTTCAATATCCATCAAGTGTTTTCATCAAGGCAGTGGCTTTAAAACTTTTTTATTAACGAATAAGACAAAATTTCAAATAATTTTGCCTTGCAGGATGAAGGGAAGAAACTCTCTTTTTACTGTAAGTGTGAATAAAAATGTCAACAGAGATATCGTGGAAAGGGATAATTTTGTTCCTTTTCTAACAATTTTTCTCATAAAAGAGCCTGAACATCTTTGTTTAGTAACTTCTAGATATGAGAATGTACACTTGAAGGCTCACAAGGGTGATTTAATCTGTTTTTAAAGTTAAAACATTCTTTTTTCAGTACTTATTTATTCTTTTTCTTTAACTTACATATTGCTATTATTAAGAAGAAAATACAAGGGGAAATAAAAGGGATAAAATACCTGCATAAAAATCCAATTAAGTCTCTTCAGTCTCCTGACCTTGGTAGTAGGTTTGAACCTCATGGTATGGTTGATTTGGTTTATTGTCCTAATGTAACCTGTGGTGATCCAGTAGAGCGAGGCTAGCAGTACCCAGAAAGTCCCAGTTACACAAGATTTATACCTCCAACTCTTCTCTGAAGGTCAATTGTACCTCACATAGTTGCCCTTTCCCAGTGCTGTATGAACTGACATGTTCTGGAGCTCCTTTCCCACCTCCAATAGGTATGCTCTTAAACGATCTTCTAGGGGCTTCTTGGGAGTCTGTTTGCCCAATTTATTTAATTAAAAGAAAAATACCTGTTGTTGAGAGCACAGCAGCTACAGCAGCTCTGTTTCACAGGGGTATAAAGGACTTGCTCTAGTCTTATTCCACAGGCTGAATTTATTAGCAATTAAAATGTACTTCTCATGCATTTCTCAAGCAGATCTTTAGGTTTAGTTCCATTTAAAAAGAATCTAGGTCATCTTCTTGAAGATCATACTCTTTGATGTGAAGCCACAGTAAGTGGGGATAGTCTGGACATCCACATCACATTTGATCTGAACTGAAATGGTCATATAGATGTACTCTGAGATGTCTATTGGCAATGTGTCCTTATCAATACCTCATAGGTAGAAAAATAGAAAAACGTGACACATTACTCTAGATTTCTTGAAACAAATGTAGACCTGAAGGAATGGAATGATAAGAGAAGGTAAAAAAGTATGGATTTATTTCTGTGCACTGATATACTTTTCCCTACCTTTCTGCAAGCACTAGGAATTTCAAAGAACAGGTCAGTGGCTGAGTTCAGTACTATGAATTGTATTAATTTGCTACCTTTGGTTATGAACACCTACCAAATGATGTGCAAAATATAAGCTTGTATATTTCTGTGTTCACCTTTGAGCCTTGAGAATTACAATATCCCTGCATACCTATGAGAATGGATTTCCACACTCTTGAGGCAGGTAAAATCACCTGGCTTCCGAAAAAATTGAGACTCTGATTTCTGTGTAAGCATACTTAGACACTGATCAAAGTAATGTTAGCTAATCTGTCTGTACTGTTAATTATATGCACGAAAGTTACTTAAAATTACTTTCCTTCAGTGACTTAAAGCTGTGTCACTATAAAAGTTTGAAATTCCTGAAAATTCCTCCCTCTCTCATAAATAAAGAAAAAAAATTGTTTCTTTGTGTTCAAATTAAATTATGAGAAAGTAACCCAATGCAAAATAAGGGCTGTGATGGAAAGGTAGGGAAAAGATTTTGGAATGGTAAAGATCATTTCCTTAGCATAGCAATTTGGGAGAAGTGCAGAAAAAGAAGGTGCTTCTGCTTCATTTATTGTTCAAGTTCATACATTTTCTTTCAATTCTTTGCCTCTGTGTTTGTATTTTAATGACAAATACAGAGTTTATTCATGTATATAAATAACAACATAGGAAAAACTGGTCACAATTAAACTCATAAAATGCTTAAATTTTGAATATGTGTTGAGGACAAAAATGGAGCAATTCATGAAAGCAGGGTGACCTGGGGATGCTGGTGGACAGCAAGCTGTTCATAAGCCAGCAGTGCTCTTGAGACCAAGAAGGCCAAGGGAATCCTGTGGCACATTGGGAAGAGCTTTGTGAGTGGGTCCAGGGAGGTGATCCTGCTCCTCTACTCAGCCCTGGTGAGGCCTCGTCTGGAGTGCTGTGTCCAGTTCTGGGCTCCTCAGTTCAAGAGAGACATGGAGCTCCTGGAATGGGTCCAGTGGAGGGCAACAAAGATAATGAGGGGACTGGAGCATCTCTTTTATGAGGAAAGGCTAAGGAAGCAGAGCCTGTTCAGCCTTGAGAAGAGAAAACTAAGAGGGGACCTTATGAATGTCTGTAAGTATCTGAAGGGAGGGTGTCAAGAAAATGGAGACAGGCTCTTCTTGGTGGTGCCAAGCAATAAAACAAGGAGGCAATGGGCAGAAAGTGATGCGCAGGAAGATTGACCTGAATCTCAGGAAGAATTTTACTGTGAGTGACCCTGCACTGGAACAGACTTTTCAGAAAGGTTGTGGAATCTCCCTCACTGGAGTTATTCAAGAACCATCTGGATGCAATCCTATGCCATATGCTCTACGATGACCCTGCTTGAGCAGGGAGGTTACTACAGATAACCCATTGTGGTTCCTTCCAACCTGACCAAATCCATGATTCCTTTATTTCAGGATCGGATGCAACCAGTTGAAATTATATCTGGGAATGATTCTTCATTTAACCAATGTTCTTTCTTTGACATTTTTTCCTGCTTTGCTAAAAGACAATTTCCATTCTGCTGTGGGGTTTTATTCTTTGTTTGTTTTTTCTTTTCACAGTGTAAATATATGGATCCCTATGCCCTTTGGAATGCAGGGTATCTCTGTGTTTTGGGTTTTTTTTGTTCAATAAATTTACCTCTTGATTTGTTTTGCTTAGTTGTTAAACTGTGATTGAGTTACCAAGTCCGCATATTCATTATTTGATTTTAAAATTGTTATCTAGCAGCCAAAAGCTGGTGTTGTATTATATTTGTATTCCTTAATCACATTTTCTTCTGACTTATTGGGAAAAAAAATTTCTCTTTTCCAGCTTTATTAAATTGCCAACATTAAATAGTTGTGTCTCAGGGAAAAGTGGAGGATGATTTGATATAGTTTTATAATACATGTAAAAACTTGAGATTTTTCCAATGTGACCAAGAAAAAAAATACTAAATCAAAAGGGAAAGTCACAGAGTAACTTGTTGTAAGAGACTGTGCAGGATCCAGAAAAAATAGGGTCTGAAAAAGTTCTAGCACCCTCATTAAGTATAGACTAAAGACAAATAACTTTAAAATATATGTTGTCCTTCCATACACTAGAAATAACTTTTTGTGAAAATGTATGCATTAACTTTAGAACAATCTTTCTGTTGCCATTGACTGTCCAATATTGTCTTCAATCTCCATTAGCCTTTTGACTTTTATAATTCGCAATAATACATACTTAAAATTTTGTCTGTTTTCACTGAATTTGATACATATAAAAAATAACAGTTGTTATAAAATTATATGATTGTGATAACCAGAAGGTATCCATCACTTCTGTGCAACCAAGTGCATCTTTTCCACAAATAATCTGTGATTAGTATATGCTCCTGACTTAAATATCCCACTCGAGTTTAACTACAAAACTTTGTCCATGTAGATGTCAATGTGTTATGAAACCTAGTAGAACTCACATCTGTTGCATTTTCAAGAGATTAAAATGATAAATAAAAGTTCGCAAGATAAATCTTTGAGGTATAGAGCACAAAATGCTTACATTTAGTTCATGTGCTGAATCCATATCTTCAGGGATCTGAACTTCTGCCAGTTGATTTGGAGTGTGGTTCTGTGTACAGCAACACAGAGAAATCTGCAGGACGCCTCTGCTTCCTTTCAGTTGAGCATCAGGGCTCAGGCACATTTTCTCAGTCTCAGCATGAAAGACTTAACAGTTGTCTTAATAGCTAGGTCGGAAATTGCCCAATAAATGAGCCATAATTTGGCTACAAAATCCATGAATGCTGGATGTACCTATGGATTATGCCTCTCCATACGTCAAAAGAGATGAAAACCTGTGAACTCAATCTCTTGAGATATATTATATAACCAGTGTCTTAAGTAAATACCAGTTAATATTTTGTTTCTGAGCGAAGCGTTTGTGCATATGTAATGGTTTTATGAGGCTCCTGGGGAGGAAAGCTATGGACAAAGCAATAAGAGTGCTCTAAACAACCTGTTTCCTTTATACATCTTGGATTACAAGTAATCTAACTACAGATATTTTATGTGTAGCTCACAGAGATCCTCCTATGCCATATGCTCTACGATGATGTGCAGCAGAAAGTCACTTGTTATTCTGATAATTTGCTTATTTCCAATTTTATTCCAAATTGAAAAGAAACAGAAATTTGTCCTAAAGGGCATTCACTCATGAATATCTTATGTACTGAATGCCTGCAATGCTTCAAGTTGAATTTGGGAATACAATGTGCGTTCATTTAGAAGAAATACAAAAAGGGATGTAGAAGTGATAACATGATAACTAAATCTCTCTTGGATTGCCATTCTTGCGATTTGTGTGTGTTTGTGTAAACTTTCTTAGATGTCATGTTCTTCGCAATTGTGCAGTACCTCAAAATCTATTTTTGTGACTAGATGCTGAAACTGGGGAATCATAGAAATGAAGATTACTATATAATCAGAATATCTCTGCTTTCAATTGCCATCTTTCTTTGAAGTGATAATTCCAAAATTTAACTTATTCTTCCTTTTAAGTTTTAAGAAGAAAATTGTTTGGACTCTAGGTATATGTAAAATAATTTTTCAGGAAATTAAAATGGAAGCCTGATGAGTTACAGGACATAAAATGTACCTAATGACTGCAAGTAGATGTTTAAATTGGTCTTGGAACAGTAGAGTATACTGTCATACTCTTTATGCTGCCTCACGATTGCTCTGTTTCTAGTATTTTCAGGTCTAGAGTATTGCAGAAAAATTACTTAATGAATTCATGGAGGCAACAGACTGAGTCTGTGATTAGCTGAACAATTTATTGACAACTTCTAGGAGCAAGATACGTAAGCAACCTTGGACTGCTTGCTTCTTTCTAAAGAAACAAGTTTGTTTGAACCAACTTCAGCCTAAAAATGAAAATGCATAAGGATTTACATACCCTACAGTTATACACGGTTATACAGTTAATAATCTATAGTGAACTAGATTATTAAGCAAGCTCTGTGAACAAAAATCTAAAATGTCAAAATAAAAGGTATCCATAACAGAAGCTAGTGATTTCTCTTCCACAAAGACAAATTACACCTAAAACGTAACCCAGTGTCATTTGGATTTTGCAGAGATATTTTTATGTTTGTTGTCAAGAAAATTCAATGAAAACATAGAAAATTCCAATAAAATATAAAAATTATTTCAGATGCATTCGACCAATTAATTCACTGTAATATAACCATGTGTGGGCAGGGGAAAAAACCCTCAAAAGCTACATAGAGGCATAATTTTTCATATCATCAAATTTTAAGTAAACTTCTCCAAAAAATGTTTTCATGTTGCTTGATTTCCAAAAATTGAGCATTACTTACTACCTGGATTTATTTATCTGTTAGTTTGAAATATTTACTGTAACTTTAGAGTAGACAGGTTTTTTGAATATCTGTTGTTTGTCTTCAATTTCAGTGGCTACAGGAATTTATTCAGAGTAGCTTCTCACTCTATTATGTGCTGATAGCAAGGAGTTTTACCTTAACAACCAATTTCATGTGCTTCCTTCTCAACATTGAAAAAAATCTCAAAACCCAAAATGAATGAGTTCTATTTATTTTACCTGAACATTAGAATATAGATTAATTTCTATCACTATTAGATTGGTGCTACAGACCCAAGTATGATATATATTTGATCAATGGTTTTCAGACAAGAATAAAAATTAGGAAGAAAATAACATGAGTTAGGTAGGAAGTTTATGGGAATTTTATTTTCTTGAAATATCATTTATTTGGGGTTTAGGATGGGATTTAATTGTGATTTTGTCTGTGCACAAGTTTGACACTGCAGTAGGTGTTGAGAACCATCACAGTGAAGGTACTCATGTGCTTTGATATTGCCTTCTGTGTGAAAAAGCTGATGTGCCTCTTACTTCTATAAACAATCATTATATTTGAATAGATTGTGTGTATGTTCTGCCATGTCTTGTATAGGACTAGTTCTGTTCTCTCTTTCCTTCAAACAGGCTTATTTATAAATCATTTTATCCTTCCGTGTTGCAAGATTTTACAGTTTCTGGAATATATGTGTTTGTCCTACTCAATATTGTTTGTTACCTAGCTACAGAGAAAAAATACACATCCCTTAAAAATAGTGTAAAAATTATATGAAAATTATATGACTCTTTCGTAAAATTTAATCTATTTTATTATTTTGATGTCCTTGGAGTATTATCAGAAGGATTCAGTATAAATGAAACTGAAAAAGAACAACTGTGTAAGGAAAGGAATGGAAATAAAAAACATCGTTAGCTAAGGTGCGGAACGTCTGATTTAGATATTAAA
Source organism: Pachyramphus minor (assembly GCA_013397135.1). Lineage (NCBI taxonomy): Eukaryota > Metazoa > Chordata > Aves > Passeriformes > Tyrannidae > Pachyramphus > Pachyramphus minor. Next base: position 106,860 of record VYXB01010312.1, on the reverse strand, counting down.
GAAAGCTTAATTATTGATTTTGGTGGGGTTTGCAATAACTTGTTACTGGATGATAGTACCTCCAGGCAGCACTGCATATGGAAATTAAAAGTACGACTTTAGGCCATTCATGTTCCATTATGTTTAAAGTATTCAGACATTGGTACAATCTGGTAGGAGTTGCGAAGCGAAATGCAATAGATTCCTCAGAAGTGTCCTACCATGAAAATCTACATATTGATTGGAATAATAGATTTGCAGTCATTACTGTGTTCAATGAAGACATTTTTTCATTGGAAATGAAAAACATATTGTCTGCTCTTTGAACTGAGCAAATTTTTCTCTCACAGTCTCAGAAAGACAAAAGGACTCTCTACAACAAATCTCAGTGATATAGTGAATGTCACAGTCCATAACAGCTGAGGTTTCTTTTAATCCCTACTGGCTACAGAATCCCAGCTACAGAGCATTTCTCTTTACAGGTGTATCTCCAATAAAGCATTGGTTTTGATTAAACATAAATACATTTTAAAATACCCCTACTGAGTAGGATATGTGAGTTTTTTTGGATGATGGAGTGAGCAGTGTGTCAGAAGGAAAGTCTTCTGTTATTTCTTTTTCTCTCTTTGTGAGTTTAGTAAAATGCATTTGTGATTTTAAAAGAAAAAAAGTATTAAAAATTAGTATCTGGAAAGGAACAAAAAAAGGTTTAATTCTCATTTAATTAAAAAACTCTTTTTCCTGAAATTACAAAACCATCTCCAAAAACCCCAAACCAACACAACAAAAACAAAAAAGACACCCCAAAAAAACCTGCCTCACAAAAAAACCCCAACCAATCAACCAACCAAATAAACAAACAAAAACAAACAAAAACACCACCAAAAACATTTTTATATAAAATACGAAGCATATATATGGAAATATAAACTACATTTGGATATGGGTCAGTGAATTCAGTGTAAATTTTGAAGTAGGAAATTTACATCATTCTATAATTCTATGACATAAGTGTGTGAGAAAAAAATCAGTCAAAACATGGACATTTCTGTCCATGAAAACCAAGATGTTCACTAATGAACAGTAAAATTTTGGTTGTTAATAGTGATCTAAGGAATAAAAAATTTGCATGGATCAAGTATATGTAATTGCAAGAATTCCCTCATTTTTTTCTGCACATTTTCTACACCATGATTACATTACAACCACAATCCCTCTAATCTTTATGATGTAATAACTGTATTTGAGCAATAAACTAATGTTTAGAAGTTATCCATATTGCTGTGGGATTCCCAGAACATGGTAATTATGGAGAAAATTATGATGATTTAGACTGCTTATTGTAAGCTGTTCTTTGGTTCCATTTACTTTTAGTTAATACATAAGTGAAATAGCCCAGAGAATAAGATAAAGGTTTAAATCGCAGATCTGAAGGAATTTGTAAGATACATGGCTAAGATGTCTGTGTAATAGATTTTTTAAATTCATGCCTTTTACTAGTTACTCCACCAAGGCAACTGAAATTCAATGGAGTAAAAATTCTATGAGAAAGATTGTGTGTTCCATTTTTGGGCCACACTGTTTAAAGACTGAAATTAATCTTAAGTTAAAAATTGTATTTCCAAACCTTTTTCTGACCTGAATTTTTAGCTATAGAGCCTTTCTGTCTTCATTAAATCTGAACTGTAAAATTCAAAGTTCAATATGCAATGAATTGCTTGAACAAATATTTTTATTCAGAGGAGAAAATCTTCTGATATTTATAAATAAAATTTTCTTCTTGCAAATTTTTCAGACACTGCTGATAATTGATTTTTTCTATGAATATATTTCTGTCTTTTAAAGTTAGGCAGCTTTTCAGTGTTTTGGGTGTTACTGAAACATATAAACTACAGCAAGTGCCAATCCAGCTTGGGCTACTCTGACATCTGTAGCCCCTTTTGTTGCTTCATTCCTACTCAGATAATTTGACTTCTATAACTAAGATTTTTAATGGAAATGCAAGGAAGGGAACTTCTACTATCTTTATTAGCTTTTCCTAAGAATAAAATAAATGAGAATAAACCCGGAAAATCTTGATAGCTTTTCCCAAAGACAATATAAAACAGAATGAAAGGTATTTGTAATGTTGGGAAAAGCCTGCATTCTTAATGCACCTTCTGCAATTCTTGTTAGTAATTCAAGATTCCTAATCTGAAATTTACAGACAACAAGATGAAAAATATTATTTGTCTGATGTCTGTTATTTTGTCTCTGTTTAATGAAGTGTTGCAGTAAAATATTAGAGATGTGTGAATGTTATGGAACTGGTAGGATGATAATTCAATATGTGTATGAGAATAGCATGGAATATTGTTTATAAAGAACGAATTTGTCTAGAATTGGAATGTCTGTATTAAAAGCAACAATAAGTAAAAAAAAAAGGCGTTGCATCTTGCACTAACACCTAAACTTCCAGTAATAACTTCATCCTTTGTTGAGACCATATACAAAACAGTACACGGAAGGAAGATATTTTATCGCTGTTTTTTTAAAAGCAACATAGAGGCATAAAATTAAATGAGAAAGAAGCTCAGAGGATATCTTGGACTGTACTCTGAAGCTGTTCATCAAAAAAACATTAAGTTGTTCCTGATTGGAATAATCCTGACTGGAAGACCTTTGTACATGGAGGAAGTGGTGACCCACATAACTGTCAACCTGAGCAGGAGCAGGCTTATGCCATGGTGCAATTTGGGTATTCAAGCCTATGCATTTGACAGTTGCATTGATGAAAAGAATAGTTTCATTCGAAGAAAAATCCTATAATTTGGATGGTCAAAACAGGGTAACCCTTCATAGGTAGGATCTTCATTGTGTGCTGCACTTCATTATTTTTTTTTCTTTCTTTATAGTGTAAATAATAAATGATAATAAATGGCATTTTGAATGATACTTTATAGAGCCTCAGTGTCTTTCTTACTGGAATCATAATAAATCAGTACCTCACAATGCAAACAATGACTTACTAAATGTGAAATACCAAAGTCGAAAACAATGAGGTTCATAATTAAGTATTTTTGGAAACTATTTGGTATTTTGGAATGCAAAAAAGTTCTGGTAGAATTCAGCAAAGACACAAGTTTTTTCTACTAAGTGAGTAAAACATTGCTACAGAAAACCCTGATTAGTTATATATGCATAATGGCTAAGTAACTGTAGCAATTAATGCACTCCTATAAATTTGATTGAGCAACTTTCAGTGTGTCTATTCATTAAAAACACAAACCTTCTTTTTGATGTTTATTCATATTTCATTCAGTTTATCTATAGGGTTTTGTTTGGTTTTATTTTGTTCTGTTCTGATTTGGTTTGGTTTTTTTCCTTCATTCTAGCAAGAAGGCTGGTGTTAGTATAATTATTTTTTTGTTAACTCACACAAAATTATTATTTATAGTTGTTGTATATAAAGGTGTATGCATACTCGCTCATTACAGCTATTATTTAGCTAAATGTCTGAGACATCTGAAAGTTTCTGGAAAACCATAAAGCTTTTGTTACAATTATTCTATAATTATGTATCTTTGCATGCTGTTGTTTGAGCACCTGCAAACAAACCAGGTGGAATTTTCAACCAAATTTTAAACTGATGGTATATTTTCTTGAGAATTACAGTCAAAATAGACAGACTGCAGTTCTAAAAATAAGACAGAGAGTTATGCTTAATTTTTGGTGGAGAATTTTGTACATGGCTTGTTGAATTTTCTGAGAAGACTAGTATCTATGTTAAAACATTATAAAATCACAGAATCAGAGAATGGTTGGGGTTGCAAAGGACCTCTGGAGATCATCTAGTCCATCATGCCTGCTAAAGCAGGTTCACATAGACCAAGGTGTACAGGATTATGTCCAGGTAGATTTTGAGTATCTCCAGAGAAGGAGACTCCACAACATCTCTGATCAGCCTGTTCTGGCGCTCTTCCACTCTCACAGTAAAGAAGGTTTGTCTCATATTCAGAGAGAACTTCGTGTGTTTCAGTTTCACACAATCACAAAATGGGTAAGGTTGGAAGGAACCACAGTGGGTTATCTGGTCCAACCTCTCTGCTCAAGCAGGGTCATTGTAGAGCACACGGCATGGGATTGCATCTGGGCAATCTGTTCCACTGCTCAGCCACCCGAACAGTAAAGAAATTCTTCCTCATGTTCAGATGGATCTTTCTGTGCATCACTTTTTGAATTTTTGCCCATTGCCTCTTGTCTTACTGCTTGGCACCACCAAGAAGAGACTGGCTCCATCCTTGATACCCTCCCTTNCACAGTGGGTTATCTGGTCCAACCTCTCTGCTCAAGCAGGGTCATTGTAGAGCACACGGCATGGGATTGCATCTGGGCAATCTGTTCCACTGCTCAGCCACCCGCACAGTAAAGAAATTCTTCCTCATGTTCAGATGGATCTTTCTGTGCATCACTTTTTGAATTTTTGCCCATTGCCTCTTGTCTTACTGCTTGGCACCACCAAGAAGAGACTGGCTCCATCCTTGATACCCTCCCTTCAGATAGTTAGAGGCATTCATAAGGTCCCCTCTCAGTTTTCTCTTCTCAAGGCTGAACAGGCTCTGCTTCCTTAGCTTTTCCTCAAAGAGAGATGCTTCAGTCCCCTCATTATCTTTGTTGCCCTCCACTGGACCCATTCCAGGAGCTCCATGTCTCTCTTGAACTGAGGAGCCCAGAACTGGACACGACACTCCAGATGGGGTCTCACCAGGGCTGAGTAGAGGAGCAGGATCACTTCCCTCCATCTGCTGGCATTAGTCTTCCCAATGCACCCCAGGATACCATTGGCCTTCTTGGCCCCAATGACACACTGTTGGCTCATGCACAGTTTGTTGTCCACCAGGACCTCCAGGTCCTTCTCCACTTAGCTGCTTTCCAGCAGGTCAGCCCACAGCTTGTGTAGGTGTATGGGGTTATTCTTCCCCAGGTGCAGGACCCTGCATTTGCCCTGCTTGAGTTTCAGGTAGTTCATCTCTGCCCAACTCTCCAATATTTGAGGTACTTCTGAAGGGCTGCACAGAACTCTGGGGTATCAGACACTCCTCCTGGGTTTGTGTCATCACTGAACTTGTGGAGGAGGCATCTGTCCCTTCATCCAAGTTATTGATGAATAAGTTAAACAATACAAGTTAGATAAAATAAATATCCAACCTTGGGGGACACTAGTGGTGACAGGCCTCCAACTAGACCCTGTGTCGCTGATTGCTACCCTCTGGGATCTGCCATTCAGGCAGTTATCAATCCACCTCACTGTCCACTCATCCAGTCCACGCTTCCTGAGTTTGCATATGAGCATATTGTGAGAGACAATGTTGAAAGCCCTACTAAAGTCAAGGTTGACAATATCACTGCTTTTCCATCACCCAGATAGTTGTTTTATCACAGAAGGCAATAAGGTTTGTCAAGAATTATTTACCTTTCGTGAAGCCATGCTGACTGTTTCTGATCACCTACATGTGGATAGAGATGTCCTCCAGAATGAGGCGCTCCATCACCTTTCCAGGGATTGAAGAGAAGCTGACTGGTTGCTAGTTTCCCAGGTCCTACTTCTTCCCCTCTTTGAAGACTGGGGTGACATCAGCTTTCTTCCAGTCCTCAGTTACCTTTTCTGATCAGCATCGCCTCTCAAAGAGTATCATGAACAACCTAGTGTGTCTGTCAGCACTCTCAGCACTCATGGATGCATGCCCAGGGATGTCAGGTTTTCCTAGGTGTTCACTAACCCCATTCACCTCGACCAAGGGAAAGTTTTCCTTCCAACATTCCTTTATGCTGGTCTCCTGGTTCAGACATCCCTGAGGGCTGGTCTTTTCAGCAAAGACTGATGCAAAGAAGGCATTCAGGAACTGGGTCGTCTCTGTGTCTGCTGTTAACAGGGTCCCTACTTCATTTACTAATGGGCCCACATTATCCTTTGTTTCCCTTTTGTTAACTGATGTTTTGAAGAAGCCCAGAAATTTGTGACCATTGTCCCTTGTCCTATCACTGGGAACCATTGAAAAGTGTCTGGTCCCATCTTCTTGATACTCACCCTTAAGGTATTTTCATAAGACCCCCTCTCAGTCTCCTGTTCTCAAGGCTGAATATTGACAGCTCTCTCAGACTTTCCTCATGAGAGAGATGCTCCCTTAATACTTTTCACAGTCTGAAGACTTACCAGTGTTACAAGAAACCATCCTCTCATCTCACCTTGGGTAGGAATTAGCACCTTTTTTAATTAAACTCATTTAAAACAGATACTGAATTTGAATATTATTGTAGAAGCAATGTGAATGTATAGNAGTGGGTTATCTGGTCCAACCTCTCTGCTCAAGCAGGGTCATTGTGGAGTACACGGCATGGGATTGCATCTGGGCAATCTGTTCCACTGCTCAGCCACCCGAACAGTAAAGAAATTCTTCCTCATGTTCAGATGGATCTTTCTGTGCATCACTTTTTGAATTTTTGCCCATTGCCTCTTGTCTTACTGCTTGGCACCACCAAGAAGAGACTGGCTCCATCCTTGATACCCTCCCTTCAGATAGTTAGAGGCATTCATAAGGTCCCCTCTCAGTTTTCTCTTCTCAAGGCTGAACAGGCTCTGCTTCCTTAGCTTTTCCTCAAAGAGAGATGCTTCAGTCCCCTCATTATCTTTGTTGCCCTCCACTGGACCCATTCCAGGAGCTCCATGTCTCTCTTGAACTGAGGAGCCCAGAACTGGACACGACACTCCAGATGGGGTCTCACCAGGGCTGAGTAGAGGAGCAGGATCACTTCCCTCCATCTGCTGGCATTAGTCTTCCCAATGCACCCCAGGATACCATTGGCCTTCTTGGCCCCAATGACACACTGTTGGCTCATGCACAGTTTGTTGTCCACCAGGACCTCCAGGTCCTTCTCCACTTAGCTGCTTTCCAGCAGGTCAGCCCACAGCTTGTGTAGGTGTATGGGGTTATTCTTCCCCAGGTGCAGGACCCTGCATTTGCCCTGCTTGAGTTTCAGGTAGTTCATCTCTGCCCAACTCTCCAATATNCAGGATACCATTGGCCTTCTTGGCCCCAATGACACACTGTTGGCTCATGCACAGTTTGTTGTCCACCAGGACCTCCAGGTCCTTCTCCACTTAGCTGCTTTCCAGCAGGTCAGCCCACAGCTTGTGTAGGTGTATGGGGTTATTCTTCCCCAGGTGCAGGACCCTGCATTTGCCCTGCTTGAGTTTCAGGTAGTTCATCTCTGCCCAACTCTCCAATATTTGAGGTACTTCTGAAGGGCTGCACAGAACTCTGGGGTATCAGACACTCCTCCTGGGTTTGTGTCATCATTGAACTTGTGGAGGAGGCATCTGTCCCTTCATCCAAGTTATTGATGAATAAGTTAAACAATACAAGTTAGATAAAATAAATATCCAACCTTGGGGGACACTAGTGGTGACAGGCCTCCAACTAGACCCTGTGTCGCTGATTGCTACCCTCTGGGATCTGCCATTCAGGCAGTTATCAATCCACCTCACTGTCCACTCATCCAGTCCACGCTTCCTGAGTTTGCATATGAGCATATTGTGAGAGACAATGTTGAAAGCCCTACTAAAGTCAAGGTTGACAATATCACTGCTTTTCCATCACNCATTGAACTTGTGGAGGAGGCATCTGTCCCTTCATCCAAGTTATTGATGAATAAGTTAAACAATACAAGTTAGATAAAATAAATATCCAACCTTGGGGGACACTAGTGGTGACAGGCCTCCAACTAGACCCTGTGTCGCTGATTGCTACCCTCTGGGATCTGCCATTCAGGCAGTTATCAATCCACCTCACTGTCCACTCATCCAGTCCACGCTTCCTGAGTTTGCATATGAGCATATTGTGAGAGACAATGTTGAAAGCCCTACTAAAGTCAAGGTTGACAATATCACTGCTTTTCCATCACCCAGATAGTTGTTTTATCACAGAAGGCAATAAGGTTTGTCAAGAATTATTTACCTTTCGTGAAGCCATGCTGACTGTTTCTGATCACCTACATGTGGATAGAGATGTCCTCCAGAATGAGGCGCTCCATCACCTTTCCAGGGATTGAAGAGAAGCTGACTGGTTGCTAGTTTCCCAGGTCCTACTTCTTCCCCTCTTTGAAGACTGGGGTGACATCAGCTTTCTTCCAGTCCTCAGTTACCTTTTCTGATCAGCATCGCCTCTCAAAGAGTATCATGAACAACCTAGTGTGTCTGTCAGCACTCTCAGCACTCATGGATGCATGCCCAGGGATGTCAGGTTTTCCTAGGTGTTCACTAACCCCATTCACCTCGACCAAGGGAAAGTTTTCCTTCCAACATTCCTTTATGCTGGTCTCCTGGTTCAGACATCCCTGAGGGCTGGTCTTTTCAGCAAAGAGTGATGCAAAGAAGGCATTCAGGAACTGGGTCGTCTCTGTGTCTGCTGTTAACAGGGTCCCTACTTCATTTACTAATGGGCCCACATTATCCTTTGTTTCCCTTTTGTTAACTGATGTTTTGAAGAAGCCCAGAAATTTGTGACCATTGTCCCTTGTCCTATCACTGGGAACCATTGAAAAGTGTCTGGTCCCATCTTCTTGATACTCACCCTTAAGGTATTTTCATAAGACCCCCTCTCAGTCTCCTGTTCTCAAGGCTGAATATTGACAGCTCTCTCAGACTTTCCTCATGAGAGAGATGCTCCCTTAATACTTTTCACAGTCTGAAGACTTACCAGTGTTACAAGAAACCATCCTCTCATCTCACCTTGGGTAGGAATTAGCACCTTTTTTAATTAAACTCATTTAAAACAGATACTGAATTTGAATATTATTGTAGAAGCAATGTGAATGTATAGATGACTTTAAAGCCATCACATGACATCTGAAATTTCATGTAATGTGATTTCCGAAATATATTAATGCTTATTACAGTAATTGTTGGCATTTGCTTTTGAAACAATTCGCATTTGACTTTAGTAGTTGCAAAAAGTTCAAAGAAACATGAACTGTTCACAGCATTCTGGTAACATTTTGCTTTAGATTTAAGTTTTTTATGAGGCTGCCCAAATATACTTGTAAACAACACACAGAAGAACAGGAGCAGATACTATACTACTGTAACATCACACTTCTAGCATAATGTGAGTTATCCTGTGTGGACTGCTTTAGAAAATATTTCATAGAGTCTGTACGTAGCTTGGGTCTGAACATGGAACACATTGATGCAAATCCCTTTAACAAGCAACGTACAGTATTTCATTCCTTAACCAAAATCCTAGTTTATAACTCCTAACCTTTAAAATACATATTTTCATAGGTTTCAACATACCTTGATTTCACTGGATAGGATTACTATTAGTCTGGACTATCTATATCATCTGAACCACCATAGAATGAAACACACTTAAAAATCACAGACATACCAATTGCTCTTTTAGCTCTGATTTTCAAGTCAGTTTTTAAAAGCCAAACTTCACAGCTTTGAAAATAATAGAGTTCACTGGGGATGACTGTACATTTCCTCTTCGCTAAAAGTTTTCTTGCTGGCAAACCCATTCAATGTATGTCCTGTTTTGGGACAGGATGCACTTGTGGAAGTCCACAGTTACAAGACCAGAAATCTGTTTTATCCAATTTTTATGTGTATCTGAAGGACTCATTTTTTTTGTAGAAGAACTAGAACAGAAGAGAATATTAGATAGTAGGAAGAAATTCTTTACTTTGGGGGTAATGAGGGACTGGAATGGGTTGCCCAGAGAAGTTGAGGATGCCCCATCCCTGGAAGTGTTCCTTAAGGTCCCTTATAAACCAACCATTCTATGATTCTGTGGTTTGTCTTCTGAACACTAAAGTTTCTTGGTATGTACCAGGCCGTTAGAAAATGACCAGTACAACTGCCAATGTACAGGGTGAAGGGATTGGTGTGTCTCTGTGTACATACAAATGTCAGGATTTTTTTAATTCATACGTAATCTCTATTTGATCTATGATTCTGCGATTCGGTAAGCCTAACAAATTTATTGCAGAAAACCCATATGGAGTATTTTCTTTCTGTTATAGCTAGTCAACATTTGTTGAAAACATTGAAGTCTGTTTCTGTTGCACACCTAGCCTGATTTTATACACCAAGATGGTTCTAAATTATTCAGGATATTTACTTATTCTGACTTGCACCAAACTAGAAATCCTTTTCAGTTTAGGCTATATACTTCTTCTTTTCATTTATTCTTTAAAATAGAATTCTACAAATTTTCTCTCTTGTTATCTGCAGGATGAAAAATTAATTCTTTTGTTTACTTAATCTATTTTGATTATTTATAACTATCCTTTTTTTAAATATTAAAATGTCAGCACTACTAAAAAATTGTCTTTTCAGAACTCTTTGATTCATGCCTTTGCTCTGAGACCAAGTAGTGTTGAAGATATTATTATTATTCATAAAGGTTTTGAGACTCTCCAGAGTGAAAGTAGATTTGAGCCTGCAATTTATCTGCATTTGTACTAAATGAAGCCTACAGTTTGTATCATATTGTAATTTTCTTTTAAAAGAAAAATTATTCTTGACGGATTAAGGCTAATTTGACAGTTCTCAGCACTTATTTTGTTATAATAGAAATTCAACCAGAACACTAGAGGACCTCACAAAATCAAATCTAGTTTGGTTCATTTATTGTTTTGAAGGTTCAAAGAGGTAACTAAAATCAGCATGAATTCTGGGCACTTTTTCATATACACAAACTTTTGTCATTGTGCAGTAAGTGTACCTCAAGGGTCTTCCCATATTCTAGTAAAAGTACTTTCTGACAAATCCACCGAAATTGCCTCCATCAGCCAGATGTCTCTGTTCTTGCCTTCATCAGCAAAAGCAGTGTTGTATTTTAGTTACTGCTGTCGTTAATATCAGCATTCACAGAGGAGGAAGAGAAGAGTTTGCATGAGAGAAGAATAGATTTCTGAAGTCAAGTAATGCCATTAGAAAGTGCACTAAAGTTCAGCTGAATTCTCTGGAAGGGGAATCCTATAGTATTATGTGCAGTGCCTGTTAATCTCTTAGGAACCAAAGATTGACATGCCTTTGAAAGTTGAATTATTCAGAATTACACATGTTAAAGATATATATGCTAATAGCTGTACTGGAGAAATAATTCCTTGATAATAGCAATAATCTGAATTCATCTCATGATTCTATCCAATAATAGGAAGATTAAGATGGCATTGAGAACATTGTCAAACTCAGTGAATGTTAGCTTACTTTGCTGATTCCCTGAAAGTGTCTTACTCTTTCCCAACTTGCAAGTGAAATTGCTGAAATCAGAGTTACCTCTGATTTGTGACATAAATGTTTACCTAGAATGCCACTGTTTATTTTCTTCGCTCTAGCTGCAAAATACGAGTCATGAACTGTTAGAAAAATGTAAATCATACTGCAGACAATTAAAATAATGCCTCTGTTAAAAATGTGAAGTGAATGGGACTCCATTATGAATGTATGATTGTGTCTACAGATCAGGAATTTAAGGGAAAAAAATGCACTTTCTGATAGTGAAAATAAAATTCGACCTGACACATCCAAGGATAAATACTGTCAAGCTGCTTACTTGACCTGTTTGAAAAGGGCCCATACTTTATAATTGGAAGGATTAAGCTATATTTTATCAAATAACTGAATTAGCTGAAAACTCAGAAGGTTTTTCTAAAGAATAATATAGACCTATCCTTGAAACTACAAAACCCTGACATAATAATTTCTGGTTTAAATTGCCAGGACTTTATTCACCCTTGGTTAGTGATTGGTTTTGTTCTTATGCTTTTATTTTAAGATTGTGGCATTACAAAGCTTTATGTCGATACTAAGTGAAAGGTGTAGTGTTGGTACTTGAAAAGTCAAAGCCCGCACAAAACACTCCGCAAAATTTTTTTAAAAATGTTATTAATTCTGACAACTGTCTCGTTACATGGCAGGTATTTGTAAATCCATCCTTTGGTAACAGATCACCTTGATTGAAACCACAGAGCAAGCGTTATTTTAACATGAAAAGTATTACTTCATTTTTGTACTCATATTTGGGACCTACGGAAATGTGAGCAAAATAATGAAGAAAATTATCCTGACCAGTCTGCCAGATTTTTAAGTGCCACCTTCATTCTCCTGTTCTCTCCTTTCAAACTGATTTAAACCTGTTACCACACTGTTATGCTTGTCAAAAACAATAAAAACAAATTATTTCAGTTGTTAAGAAGAGTCCTTAAGGCAAGACCATTAGGGAATCCTGCTCATCCTTCAGCTGGTTATCCAAAATCTATTTGCTACAGCAGTGTGTGAACAACAGGTTCTTTTGCATCCAGAGTTTGAAAGTTGCTTTTTAATTTTGGCCTAGTTTTTTGGACCAGGAACATCCTGCATCAAGTGCTAAATTTACTACCTGACATGGAGAAGCTGTTTATTTTAATGCTATTACAATGTTACTGAAAAGAAATGAAACTCATACTATGTCAGTTGGCTCTTGTAGTTTCCCTGTATTCATAATTTTTACTGGCATGCTGAATATAAATTTTTTCTCAAAGGAGAAAGAATTTTTATCTCTCATTTTTTGTAATTTTTTGTCCAGTACTTTTCAAAAGTTAAAAACAGAATATGTGGAAGGTCCTAAATGAGTCATTCTCTAACATAGTGATGAAGTAACTTGTGTAGTCTTTTTTCCCATCGACAAAAGCGAAGCACCCACAGGTATATCAGGTTCTGTTAAATACACTGTCCAACTTCCACAAAGTGAATACATTAGGTATATATAACACTCCATGTGGAAGTGCAATATAATAGAAAATGCTCCAGGAAACAAACATCTGGTATGATGTCAATGCTAAAGTAACTAGCACCTTTTCAGACTACTATAAAACCCAGGAGAGAACTGATGTTGCTTGTCACTCTCTGCTAGCTGTTTATAACTATAACCTAAGAATATTCATGACAGAGATAGAAAAGACTACAGAATACAGTAAAACCTATGCTGCTTCAGCTGGTTCAGAACCAGTTGCACTCCCAACTGACTTAATAGTATTTGTTGTCTTACTGTGCATTCGTGATGGAGAATTCTATTTATGATACATGAGGAAAAGTATGACTTTTTGGGCGACTGTTTAAGTGATTGCTTAAATACTGTGTCTAGTAGAGGAATGAAATTGTGCTGCCATTCTTAGGGATCTATACAGGCTGAAGAAGTGGGCCAAGAGGAACATTCTGAAATTCAAGGGATAGAAAAAGACCAAGTCCTGCCACAGGCAGGGAACACCCTGTACAGCTGTACAGACCGGTGCCTGCCTGTCTGGGGTCATCCCTGCAGGGAGGGCCCTGGGGAGCTTGGCAGATACACGCTGAGTGTGAGCCAGCTGTGTGCCCTGGCTGCAGAGACAGACAACAGTGCCTTGGAAGGTATTCACAGGGGCAGAGCCAAGATATCGAGAGGAGGAATTTTTGCCTAGTGCCCAGCACATCTACCATGACACATCTAATGTTGAGCCTCCAGTTATGGGAAGGATATCAAGAGGTCCCTGACCCCAGTGGTTCGTAATCACCCTATGCCTCTAGGATGGGCAGGGACTGGGACATGTGCCCTGTGAAGAAAGACCGAGGGACTAGGAATTGTTTGGCCTAGAGAAGATAAAATTTAAAGGGGAACTAAGAGCAGAGTGCCAGGATCTACAAAGGGCTCTCAAGAAGTCAGAGCCTGGCACTATGGTAAAGTCAAATATTGACCAGAGATAAGCTGCCCAGCAGGGTTGTACTCTCTCTTTGCTCTGAAGGTTTTCAAACCCTGATTGATTTAAGACCTCTGTTACCTACTCAAACCTGAGCTTCTTTGAGTAAGAGGTTGAACTAAAGCCTTTCTGAGATGCCTTCCATTCAGAAATATCCCAGGAAAATTCAGTCTTTTGCAAAGTATCCAAAGTTCTATATACCAAGAATATCTCAAGTGAGAACCTTTGGATGCCAGGAAGTTCTGTTACAAATGTCATCTCTCCAGCAGAAGCTGGTGATTATGCTCCTGTTGTTCATACTGACTACTTTGTAAGTGTTCTGAGTACTTCCACAGAAATTAGTATGGTTATTGTCAGAATAAGCTATAACTACTAAGAAAAACAGCAGGTCTAAGCTGCCAGTGGTAGCTAAGCCTTGAGAGGCTTATCACTTCCTCTTTAGTTGTGAATTACATGATAATAACACATCTTAACAAAGCAAAATAATTTGATAACTTTATATTTGAATAATACCTAATATTTAACGTGAAAAAGATAATGTTGATTCTAGTGGGTTTTTTTCATTATTTATTAGCTGATCTGTAGTAAAGAAGGACAGCTTAACTGAGCAATATACAAATTGCAATTATATAAGTAGACCTTTTCTTATTTAAAAGGTTTTATATCATTATATGATTTTACATGTGTTTAATAAAATTAAATTATGATAGGGACATACAAAGTTCATAAGGAAACTCTCCCATATTAATGTGCAATTTAATTTGCAATACACGTTCACCAGAGTAGAATTTTACTGATTAATATTTGCCATGTAAACTGCAATATGCTGGTCATGAATGAGTCCTACTGATTGACTGTATGCATGACATAAGTAGGAGTCCCATCTAATAACTCATCAGACTGATAAGTAATGATGTAGAGAATTTACATGTGAAAACTAATGTCCAAAACAATAAAAGTGCGTCCAACAGGAAAGAGAAAAGACTGTTCAGTGTTCAGTCATTCTTTTAGTTTCTCCACCTCTTTCTTACTAGAGGTAAGGATTTCAGGTGCTTTGTTTAGTCCTCACATTGCACAATAAACAGTTAGGTCTTTTTGTAAGGCCTGAGTTATAATGAACTGCATTGAATGCATAGTAAAATCCTGTGGGAGGCTTTGCCAAGTGCTGCTTTAGTTTAAAACATAGTTGGTTTATGTTATAAAATCCACACAATCTAGAAATTTAAATTCAATCTGCAACTGCTTAGAAGGACAGGATCACAGCCTTATAATACTAACCTTAGTTGTGATCCCATCACTTCTAAACATTTGAAATATTAAGTAGACTATGTAAAACTACTCAGTCAATTTTTAATGTCCAGTATTCAGTATTATGCTATAACTAAAGAATATCAGTGTAAAATCTCCCTAAAAAGAAAGAGAAAATAAAATTCTTTTTCTGCTGATTTTGTTGAGGTGTGTAGTACTGTGGATGTAGTCATGAAGATGGTGATGCAGTCTCTCCCTTCTGTGTGACAGGCTACGTGCTGTATTGGCTTTTAGCAAGTGAGAATATAAACTTTTCCATCCCTCTCCTCCTCATCAATAAGTCCATACCTGTATAGAGGAAATGAGACTGGTACTGTCTTGGCTGAATTCTGAAAAATACTTTAAAATAATTGCTTATTTATTAGGTTTGCATAGGCTAGCCTAAATACTAAAGCATGTTTGCTACAGCTAAGAATGCAGTTTGATCATACACCTTCCAGAAGCTGAATCCTGTGATTCCTGTGATACATATAACTGCTTCAAGCAGAGAAATAATATTGTCAGCAGTGTTCACTGCATTATGATTTAAATGCAGTGGATACTCCTTTTGATACAGCCATTTGGGCTAGGAGGGATCTTTATCCTAACACTCAACACTGAGAACACTGATGCTGTCTCTGCAATGAATATCTGCCTAAAATCTGAGGCTTGTTCCATCTGCCCATGAGAAAGACAGATCATCCATTCTCTTTTTTTATTCTTTCAAAAGTAGAATCCCAAGTACTAATAACTTGTTTCTATATCAGAAAGGCAACTGATTTCATGTCATAATATCACTACACTATCATTCTTTATGCTCTGTAGTTTATTGCTGAGGAGTGCAGCATCTGGAGAGGGTGATTTCACAGGGGAAATTTGTTCAATTCGCATAGTTTAAATTGAATCAGTACTGCAGAGGTTTATTGCCACATAATTAATTGGTAATCAGTGAACTATATGTTATGGGTCAGTATCATAACTGCAACAGATACGCTATTGTCCTAGACACTTATAAAATGCCTGCATGCACCTAAAAATTTCTAAACAACCTTCTCTAACTTATCCTAAAGAGTTCTGTGAACACACACACATCCCTGTCTCAGAGGATGTGTGGATCAAAAGTGTAAACTCTAGCTCTCCACGCTACCCCCTGCAGTCCTTAAAAGCACACATACAGTACAATAGCCCATGAGGTGTCATACATACAGAGGTGTGGATTATACACACTGAGGTGTGGATCTCTCCCTACTTCACTCTGGCACACTCATGCCTCTGACAAAAAGCAGCTCCATCAGACATGGACAAATGGCAGCATGGTGACTTCTAGCAATGTCAAAACAGATTTTCATTGCTGTTCTGTTATCCTTTCCTTTGTCTCCACCATTGCAAATTTTTATGCTCCTTTTATACTTGTCAAGTCCTTTGTTTCAAAAAGGTTGATGATATTCCCATGTTTACAGTTTAATTTCCTTTAGTGTTGGTTGCTTTCTTCCTCTTTAGTGTCACTAGGTTTGGAGAAAATGCCTTCCAGGGCTATTCTGGATGGTCCACTCAACTACACACTTGGCACACAGGTTCCTATCTTACCAACTGCTGCTATCCAAGCCATTTATCACAGAGCAGGGACTGTGCAAGTTAATCTCTTGAGACATTTTTATTGCTGATTATAGCCCTATGTCCTAGTTCAGCCACACCTCCCAGAATTTTGCTACCCCTGCCATAAGCTCTTAATACAATTCTTTAGTTGTATGCTCTGTTATCAATGGCATCACAACCCTGCTTTATGTAGGCTTGCAAAAGTATAAGAATGGTGACATTACTTGAGATCAGTGGCCTATGTGATTGGCAGCAGTTGCCAGCAATAGGTGCTTAAGAAAGAATATGGAAAATATAGTGATTTTTCTTGAAAATTCTCTCGCAGCCTCCAACATGTGTGGCTCAGAGATACCCTAAATCATAAATAAGAATTTTAATCTAACATATCTCAGTCAATTTCTCTTTCATGACAGTCTCTAGCTCTCTATGAACCCACGGTAGTGGGTCATCATCCCTGGATGTATTTTACCAATATGCAGATATGGTCCCTTGGGACATGGTTTAGTGGGGGATTTGGCAGCACTGGGTTAACAGTTGGACTTAATGGTCTTAAATGCACTTTCCAATATAAATTATTCTATTACATGGAGTGAACTAAATGTTCACTCAGATCTTCAGTTTCCCATTTTATTATACCTGTGGTTCATAACTAAATTACAAACCTCATTCCTAGGCAGAACTTCAGGTACTGTGAGATTAACATGATGAAAAGGGCTAGACATTCTACATCTAACTGCCTTTATTTGTGTGAGGAAATGTCTTATATAAATTGAGGTCCCAAGTGTTATTGGTCTACACGTCTTGATTCATACAGTCTGTATTCTATATATGTGAAGAGGCTTTTAGTAGAATCAGGTAAACCTTTAGACCAGAAATTCTTTCGCCCTTGGGTTCCATGGTTTTCACTTTTTTTTTTCCTAGATACTGTTTTTCTAATAGTCAATTTCTTAGGCTGAATTGTACTGCAGTTTAGTAACATTACATACAAATGGTGGCTTTTCTTCTGGTACATGGCTGCAGAAGGTTGTTTGCAACAGCTCTCATGTTCCAGTCCTGCCCTATATTCTGGTATCATGCAGGGGACACATGCAGGGATAATAAATGTGTAGAAGTTCCTATCAGACATGGGAACAGAGCAAACAAGGTCATCTTTATTTTAGGTCTTATAGAAAAATAACAGCAATAAGAACATTAACAATATAAGCAATAACAATAATAATAAAAATAATGCACCTTCCTTAGATAAATTCTTTCTGTGATTTACAGTACGTTACAATTGATATCATAGTATTGTAACTCTTTAAATCCAAAAAGCAAGTAATTCTGGATCCATTAGGATGTGTTTGCTTAGAAATTTGACTTTCTTTTCACTATAAAACAATAGAAGTTAAAAAGAAGGGTCTTTGTTTATTATTTATTTATAGGTGAGCACATCAGAATCATAGTGTATATATTCTAAAATATATAGCAATTCTTAATGTCTGAGTTGTCACCGAAGGATTAAGCTAAATAAGGTAGACCACATAAAATAAAAATTGAGAAATTAGAACTGGAACTTGAGATGAGATCCACTTATTTGCTATCTGAGATTTCTAATGTTTACAGTTTGACTCTGTATGGGCTTTAAGAACTTTACCTTAAGATTTATTTTATGAATGTGGTTTAAAAAAAAAAAATCTTAGAAGGAATTTTTATAATTATAAAAATGAAATACCTTAATTTTTTTGTTACAAATCTCTTACTGTCGTGGTTTAACCCCAGCCAGCAACTAAGAACCATACAGTTGCTCACTTGCTCCCAGCCCCACCCACATGGGATTGGAAAGAGAATTAGGAAAAATTAAAATCCATGGGTTGAGATAAGAACAGTTTAATATTTGAAATAAAGTAAAATATAATAACAATCATAAAAACAACAAGGGAGATCGACATATGAGAAAAAGGAGTAAGACCCAAGAAAAATGAGTGAACCAAACATTAAAATCCACTCACTGGTGCTGAGCAGTGATCAACTTCTCCTGGACAACTTTCCCCAGTTATACACTGGCCACATCATTCTATGGTATGAAATATCTCTTTGGACAATTCATAAGAGAAAGATTCATGTGAGTGTTTTGAAACATAGATGTCAACTTCATTAAACTAATACTGACACTGAAAAGAAATGGGAGGCTGTGAGGTCAGTATGGCTGGGGATTACTTTTTAGTATTGCTGCTAATACATTCAGATTTCTCTAAACTGTTATCTTCTGTGGTCTGATTTTAGAATTGGAAACCAAAATTTTCACCTGTGCACCAAACATAATAAAGCCCAAATAAAACCATTCTGTCATTCTGAATGTTGCAGCAGAGGGGCATCTGGACATACAAGAACAGCTGGCTACTTGCTGCTGTTGCTATTGCAAAGGTGTTGGACCATGGCAAGAACATTCTCTTTTGTTGTAGAAATTAAATTCATAGTTCTATTTCAAAAGAAAGAACAGTACATATCAGTGTACTGTTAACAAGGTATTGAAATGAGAAGGCCATGTAAAAAGAAAAAGTAATTAGGACATGCATGGAAAGCATAAAGACTAGCTGTTGTGGGCAAACCATTTAATTTGCTCATCCTGAATCTGGGACTTCTTCACAGAACTAATTTTAAATAAATCTCTATGAATCAATAATGTTAAGGAGTTGAAAGAAAAAAACGTGAAGAAGGAATTTGAAGGAAATTCTTCTGCAAGTAAGCACAGACCACAGCTCAGCTGTCCAGGCTGTGCTCCCTCCTGGCTTTTTGTGCATCTCCTCGCTGGCAAGGCATGAGACACTGAAAAGTCCTTGACTTACAGTAAGCACTGCTCAGAAACAACTAAAGCATGAGTGTGTTATCAATATTATTCTCATCCTGAAACCAAAACACAGCTCTGTGACAGCTCCTAAGGAAAAAATTGACTATATTCAAGCTGAAAACAGGACATTTTTTAAGAAAACAAATAAACAAATAAACATGTTATACATTAGAGAATATGATTCATTTTGGCTACAAGCATTACAAATCAAGAGGATAGAAATTTCTTTGGGAAAATATTTTATGGGGTGTAATAGACTTGGAACTTTCAGCAGTGTGACTAATGAATTATCCAGCTTTACACCAAACTGAAGCACCCTTCATCACTGCTTAAAACTAATCGGGGAACATTAATTCCGTTTATCATCATGGACAGTAATGAATGGGGAAGTTACACACTGGAATCTGCATGTTTTGTGAAAAATGTTGATTTAGTTTTACATAATTTTACAATATTTTAATTATGTCTTGTGTGAAGTGGGATAGGGTAGCAATGCTGTCACCCCACTTAGACAAAGCTAAGACCATAGGATGTTGCCTCTGTATGATGGCTGTGTTTGGAGGTGCTAAGATCTCCAATTACAACAGTGCAAGTGGAGGAAAAAAGGCCTATCCATTGACTGCAGGGAAACACCTTCCACACCAGGGTCTCTCCCAGGCCGCAGGGCCATCCCTGACAGGGTCTCTCCTCCCCTCCTGCCCTCCTCACACTCTGCTTTTGGAGCTCTCAGGGCTGTTTCTCACCTGATTCCCTTCAGTTAGCCGTGGCTGTCGGGCAGCATTTTGCCCTCCCTTGCCCAAGCTTTCCCTGGGGCTCTCTCTCTTCCACCCATGGCTGAGGGGCTCAGCCGCGCCCCACACAGGGGCTGCCCCAGCAGATCCAACATCCAGACACCTGCACCCTATTCATATGTATACAGAAAGGGAAAGTAACAATTTCTTAGAAGTCTGTAAGGGTAGTGATCAGCTCAAATTTGAAGAGCCACTTAGTTCTATGAAGAAGGAGGCTTTATACGAGATTTAAACAAGACACAATTAGTTGGTTGTTTGTCTTTTTCAAAAATATCTTAAATTGATTTTCATAAAGTAATTTTCCCAAGACAACAAGTAAAGTGGCCTGCAGTAATGATGTGCCAGTGCCAGACTATTGCCTGTGAATCTTTAATGACCTGTGAGGGTCAGAAGAGTGGCTGCTTCCTCCCTAAGGTTGCTCAGTTGCACTGAAGAAAGAGTCCAGGAAGCTGAAAAAGGCAGGAAAAAGGAGAGAGAATCACCTGCCTTTGAAGGAGGAGGGAAAGAACTACGAGGACAGACTACAAGAAAATCCCACAACAACAGAAAAAGATGAGGCACAGACGAGGAAGATAGTCAAAGGATGTAAAAGGGAATGAAGAGCAGATGGGAGAGGGAGAGAACAGGGCGGGGGAGGGGGGAGTTTACATGGAACTGGAAAGAAATATGTAAACATAGGTATGTACTTAGAATCATAGAGTCTTAGAATAGTTAAGGCTGAAAAAGATCCTTAAGATCATCAATCCCAACCGTCAACCCAGCACCTCCATCATGCTCACCACTAAATTGCATCTTCAAGTGCCATATCCACACAGTTTTAGAACACTTTCAGGGATAGTGACTCCACTGCTTCCTTAGTCAGTCTGTTCTAATGCTTGACAACCTTCTTATGAAGAAATTTTTCCTAATATCCAATCTAAAACCTCCCCTGGAGTAACTTGAGGTGTTATCACATTACCTGGGAAAAGAGACTCATAGTCACCTGAAGAGAATCTCAGGTAGTTGTAGAAAGTACTAAGGTGCTCCCTGAGTTGCCTTTTCTCCAGGTTAAACAACTTCAGATTCCTCATCCACTCCTCATAAGTCTTGTGCTCCCTTCACCAGGTCCACTGCCCTTCTCTGGACTTATTGCAGCACCTCAATGTCTTATTGAGTGAGGAGCCCAGAACTGAACACAGAACTCACCAGTGCTGAGTACAGGGGGACGATCACTGCTCAGGTCCTGCTGGCCACACTATTGCTGATATAGGCCAGGATACCATTGGCCTTCTTGGCCACCTGGGCAAACTGCTGTCTCATGTCCAGCTGGCTGTCAACCAGGACCCTCGGATCCTTTTTCACCAGGCAGCTTTCCAACCACTCTTCCCCAAGACTGTACCACTGCACGGGGTGGTTATGACCCAGCAGGACCCTGCACTTCACCTTGTTGAACCTCATGCAATTGACCTCAACCCATGGATCCAGCCTGTCCAGATGCCTCAGCAGAGCCTTCCTACCCCCCAGCAGCTCAACAATCCCACCCAAATTTGTTTCACCTGTGAACTTGCTGAGTGCACTGAATTCCCTCATCCAAGCTGTTGATGAAGACATTAAATAGCACTGCCCCCAGTACTGAGTCCTGGTGAACACCACTCGTGACTGGCCACCAACTGGAGGTAACGCCATTTACCACCACTGTGGGCCTGGCCAGCCATCCAGTTTTTTACCCTTACATTAGTTTCCTAACAAGTGTCAGGCATTGGAATGGCCTGCCCAGGGAGGTGGTGGATTCACTGTCCCTGGAGATTTTTAAACTGAGATTGGACATGGCACTTAGTGCCATGATCTAGTAAACGGTCTGGAGTTGGACCAAGGGTTGGACTCGATGATCTCTGAGGTCATTTCCAACCCAATCAATTCTATGATTCTATGAATATAAGTAGAGTGCCTTTGTCTAAGGACAGATTGCAATTGCAAACAGAAAGGAATGCGTCCCACCAGGAGGTGGCTTTTGTAAGATTTGATGTGACATCTGGAAACATCCATGCGCATTTGGAAGTTGAGCTGCGTGTTTCAAGCAGTAAGATAATGGAAAAAGTCAACCCTTGGAATAGGGAAGTAAAAGTCTTATAACTCTAATGATTTGCAAAGCATGTATGCTTTTAAATTGTAAGCTATTAGTCCTTGAGGGATCTTTGTTATCAAGCCAATCAATCATAGAATCATTTCTGTTGGAAAATGACTTTAAGATCATGGATTCAAACAGTAAACCAAACACTGATAAGTCCACCACCATACTATGTCCATAAGTTCAACATCTACATGCCTTTTGAATATCTATGGACTCATTTAATGATATGCATCCCTGGCAGTGAGTTGAAGCACAGATGTGCTTCATAATGACACAAAGAGTAAAGAGGACATCTCATATTACTTGTCTGAACTCCCTGCCACAGAAAGACTGAGCACTTAAACCTTGTAAGGAATGGGCTCATTTGAGTTGTGCTAAGGGCACAACTGACAGTACTTCAGAAAACACCACACGAGGAGTGTTAATAAAAATGATAGAGTTTAAGTATTAAATGCTTTTTAAATTTAAATGTGTTTTCCTTAAAACGACATATCATACTTGAACGCAGGGAAGCATGGAAAGATGTTGAAGTGCCTGTGTTTTACAGCTTAGTGGTGTGGCCTTACCTTGAGTATTGTGTGCAGTTTTGGTCACCACAGTATGAGAAAGAGATGAAGCTATTAGAGAGTGTCCGAAGGAGGGCAACAAAGAGGGTGAAGGTCCTTGAGGAGAAGCCATATGAAGAGGGGATGAAGTCACTTGGTCTGTTCATCCTGACAAAGAGGGTGAAGGTCCTTGAGGAGAAGCCATATGAAGAGGGGATGAAGTCACTTGGTCTGTTCATCCTGGAGAAGAGGAGACTGAAGGGAGACCTTGTTGCAGTCTACAATTTCCTTATGAGGGGAAGAGGAGGGGCAGGCACTGATCTCCTCTCTGTGGTGACCAGTGACAGAACCCAAGGGAATGGCCTGAAGTTCTGTCAGGGGAAGTTTAGATTAGACATTAGAAAAAGGTTCTTCACCCAGAGGATGGTTGGGCACCTAAACAGGCTCCCCAGGGATGTGATCACAGCAGCAATCCTGACAAGAATTCAAGAAGCATTTAGACGATACTCTCAGCACATGGTGCGATTCTTGGGGATGGTCCTGTGCAGGGCCAGGAGTCAGACTCAATGATCCTTGTGAGTCTCTTCCAACTCAGCATATTCTGTGATTCTGTGATATGTGTTTTTAAAAATATTTGCTAAATATAGCTTTTTTATTTCTTGACAAGAACTTTAAATTTATTTAAAGTTCCTTTAAGTGTTACTTCAATAAGGTTTCTAAAACACATTTTAAAACACATTTCTAAAATAGAAAATACAAATTCTAAAATGCCTTTCTAAAATAATACAACTATGTTTTTGGAAATGTAGTTTCACAGCAAGATATTGGAGAGAAATCTGATATATAGAGTATTATAGGAGAGATAATTTTGAATGACTCCAATAAGCTTGTTTTTGTGTACAGCCACAAAATTAATTTCCTGCACCTGCAAATCCTGTTAATAGGATATTGATTGCATATTTTGCCTTCTAAATTTTATGTTTCTTTGGTGTAAATAATAACACTGTTTTCAATAATGTGTCCAAATGAAGGATGAAGGAAACAAAACAACATCCAAAAACACAACAAAAATTTCATCCAGTCAAGTGTCTCTGGTTTCGTTGATAAAACAAGAAATTAATTGGGTGAAATACTCAATCTTGTGTTTTTGTTCTTTCCATTAATTACATTATAAGGGAAAAACCTGTCCTAGTCTTACCATCATTTTCCACGTGTCATTACAAGCCAGTGACACCAGTGATACCTATAGCAAGAATATATTAGGAGAAAAATGATACATTTATCTTTGATCCTGTGGTTTGATATTTAACTTAAGTAATACTGGAGCAAGTGTGCTAGACTCTGGCAATGATACACTGATAAAAGTGAGGATTCAGCTATTTCATTCTATAATTAGATACAGATGTGAATGCTCTGCTGGCCACAAATTGCAAACCTGTGTGTCTGCCAGCCACTCATTTGCCATCAGTTTTGAGCCTTTAAGATATAGTACACGGTGTTAACTGCAGCTTGTTGGCAGCTGGTTCACAAAGAATACAGTGTGAACAGACTTGGGAAAGCTGTGTTTTGCAATAACAATGGGCTGCATACTGTCAGTTTTCTTTGTGATCTGAAGATCCAAAACTGGAACTCTAGAGAAGCAAAGCAATATCAGTTACCATTAGGTTCCAAAGAAGACAAAATTCATTACTGCTACTTGTGAGGAAAATGCTAATTTCCTGTAAACTACAAATGTATTTAACTTGTTCTTTTGTATATGAAGGAGAAAAGCAGAGAAGCCTCTCTATATGCAATTTCTTAGACATATGCTCCTTTCAAAAAATTGATGTTAAACTTTATTTGAAGTGATGATTTGCTCCACCACTTTTCTCAAAATGGTTATGTATTGATATGAGTTGTTTAATTAATCTTATCTGTAGAACATTTCTGACTTCACAAAATTACAAACAAATAATTGCAGTGACTAGTCAGGGCCACTTAATATGGCAGGATGTGGAGGTGTTTTTCCTTTCAGTCTAAACTAAAGATTCTATTTATTTTTGGATGTGCATTCTAGTTCGGTCTTTTGGTACTACAATGGCTATAATGGAATTCTGCATGAAATGGATTCCTGACATATTGAAATACTTGTATAGGCACTGTGTAAGCTAACATCTGTTCCTTCCACACTGCCCTCTCTAAGAGTGATGAGAAAAAGTAACTTACATCAGTATTCCTATCACAGGAATGTAGAGAGAGAAAGGTGAGAAAGATGGGTGGGGGTTTTTCTACTGTATAAGAAGCAATGCTGAGAACGGGTAGTACTCAGCACAGCATCAGCAGACCTTCATGCATAACTGCTGGGCTGAATATAGTAAATTATGTCCACTTGGTCCTTGAGTGACTCCAAGAGAACTTCAGAGGCAAGGACTAAACTTTTACTGGAAACATCGAAAGCTTATATCCTGAATGATCTGACAGCTACTATATTTAGTAGTGTTTTCTTAAATTTTGTTCTAATTCTTTCTTAAAATTAGGTTATTGTTTGTTTTCTCCGCAATCTGAAAAAAACCCCAACTTTTAATTAATGTTAAATGTTCATTTGTTGCTGCTGGTAACTCATTAGCAGAAAAGAGCTACTCTCCCCAGCCTTTCCAAAAAAATATAAATATTTACCTATTTAAGTGAAAGTTAGATTTATGGAACGTAATATTAGTTTCAATATCTTGCAACTTTGAAAAACGTTGGTGAGAAAAAAATATTTAATCTACAAAGTCAGACGGGAATTCAATTCTCTGCAACAAAAGTATTTCTTGCTTTACTTTGTTTCCTTTTTGTCCCTTTTAATAGTACAGTTATTAAACAGTAAATGTTGAAATTGTTTTTCCCAAAATAAGCACAATTTTCCTTTTACTTTGTGAAAGCCCAGAAAGCAAGTTAGGGACTCGTGCTCTTTCTTGCTCCTTATCTGTTCCATAGTATTCAGTCTGTTCATTTATAAACCCAATGGCTAGAAGTGGATGGATTGAGATGGGCAGCTTCCAAGAATGGAAGGGTGTTTTTCAAGATGGGAGATATTTTCAGGGAAAGGAAGCAATTGTACCCAGTCATCACCTGTTTTATAAGAAAACTCCTAAGGAATGGTCAAAAATTTGAGTTTGGTTTGTCTAGGTAATTTTGTAAAGCTAGTACCCTTAAAAGGCTGCAAAAGCTTTTGAAGTAAAAGCCAGGTTTCTTTCATGTTCTTTTAAAAACAGTATGACTAGCTAGGAGTACTTAAAGAATAAACTATTTGTAAATAAAATTTCCCCTATCACTCTATAGCTGTGGGATGGTCTTCTATTTCAACTTTTATTTACCCTGAGTTGCCAAGATTTTCCAGCTACTTGCAAACCCTGCAGTCTCCTTTTATGTTTCCCAGTAAAGTCCCCGCTATCACCCATAAGACCTGACTGCGTCTACCATGTGCTGCACTTTAATTTTCAGGGTTTCATCCATGCTACATACTCACTGCTTTCTGGCCACTCATTTTCCACTGTGTATCTCTTCTACATTTTTGAAATATATCTTCCCTGTGCTTGTTCATTACAGCATATAATGCACTCTCCAGACCTAAACTCATTACATGCTTTTTAAAAGATTACCATATATGTTACATAAACAAGTAATATGCTGTCTCTCACATAACACCACTGAGATGTCAAATGCTGTTGGATAGATAGAAGGGAAGAGAACAGGAAAGAAGGGGAAATAAAGGATTATGAGAGTAACACAGCTACATAGTCATTTTCAGAAGGGAAGCTGCTGTGCAACTCTCCCTCATTGTCATGTCCCATGATAGCTTTTCGGTTTGGTGGTTTTTTTACTGGGCAGGGAGGCGATCATGTCTTAGGACCTTCTGAGAGATCTCAAGATTTTAAATCTAATGTGGAAAGGGGAAAATATCTAAAAAGATAAGGACCTCAATCATATCCCACTTTAGGATATGTTTCCCAGGAGGCACAGCAGAGGTAGCACAAGGTCTGAGCATATTTTCTACATGCTTGTTTGTTTGGGTTTTTTTTTAACTCTTTGAGATATTCACTTGTATATGGGTATAATTACTGTAGACTTGTAAAATTAGTTCAGTGCTTAATTATTTTGACACAGTGATAGACATGATAAAATGCTTCCTGGTGCTTCAAGCAGATTCTTGGCAGAAGATATTAGATAGATTTGACTGTGCCCTTCACAATTAGGAGTCACATATATTCTGCACAAAATTGTTTGTGACAGATTGAAGTCAATGAAGATTGGGTGTTCAAAATCTCAGTAAATGTAGTTAGTAACATAAAATGTGAAAAAGAACTATGAGTGTTTCTTTAAGGTTTTCTGTAAATTACTGTTAATTGCTCTAAAAGACCTAGGGTTTGCTCCCTTGTAAGTATCTGTTTCCCAAAACACTTGAACTAAAACTTATTTCCCTAGGGCTACCATATATTTGTTTCTGATAGTTAAATATACGTGAGGAAGAAGGTGAGCACATTCTTAAATTTTCATATTTTTTGGTAAGAATATATTTTTCCTTCAAGGTCCTTCACATTCATCCTTCAAATGAGTACCTTTAACCTGAATAATAATTGATGATTCAATGGTCTTGATTAGTATAATTTGGTTTTGCTTTAAAGTGATTATTGCATAAATTTTACATAGCTTCAGGGAATGGAAAAGAATTAATATAAAACAAAACAAAATAAGCAAACAGACAAAAAAAACCCCAACCCTGCCAAAACCCATGTTTATGTTTAAAACACTGATAGGATAGTTTTCACTCCAGAGTATTTTCCCCTTCCTTATCAACAACCATAAGTTTTTTCTGCGTCTTCACTTGTCAATTATGCACAAGATATTCTCAGAAAGAAAACCACGTGAACACATTGTAGAATATTAGAATACTAGTCTTGAAAAATATAGACAAAAAATTATATGGAGTTAACTCAAATTATTATTTTAAAGAAAACGAATTGTGTTTGTCCCAACAGCTTGTAAATAAATAAATAAATACCAAGAGACCAAGACTCTGCATATTTGATGTACCGCTCCATCACTTTTTATTATTGAAAAATGTTCAAAATAGAGAAAGGCTTTGAACAGAAGATGAAAAGTTACCTACCTTACTTTTCATGCAGAGACATCTACAGTAACTCCCTCCGTTCACTGATGATGACAGTTCAAATGCTTCTTTATGGTAAGAAGTATTTACGGCTGTTCTTATGGAGAAATGCACAATATTAGGTAATAGAAACAGATTATCTCATAGGAAAAAGATTCTTGTTAGTGTTTTGGAACACAGATTGTCGACTTCACTAAACTATTACTGATACTAAATATAAAT
Source organism: Pachyramphus minor (assembly GCA_013397135.1). Classification (NCBI taxonomy): domain Eukaryota; kingdom Metazoa; phylum Chordata; class Aves; order Passeriformes; family Tyrannidae; genus Pachyramphus; species Pachyramphus minor. The sequence continues at coordinate 78,611 of VYXB01010312.1, read as the reverse complement.
GGGAGGCTGTGAGGTCAGTATGGCTGGGGATTACTTTTTAGTATTGCTGCTAATAAGTTCAGATTTCTCTAAACTGTTATCTTCTGTGGTCTGATTTTAGAATTGGAAACCAAAATTTTCACCTGTGCACCAAACATAATAAAGCCCAAATAAAACCATTCTGTCATTCTGAATGTTGCAGCAGAGGGGCATCTGGACATACAAGAACAGCTGGCTACTTGCTGCTTTTCAGGTTACAAAGGAATGGTTTTTTTTGTTGTAGAACTTGAATTCATAGTTCTATTTCAAAAGAAAGAACAGTACATATCAGTGTACTGTTAACAAGGTATTGAAATGAGAAGGCCATGTAAAAAGAAAAAGTGATTAGGACATGCATGGAAAGCATAAAGACTAGCTGTTGTGGGCAAACCATTTAATTTGCTCATCCTGAATCTGGAACTTCTTCACAGAACTAATTTTAAATAAATCTCTGTGAATCAATAATGTTAAGGAGTTGAAACAATAAAAGACGAATAAAGAATTTGAAGGAAATTATTCTGCAAGTAAGCCACCACCTAATAAAGAAGAGTGACTTTTCATTTATTTATCAACCTTGGTGGTTCTGAAGCATCTGTATTTTGCTTCATCATGTGGAATATTATGCATTTTAAAACTGAGAGTGCCTGACAGAAGGGATGCAGATTTTAGAACACTGGTAGTGAAACAACTGCAAATTTACAAATTAAAAACTGTCAACAATTCTTTATATACTAGAAAGTTCATCTTCTTCTTGAAATTAACCGTGGAAATCATTCTATGAACACCAAAAGTGTGGAATATGAGACACCAGATAATTGAGTGAATTGACGGCATACGTACCCTATACTCATAAGGGATAAGACTTCGTTCTCTGAAATGGTCTTCATACCCACAAGAATTACAGAGTACATTTATAAAAACCTTTTCCTAAAATAAATAAAAAAATCATCAGTGTGGCATGTCACTGCAGCATGAAATTTGATCTGGCACCCAAATTTACTAACTGATTCTGAGAGGGGATGAAATTAGGCAAAAAACTTCTTTGTTTTTATGGTTCAGTTTGCACCAATACAAAATAGGATATAATAATGCTCATGTTCCCTTATAAGCTATTTTGAAATCTCTTGGTAAAATCACTGTATAAAAGTATAAAGTATAAAAGCCTTCTTCTCTGTGAAATCCTTTTCCCTTTCTGAAAAAAAAATTCTTGCCATTAATCAACACACTAATGCTCTGGCAATATGTAGAAAAATATAATTCCATTCTTTGTTGTACTGCATAAATCTGAGATAATGGTTTAAGGTAGCTCAGAGGCATTTTCATTTTTCAGTCTTCACATTCCCCTAATGTGGGTTCTTCCTGCGTAATTTCCATATCGTGCAGGTTGTAAAACATACTAAAATTTTGCTTGCACTTACCTAGATTTCCATCAGAAAGTCTTGCCAATGATACAGCTAGATAGTTGTACCAAGTGTAAAAATAATCATATAAACTAAAACTCCTCCATAGATCATATTCCAAATAAATGTGATCCCATGATTTTCTTATGGAAGAGGAACAAAAAAGTTAGGTCTATTCTCATTAAAAAGTTGTAATTCATTAGCTTTCGATTAATGAACCTCAGTGTTTCTTATCTTCATTATTTGGTAGATCAGATAATTTTTTACAGTATCATGTAATGGTGTTTCTTCATAAAATCCAGTTCATATACAAAGCTGGCACCAGTAGTTCAGTCAATCATTCTGGTATATGGAGAACTTAGCAATTTAGTAATGTTAGTGTCAGATTCCCTTCAGAATATTTCAAATTTTATCTCCCATCCCACTCAGAATATTTGAAGTTTATTACACTGGGAAATTGTGTGATTGCTGTGCATGCTTCCCATTTGGAAACTTAAAGAACAGTCTTGCTGAACTCAATTTTTCCTGGCACACATGGTAGTTGTATTTTAAACGCGAAGCAAGGTATATACTATTGTTCTGAACTTTAGGGCAAGTTAGCTTTTTTTTATCAAGTATTGTCAGAAGGACTACTTTTAAAAAATTGTATTTAGTTGATTTATTCTGCATTATAATGATTATAGGGAATTTTTAGGATCATAAATCAGTTCTGTAAATAGGATTCAGATAGAAGTTTAAAGTGTAAATACTGCTGCTAGGGGTTTTAAAGAACTTGCTGCAAGAGTGGGGATTTTTTGCTTGTTTTGTGATATTTCAACTCTGCTAGTAAGTAATTTACAGTTGTTCAGTACACATATATACACATTCAAATATGTGACTTACAGACTGCTATTCGGTGTGCTTGGAACTCCCAAATATGATCTTTTTCTTTATTTTTTTTTCTTGCCTGATAAAATCTGGTATCCTATTATCTATAAAGGCCAATATTGCTGCATGGAAAAAACATATAAAACATCCATGTTCCTTGTCTACAACAAGCAATGGGAGAATATTCATCATGCTATCTCCAGGGTTTCTGTGGAGCAATCGTGGAAAATATGGCCTCATAACAGTTTTCATTTTGTTGCAATTTTTGCCTTTTCTGGGTTCAAAGGCTGAAGGAATATTATTACATAGTACTAAAATCAGGAAGTCCTGATTTTTTTTTAAAAATTTTATTTTATTTTTTTATGTTTGTCCTTTGCTGACTACAGCCTACAATGTCCTTGAAATTAGTTAGGTCTGGGTTCCTCGTTTCTTTTAATGATTTCTCTTTGCTTCCAGCTGGAAGTCATTTTCTAATTTTCAGTTTGAATGTATCCATGGTTATCTTGATTATATATGTCTGTTATGGTGTATTTCAGTTAAAGTATCCATTTTCTTTCATTTGTTTTAAACCCAGTAACTAGCATAGAGAAACTCTTCTGATCTACTCTGTGCTATTAAGGAGTCTAATTTAGTTGCCTTTCTCTGTAGTTGTGTGTATTTATTTTCATCTTTTCCCTTCTGTGTGTAATCTGATTTTGCACAAAAATAAAGTTCCTGGTGAAACAAGGGTCAATACTTTCTGTTTTTATGACGACATCACCTTATCATCCAGATTCAGTATGGACTCATTAGTCCCTTTTCTTTTACTTCTTATGTCATACCTCAAAGTACTTAGTATCAAAAGCATAAACATGTCCAATTTCAGTGTCTTTATTCTAGTTACCAAGTTGTTCCTGCATGAAAATCCATTGCTTGTCATAGTGATGATGTCTCCTAGCTTTTTTTATTAGATATAATCAAGCAGCTCCTACTTTTATGACCAAATAGTTAATGAAAACATTAATTACAACAAAGCAAATAGATGAAAAATAACTTTCCACACACCACACAGGTTCTGCATGAACTTATTTTTTCCTGTTAATCAATTACTCCTTCATAAATACTTTGGCTAACATTTATAGGGTGCCTTTTTAAGGTGTTTTAATGCAGTGCACTGATCTCTTCTATGTCCTTTGTATTGATAGGGTGTGAATTTCTGTATTTTTATCAAGGAAGAGGGTTAGTGTGAGAAGGTGATTGCTTTTACGTTGCCCTTAGATGTGTTCCTTGAAAGGTCTTTCTTGTTTAATTGCTGTTGTCTTTCTGTGCCTGTCGCAATTCTAGAAGACAAACAGTATGTTTTATCTAGGTAGAATGTTTTTAATGCAATTCAAAGTGACAATTTCTGCCAGACTTGAAAAATCATTACCAAAGAGAGATTTCATACTCAGAAAAATTCCTATTTGTTTTGTCAGGCTTTTAAAAATTTTTTTAATGCCTTAGTCTTGCTAACTTCCTTCCCATTTATCTAGGTAAGTGAGCAAGTTTGTATTACTACAGTGTTTTGATACAGCTTTTCTTTAAACAAGCAGACAGCTGGTAATGTTCTCACCCACTTGAAAACTGTTAATGGGAGTTTTTCTTTTATTTATTTTTTATCTTCAGTAGTGAAAAATTTCCACCAAATTAAATATAGATACTGAAGGATAACTGTCACTTATTCAAGCAGTAAAACTCTGCACACCTATGAAACAGTAATTCACTTTCTATGTGGACAAGGTATTAAACTCCATTGCATGCTTTTCTACTAAAAAACTGTAACAACTGTCACTGATACACAGTGCAGACCTTCACAAACACTCTTGGAGAGAGATAATCTAGGGACGAAGTAATACTTTGTAAGTGAAAATCTTGGCCAAGTAACTAACGAGAGTTTATAAGGGATAAGGCTTTAAAAATAGTTTAAAACTATCACTTGGCAGAAATGCCATTTCCAGGTCTATTAAAGAATGAAGACGGCAACCCTTGTGTGTAAAACTTGCTTACTTCTGGGGAAGTAAATTAGATGTTGATAGAAACCAGCGCTCTATACAGATTACGTTTGGATTTAATANACTTGCTTACTTCTGGGGAAGTAACTTAGATGTTGATAGAAACCAGATTAGGTTTGGATTTAATGTTTAGCTACAATGTATTGGTATAGATATAAAAATGTTCCTTATTCACTCAGCTTAGTTTCATCATCTTTCTTTCAAATTCCTGGATTATGTGTTCTCAGCTGTTGTGAAGTCACTTTTCAATACAATTTGACTTCTCTGTCTAGTATAATAAAAATAGTTCAAGAATTCTTCATTAAACATGAGTTATACAAAATATTCATTTTATATATTTTGTATATGCATAATACAGAAAAGAAAGTTAAATAGCAGAACATAATTTTAAGCTTTTATACACTGTATTGGTTATACTACTATCTCTGCTTCATTTCATTAATTTTACGTGAGATTTTAGAGGAATGTAATGATAATTTTTCGTTCTCTGTCAGATCTATTCCTGTATTTAGTTATCATTCTTACTCTATCCTGGGGCAATGTAGCTCAGTATAAAATCTCTTGTTGACTTCAATGAATACTGAACTCGGTATTATATATGGAGCACACTACCTAGACATTTATTTTGCAGGCTGTAAGTATATAAAGAAAATATTCATAACTCTTTGGACAACCAAGCAGTTCTCTTTCTAAGCTGTGTCATTTAGGGGCAATTTGGGCAACAGCTATGAGTGTTAACACACATAAAGGAGGGTATTTTATGAAAATCCAAAAAAAGAAATTGTTTCTGACCGGCATCCCTGTCATAGGTTGGGACACCTTTCTCTAGTCTAGATTGCTCAATGTCCCAGCCAACTTGGCCTTGAACACTTCCAGGGATGGGGCCTCCACAGCTTCTCTAGGCAACCAGTTCCAATGCCTAACCACCCTCAAAGCAAAGATTTTTTTCCTAACATGTAATCTAAACCTACTGTCTTTTAGTTTAAAACCATTACCCCTTGACCTATCACTACCTGCCTTTGTAAATAGACTATTTCCCGAGTTCATAGTAATAATATAATGAAAGAAGGTTCTCCATTGAAAAGAAATTATTTCAATGATGAGCAAGGAATTGTTAGCATAGAAATGTCTCTGACATAAGTGCTATAATGCCAGTTATGATGTCTCAGAAGTACCTCCAAAAAGCAATTACATTCACAAGATTTTGAGTTTAAATTTAGTGCATTATGAGTGGTTTGGTCAATTATGAGTTAAGTTGAAATTTTTTCTACTGAAACCTTTTTTGCACTAGGAGAACATACAACCATAACTATCTAACTACTCCTTATGACGGTAGTTTCTAATCCATGAAAATGCTTTTTGATTAGGAAGAGCACATAGGACGCTGTAGAGTTAAGAGAAATTAAATATACTTCACAAACGGATCCTGATAAAGTGTTATCTTTTTTACTTGGAAAGGATTGCAACCGAGAATGTTGATGCTATTAACTTCCACTTAGCTGCAGAAGGGAATAGAAGGGAACATTCTTCTCATCAAACATGATCGAGGAATTCTGATTTAGTCACAGTATTATACAGCCATTAGTTCAGCTTGGGGCATTATACCTAGATGAGCAGACAACAGGCAGCCTTTTCTGGGCTGAGTCAGAGTACAGGAAGAATTTTCAACAGAAAAGTGCTTTGTACTTCTGCAAGTCCTTTCTCCAACACCACAGTTCCGTAGCTCAATCATAGCCTCCATATTAACACTGTCATAGTATTTGAATTGTTTAGTGTGTACAAATTTTGGAAAACAATCTTATATGTGCATATTATATATATATTTTTTTATATATATATATTTAGTGTTATAATAATTCTAGTACTTGAGAAGGGAATTCTCCTGGGAAATGTTGTTTAAAGAGCCAGAAAAGAAACAGAGATATCTTGTCTCGCTCATAAACCTAGACTTCCTAGAGTAGGCATCTGCATAGAAACTAAACTGCAGAAATATTATATATAATACAATAGAGAAAGGCAGAATTACACAGTTTATAGAATATATAAAGAAGCTGGACAGGATAGGAAAAGTTTAGAGGCTAGATGAAGGTACAGGTTAATAACAAAGAATAGTGAAGAAAAACCATTACAAAGAAAAATGTCTATGAAGGAGAATTTACATCAGAGGCAAAGAAAGCTTTGACAATTCCTTTTCTCTTATTTTTTCTTTAAGCCTTTTTTCTCTGTTCTGAAGCAAAATACATGCCTACGATTCAGAATAATAATATATACAAAAAGAGGAATAAAAATAATTTAATGGAGACAATTTAAAAAAGATGAGCTGGTACCCCTCTGGTTTTTTGATTTCTTTAAGTACTCAATTTCCCATTTTATTTTTACCTATCACATGGATTATTTGGGAGTTTCTTGTGCATTTCATTGAGTAGTGGATTGATTACATGGGGGCAAATGTTACTGGAACTAATGGTAGAAGAATGTGTCTCTCTAGAAAAAGTAGAACACTAACCGTAACAGCTGTTTCAAAATCTAATTACATTCATGTTTTAACTGGAACATTAATAAATAAAGCTTGTCTTAGAACATACCTTATGTAATGTATCTGAATTATCAATCTTGGTACATCCTCCCCTAATTAGTATCTTTTCCACATGTGTGGGATATTAATATTGGTAAATGTCTAGCAGCTGTACCAGGGACCTGTTAAACTGCTTTGAAAAAAGTTCTATTACTTCAGCAACTTTGGGACAAAAGGAGGCCATGTGACCTATAGGAACTCGAGATTTTAGATATTTAAATCTAGTAGCATGCTTTAGGGAAACAAATCTGACATATCAGCTACACTTTGTAAAATGGATGCATGGTTTTATGATCAGTCAACAAATTAAGGTGATTGTTACTTTGAGGTTGTTATTGAGGTAAGAGATTGCCCACACTTACCAACTGTAATCAGACTATCACAATAGAAAGATCTTTTCGTTTAGAATGCATTCCAAATTTTTGAGCACAATGTTAAATCATTGTAAAAATTTTGTTCTACCTAAAAATTTTGAATTTTCAGAAACTCACTGTATTTGAAATATACTGACCAACTTAGTACCATAACTGTTACATAGAAAGGGCGTAGGAAAGAACCTGTGTGGGATCTAGCTGAAATATAGAAACAATGTTTAATAAAGATAGTGGGAGAAAGACATTAGGAAATAGAAGGAAAGGAGGGGAAAGTGAGGTTTATTTACTGGAGTTAGAGGAAAAGTCTGAGCTTCAGTTTTGTTAGGCTTACATTTGCTAAGTCATTCGAAGAGTGGCTTATATCACTCAAGATATCAAAAATATCTGAAGTTCAGGTGTTGATAGGGAAGCTAATCATGTTCAGGAAAGCATCTTGAGAATTATATGGTTACAAAGGACATCTGAAAGGATACACATATATAAATTCAAGAGGTGAAGGAGGAACTGTGCAAGTAAAATGATACAGAAGACCTATTCAAAAGACACATGAGAAAAACATGGAGAACCAAGTACAGAATCATACATCTGTTCTGTGTGAGTAATAAGAAAAATAAAAGAGTTTTGAGTGAGGTTTCAGGAATAAACAGAGACATTGGATACAACACTAAAAGCTTGGCTAGAGAAAAATTAGTACTGGACCCTGTAAGCAGAGCAGTCACACTCTTTGGCAAAGAGGTCATTCCCATGGAGCAGAACTATGGGGAACTTTAAAGTTCATTTTTTTTGAAAGCAACTCAGTTTAGATAATATTTTATATTGAGAATATCTAAAAACCCAAAAAATTTAAATTAATGTTCTCTTCTGCAGCAGTAAGTATATACCTGTGTTACAACTTCAGTGCTATACACATTCTTCTTAGTGCTCTAAAATATGAAACACTTAAGCAGAAATAACACAGATCCAAAGATGTTCTACCTTCCAGTGTAAAGTCAGTCACTATGGAAACTACTTGAGTAATGTTAGAAAGTATGTTAATAACAATTCAGAGGGGACATCACATCTTCAATCTCTTCCTGTAATATATAGCTGCAATATTATTAGAATCTGTGTGCCTGTAAGAGGGATTGAATGTGTTGATTTGTATGAACTACATCATAACATCAATTAAGGTTTGTGACATTTTCCCAGTCTTCCACTTCATACATAATCAGAAAGGTCAGAAACTTCTGGTAAAGTCACTGCAGTGTGTCAAATGTGTCTGAACTGGAGAAAAACTGCAAATATAACGTGAAAGCTTCAGACAAAAAGCCACTGTGACTCAAAAGGCCAATATAATTTCAGGTAATTCTATTAATTTAACTGGGCCACCCTATGGACATTAAATTTAGGACACTTCAGGTCTTGTATAAGGTTATTTAGTTTAAAATTTTGTTCACTTAATGCAAAAGCTTTCATTAAATAAATTCTTGTGAATTTACAGCTTTTGGTTGTAAATTGCCATAATTGTAAAATGCTTCTTTTGATATAATCAAATTCAAATTTTTCAGTCTTAGAGAGCAAAAAAAGTCTTTTTTTTCCTTTTTGCATTTGGGTGCAGTTCAGTTCTTAATATGGTAATAAAACGCAGGGGAGAAAGAAGGGAGAGAAATAAGATTAATTATTTAAACACTCTGACCTTAAAGAGACTTTGCTTTTTGGAGGATCTGCTCTGGGAAAACCAGATGGCTTTACTTAAGAATGTAACATTTATGAATTCTATGTTCAGAGAAAAAAACACCACTTTTTAACGGAGAAGAAAATGGGTTACTTATGAAACCAATTACATCTAAAATATCACAAGAGTCTCCAAATTCTTCATTATTTTCTCTCTGTCCTTTCCTGAAATCTGTTCTGGTTCTAGATAATAGGATTAGTAATGACTAAGAACACTGTTTCTTAAGTGCTTTTAGAGATTCTTTTTTAAATACTGCAGAGTATTTGTACGAATTTCTATTATGTACAAAAGTTAATTTCCTATTGTATTTTAATTACTTCAAACTTATATCTCTAGAGTAAAAATAATTTATTATCCTTCAGGTAACAAACTTTTGTCAAATTTTCAAGACTACTGCAATAGAAGAGAGTTCTCTGAAATCCTGTGCCAAAATAGTAGGGTAGAAAAAGCTTAGTAGGTCTTACTTAGTAAGACTTCATAGTGAAGGCTATAGCTGTTTTCTGCTGCATGTTATGGAAGATCTGTACTGATAATAGATTGTTCGATCTTCAAAAATTGAAGTATACAACTAGGGAATCCGTATGTCTCATCCTGTATAATTAGAAATACAGAGTTAAAATTTTCATCAGACTTGGAACAAACATCAAGGTCCATAATCTTTTTCAGCCCCTTTTCCCTTTAGGAAAAGGAAGGAGAACAAAATAGTTTATCAAAGAGTTATCAAAGAGTTTTCAGTAGGTACAAAAGTGTGTTCAGCACAGTAACTCATCATAGCCATTTCATGGTTATTGTTACCTTCATGTAAACAATTCTGTCCTTATGATGAATATTTTTCCTTACCATCCCATTGACTTATGATTATGCACAAAACTCAAAAAAAAACAAATCTGGAAAATGAGAAAAATAAAACACTTTCTTACTCAAGAATGTAATATAATGTAATTAAACTGAGTAAGTTTGTCTTTGGCACTGGGAAGCTCACCTACAGTGCTGAGTAACATTTAGTGTCGTCTCGACAATCATAAGATAAAGATGACTTGAGTGCCTTTTCAATAAATGTTTTAAAAAAATTACTTATTGTGCCACAGATAGTGGCATTCCTATAATGCATCCAAAAAAATTGCTTGCAAAATGCACAAGTGCTTCATTTTTCTTTCAGTCCATGAGACACACTAAGCATATTGTTATGCTGTTTGTTTCCATATGCCTAAAAATTCTGATATTTCCAAAGATATATACAGTTGTTCTGTGCCTGAGTTGTTTGCTCACTAAGCCCCTGTCACGTGAAAGGGGAGAGTTTAGGTTTTAGCATCTTGGTGCCCCCAGGAAAGTTGAGACATTAGTGTCCAATAGTCCGTCAGCATCTCATGAGACTCTGCACCAACAGATTCACAAGGTCGGAGGGTGATTCAACAGTTCTTCTCAGAGGGTGTTCAGCCAAAAATGTGAAGACCCTCTTGGCAGGCCCTTCCAAGGTGTTATCTGCTGCTGACAAATGAAAGGACTCACTCTAATACTTCACAGAATAACACTCTATATTAATACAGATTGTGACAGATTAATAAGGTTCATGGTCTTCAGTGATAGGCTGTGGCTGCAAAAATATGTTTTAAAGCAATCTATTCATATATATTAAAGAAGCACAAGATCTAGTACTAAAAACAGCACTTAACATGAGTAGAATATAATTGTTACCCAAGGCATCCCTGCGGGGAGAGAAGATGAGCTCAGCCTGTTGACTGACCCCAGCATTTTCTGTGGAGTCTTCTCCAAATTTCTGCCTATCCCCAACTTACTTTTATACTATTCCTTTATGTTTAGGTGGAGCTTGAGTGGCTCTAGTCATAAATACGTTTTATTTCCGATTGGGGTGAACTCCCTCTTGGGAAGGGGGTGGTTGTGGCTTGGCACCTGAGAAGGGGGTTTTGACATGGTTGTTGGCTCAGCAGCAGTACACCTTAGTTTTCCCCTGACCGACAGGTACTGTATGGTCTTATGATCTTCAAAGTACCACAATGTTCCCCATTTCTGCTGGAATTTGAATGGAGGGAGGTCACATATTCTCCACTTCATTCCACACTGTTCGGTTCCTCTGAGCAGATGATTATCTTTGTATGGGGAGCATGTCAACTGCATTCAGTCCAGGGAGTTGAAGCTGCTTTTACCTTAGAATTCTCAGCCTCCTCTAAATTTTAAGCCTATCCGTCATCCCACAACCCATCTCAACTTTTGGTGGAATTTTTCTCCTTAAATATTAAAATTCAGACTGATATGCTGCTGGCCCTAAAAGACCTCCATAAAGATGGGAAAAAATGTTGAAGCAAAAATGAGAGGAGCTAATACATATTTGCAAATATTTCCTCAAAAATAGAAAGGAATGGAGCCAAATTAACAGAAACAGTCATCTACCACAGCTTATTGACTTGTTCTTATTAGTTTACTTCTCAATCTGTCGAAATGCTCAGTTTCTTACATTAGAGTCTATACTGAATGTAGGTTATGATACTTTGATGATTTGCTAAACTTTCTTCTAGTACCTGCTTGTCAAGCTGAGAATTCTCAGTGTCTATGTCTTACTTATAGTCCCACAGTCCCATAGTTATTTTTATAAAACTTTCTCTGCATTCCTTGTCTACAGTTATATTTTTCAAATGTCAGGAAGTTGGAAGTAAACAAATGCATCTGAACTTGCAGTTGTTGAAGATGCTCTTGTCTGTTGCTATAGCATGGTTATAAAGTTATTGACATATGGTAGCCATGTGGGTGAAGTCCATTTCTTCTTTCCTTTGGCAATCTTCAGGGACTGAATCTTTATGCAGACATGATTTACTTTGGCTCTTTCAGCAGAAAATTTTTTTGTCTTTTCCCAAGCTTTCTATTTGTGTGACTTCTCTGTTTATATGTCCCCATTGGAGTGTTCTGTCTGGAAATTTTTCATTCACTAAAAACCTTCCTAAGATAGAGAGGGGCAATAAAAAGCTCATCTCCTTTCTTTTAAGTAAACGCCTTGTCTGTGAACAGTAAAGGGGAGAATTTGTTGTCAAACATGTTGGAACTAAAACAAATCCTGCCTGTTCGGACACACTGTCCTTGTAAAACTTCTGCAGTGAATGAAATGAACGATTAAGTTCTATTACTATTAGATGTTCCTGAGAGATAACTTCTCTACAGAAAATCTTATAGCACCTACAAAAGCACTCATTACAATATAATTTCCATTAAAAAGTTTTCACCACGTTGCAATATCAGTAAAATCATCAACAAATTTCTTTCATTTGATGATGGTCAAAATTATGCTCTGATGTTTGGCCAAACACTCTGTCTTGAAGATTCTAATTTTATTACATTTGACAGCAGAAAGTAATTTTTATAAAATTGCTTTTAGTAATGTTAAAAAAGAAAGGACAAGTGCTCTGAACAAGAAGTACTTTTCAAGATAAATCAGTTCATTTACAGCTTGAGTTGCTTCCTTGCATTTAGCTTGCTCTGGAACTCATTGTTTGAATGCTGTATTGCAGTAACTTTGCATCTGAAAATTGGTATAATTTTTAGCAGATGATGTGTAATTTAACATTATGTGCTTCATTTTGATTTTAAATGTAATAGCAGAGAGAAGTTCACTGGTCTAACCCAGATTTTTTATATATATTGTATCCTCATGAATGCAAATAAGAACTGATGCAGACTTAGATCTGTAAAGTGTGACAGCTCATACAACCTAAACAAACCAGTTTTTTGGTTCTGCAGCCCAAAAAGAGAGTAGCTGTTTGAAATCTCCTAGAGTTGACAGGACATAAAGAAAACATATGCACCTCCTGTTTGTACTCAACAGAGAGTAATTGTGCTCTTTTGATAACAAGACTAATCTATGGAGTCTCTGTCTGTAGACAGAATGGTAGTAGAGAGAGCACTGTACTGTCCAGCATTGATAAGCCAAAGGTTTTAGTGGGCTCCCAAATCAGTTGAGATGGAAGTCTATATCAGGGTCATAGGTCATCAAAAAGAAAATTACCAAACATGGAAGTATTACACCTCTTGTGATTCTCACTTTGTATCTGTTTCCATGTCACATTATTCCTCAAGGAGAGCTTGGCCAGTTTTACAAGACCAGAAAGTGGCACCATCTCTTAAACTTTGTGCTACCACTGGAGCTAAATGAACCTATCCTCAATTTGTTTCTCTATCTCCTCTAGTCTATTAATATTGAATAAGAACAGAGTATGATACACACTTCAGATTCATGTATTTTGTTTCCAGTATAAATTTGAATTTCCAACTATGCTTACATTTTGGTTATAATACCAAAGTTTTGAAACAGAAAAATCAACATATACTTGCTCTGTGCTCCTTCATTTGGTAGTGAAGCACAGTTGTTGCATACTTAAATTAACTAACAGAAAGAAATGATTTTGTACAGTTAGTCTCACCAGTACCACCTGCCAATGCCTCTCCTGCAGCGCAAATCAGATATGCTAAGTGGGCAAGCAAGGGATTTCTCCTTGCTTGTATAAACATACGGCAGTGCATTTCTAATAAAACTGCAGGCCAGTGGCATGTGGCACGAATGGTAGATAAATTGGTAGAGGTTTACAAGACTGTTGTGTGCTGTTCTCTGAAAACTGGCTGTAAAGCAGCAAAACTCTGCTTTACAATTCTTTATTACAGGCTCTGTACATCTGCAGGGGTTTCTGTTCTGTGCAGAGAGGCAGACAAACAGTCTCTGGAATGCCAGTGCTGGGTCATCAGCTGCTCATCGGACTGAGGAAATAAAAAGGCAGGGTGCTCTAAAGTGAAAAGAAATAGCTTTTGACAATCCGCTGTTGTGGAACACCAAAAATCTGTCATTTGTATGACTGCTATAAACTGACTCAAAAAGCTAATTAAATGCTCAAATGAGCCTTGAGTATTATATAGCTGGTCTTGAAACACATTTCTGATTTTGCGGAATACTCCTGAAGTACAATAGATAGTACCTACCCATCTTGAAAACATATTTTCACCTTGTATTAAGGTCCTCCTGTTATAAAGCATTGTCCCATTATTTTACAACATTATGGATTGCCCATCATTTTTGAAAGACCATTTGAACTAGTCATTGTCCTCTTTACACTCATAAATAGCAAAAATTTTCTATTGTTTCCCTGAGATAGTGAATACTGAATTGGTTGGTGGTATCTTTTAATTCTGTTCTATTTTGCAGTATTCTACTTTAAGTTTGAACTACTGGAAATAACTGTTTTTTCAGGTTATTAAATTCACGAGCTAGAAACAGGAAGGTGAGATGGCTTACAGTGTGTTTATTGATCCAACCACTAGATGACTGTGGTACTGTGAAGGAATTAAGAGAATTTACTTGCATTAATTGTTGTCCAATTTGCCTTTACTTCATATTATCTAAATATTATCTAATATAAAGGGTTAAAGATATATTTTAGTAATACATTTAACTGAAATTTTTGCCAGTGAAAAAAGGAGGAGGAACATGGCCTTAATTTGAAAATGGACCATGACAGAATTCACAGGTTCCTTATTGCTATGTAATTGGTCTTATTTATTCCGCCTACTTTATACTTACCTCTTCTCCTTGTCATTCATATCCATTAAATTAGAAATTAAAACTTTGGGGTGTTATAAACCTAGTATATGTTACTTGTTCTCCAGATTTTTATTTTTCCAATGGAAAACCATCTTCCCTATACTTAAATACAGTTTGCTGAAGCAGAAATCCCTGATGAAAGAAGCGTAGGGCAGCTGCTAATACTTGTGCTGTTTTTAAACAGCCTTGGGTACACTCAGAGAAGAAAATTTAGCTGCCAAATGGTTTTGCATATTTCTTTTCCAGTTCTTTAACAGTTCACTGCTTCACATCTAGCCAATGTCTCTGTAGAAAGCTTTAGAAAGCATTTTGAATTGTGACGTGCTTTCAGTAATATTGAAACCTTGGACATCCCGGACAGTAGTTTTGTCAGATTGGAAACTGAAAATGCCATCTGTTAAAGGATTTAGTTACATTTGAATTGTTACAGCTTTTGAATGAAAGTCACAACACTACCTATAAAGGTCTGATCTTGTGAGAAATGGCAGCTCTTATTGTCTTTGTCTGATTCTGTTAGTTGTAACTTGCTTGTGTTAGCTGTAGATTATAATTTAAAAACAGAAAAAAAATGCATTTCAGGTATCCCTGATGAAGCATAGCAAAAATCAGAATACTGAGTTTATGTTACTTTTTTCTTCATGACTCCATGTTCATGACTGTAAAGGTCAAAGGATTTGCAGACTCAGAGCTAAAAATCCTATATTCAGTTGCCAGATCCTGCCCATTTAGTAATCTTATGAGTTAGTGAATTCACACTGTTATTAAAGTGATTTTTATTTTTACCTAAATAGGGTACTGTTACTAAATTCTTGTGTTAGAGGATTAGGTTTAGACAACTGTTTGGGACAAAAAAAGATAATTTTTTTCCCTTTAGAACTGTGTGTGTCTAACTCTGATGAATGATTGTGCTTTACAACCCACAATGAGTTTATTTTCAATAAATAACTTTAGATATTTACTCTTGTAAATACATGCAGATACTGATTCCTTAATTAAAAATATTTTATTTTTCACTGAAGTCAAATCATGATTTATATTGTGCAAAGCAAAGTAAACAACAATTCAATTTATCATTTAATATTTTTTATGTCAAAACTGAGATCCACAGTTGCATCCTGAAACAGATTTTGAAACTAGCATGTCTATCTAATGGGTATAGTATAGAATTGTAGCTGAAATGATCAAACAACTTTGCAAATGGCTTCAGGCAGAGTGTACTGCAGTCACCTAATTCTGGAGGATGGTATGCACAGGGGGATATAAACTGCTATTTACTGGGTTTTTTTGACATCTTTGAAGAGAAACATGGCAGGACATGTTCTCTACCAGAAAAATAAACAGTATGCCCACACTGATTCAGACTAAAAATGAAAGTAAATGAAACATGAATGTGGTGATGGTTCCCTTTTTATCTTCTCCCAGCTTCCAGCAAGTTGTGAATCAAGTACTTCATGAATTGCATGTAATCTCTTTGTATTGAATAGGCCAAGATAGATTTTTTTTTGCCATTATTTTTCTTGTTTTCTGAATTCCTGTATACTTTTGTCATCATCTACATCTGTGGTACCATCTAGTTACAGGTTCCGTGAAGCATATTTTTTGTTTTCAACATGTCCCCTGTTAGGTTGTTTTGATGCTTGCTTTTTTCGTACTTTGAGACAATCAGTAATCACCCTTTCTGCAGGTTATTGTCCTGCCCGTGATGATTTTGTAATCAATTATTGCATTTTCTTTGTCACCTTTTTAGTTGATAAGAGCCTTCATCCCTTAAGTAGCTGTTCATAGAAAGACATTATGGTCCTTTGTCCTTTTTGCCCTTTTCTGTACTTGTTCTTTTTCTACTCTAACTGTTGAGGATGGAAAATTTTGAAGAGTGTTATTGAAATATTTTGGTTTGGTTTGTTTTCCTTACAAAAAGTTCTTAATATTCAATCCTTTTTTACTGTTTTTCACTATAAATGTAAAATAGAAATGTTAAACTTCAAGTTTTACAGGGCAGATAAACAAGAACAAAATTTATGATCACGTGAAAACTATTTGATGTGTTAGTCACAGCAGTGAGAGGTTATCCGGGTTTTTATTATATTGGGTGAGAATAATATGAGCAATTTACAAGATGCATATTAAGTGAGCTTTTGAGTTAGTGCAAAAAGTACATATGAATATTTATTTTGCATTCTAATGTTTCCTCATTGTCATGTTTGCTAGATGCTTGTGGCTAGTCAATGTTTAGTTTTTGCCATTTACTTTTTCAGGCAGTAACAGCATACAACTAGACTGAAATTCATATTCATACCATTGAATAACTGCAGATACACCCTAAAAAACAGACTGGTTGAAGAGAGTAGATAAAATGGGCCAAATTACACTGGTAGAGACAGTTTTTCTGATGGCTAGCCTAAGGGCTAGGATGATGGTCAGAGATAAATGTTTCTATATAATTTTGACCAGAACTCTCATTAAATTTGGGAAATTTGTTAAGTACACCAATTTCTTATGGGTTTGGATTTTTTGATGGTTGGCCTCTCTGGGAGTTTTGCATTTCCCCTGCAGTCTGAGTCAGATATCTGACTTTACTTGGAAACTCTTTGAGCTCTGGGGGGGGAGACTGATGTCAAAAGAGAAGATTTTACATGTTGATTTTTTTCTTTTCTCTGATGGATGGTGCTTTTTTCAAATAGTCAAAATGGTCTTACTGTTGATGATAATATCCAGTCGAAACAAACTGAAAATAAACTGAAAGCACTGTTTACAGGAGGCAGTACAAAGTCTAATACAGGGCCATACACAGTTTGGGAAAAAATAGCTCAAAATCAAAGTCAAATACACAGTTTTCTGTTGTGTCTTCTCCTGAACATGCTAGACAGAAAAAGGCTATTTGAGGCTGGTAAGTACAGCAAAACTAATCCCTTACACATGCTATTGCTGGAGTGTGAAACAAAAAGATCACAACATTTTCCTAGTAATCATCTGTTAACTAACTGGCACAGAAACAGCAATGCTCTAGCTGGACAGAAAATTCACTGCTTTAGAAAATCTCACTAGATTATAAAATCCCTTAGTAGTTTCCCAGGACTTATTTTTTTCCTCTTTATTTCTGTAGTGAAACATATATGTGTATAGACTTTGTCTGGATTCTACTCATGGATTCTGCTCAGTTGTCAATTTTGTTCTCATTCCACATTCCTACATTCAATTTATATATATATATAAAATACAAATTCTATATATTCGTATACACAGATATTTAAAGTTCAACACCATTGGGCCTGCAATATTTGTCTAAGCTATCAAGATTAAGAAATCCTAACCTATAAAATTTATTAGTTTGCTAGGGAACATTTGCAACTCATTTCGAATCAGTTCTTCCTTGAAAGTCATCACAGTAAAGTAACAAGTTTTGAATATTTCAAAATTAAAACATTTCACTCTAGACTAACTTGTCCTTCAACTGGTCTTAACATCATCCATATTTTACTTTTTTTTAAATGAACCTGAAATTGAGAATTGCAGGTACTAAAAGACACAAACAGATTAGAAGAATTTGCATTCATACTAATTATTATTTCTAAGACAGAGATGTATTCACTCATGCAAAGTAACTATTTGTAAGTAAGATGAAGTGAATGCTACAATTTTTTAAACTGTACTATGTCTTTGATTGTAAATTTGATTGTAAATTGATTGTCTGTCATTAACAACATACATTTCAGAAACAGAATATAGATTGAGGAGTTTTTACTTATCTATATCTAGTTCATTTAGAAAAAAGCTTTCAAACTGCCAAGGAACTATTGCAACATTATCCTATGACCAAAAAAAAAAGTTTTTAAATATTTAGTTTTTCAGAGCAATCTCATATTTGCAGTTTCATCTAGCTCTGCTCTTGAGTAGTTTGTAAACTCAGTTCTTAAATCCTCCCTTCATCATTTGTTAGACTGGAAAATGAATGGTCTCCTTTATTTCAGTTTTGAGCTCATATTTTCTCCCCTCATTCTGTGGCAGCTTATCTAGAAGTAAGGGCTGCTTCAAACTGCCTACCTCTAATCACTCAAACAAGTGGAGCAGACCAACAACATCATGAAGCACTAGCACTGCTAGGTTGAGAGTATGCCATGTCAACATTTTCTCACACATAAATATCTGCAATTTAGAATCTTTTTTTAAATGGAGAACAATGTACTAAAAGCAGTCAGTGTTGGATTGACTAGACTATCCTGTTGGATGATCATACAGATGATACCAAACCACATATATAGGCAAGTGAATAACAAATTCTGTCCTCTAAAAAGTGAAAAGTCTCTGGTGTAAGAGAAAGCTTGGAGACTAAGATCTTTAAGGTGATCTTGCATGAAATTTTGTCCATGCGGATGAAAAAAATTTGTTTATTTTCTGAGGTTTAATTAACTTCTGACTAATTTTTCTGACTCTTAAGCTGAGCTACCCTAAATAATAACAACTTCAATTTAAATTTATGTGTTTACTTCATATGAGTATATTCCAGCTTCAACGTTTCTAAAGGCTGTATTAGAGATTTTAATGTTTAAACACTTCCCCTATAATTAATGTGCATGCACACACACAAAAATTTCGTGAATCCATTCCCTTTATTATAGCTGCAATTTTTCTTTGAGAAAGTATTAAGGTTTGTGGCATAGCTAATTGGAGGGAAGAGTTTGAATTTGGTATCTGGTGGAAATCAGCCTGTAAAGAGTTTTGATGAATTAAATATTATATTTGTACTATAATGTTACAAAATACCTAGTGAGAAAATTAACTACTGAAAAAATTAAGCATTCTGCATAATATGAAAAATATTCATTTTGGTAAGGTTTTCTACAGAGCTATACTTTCAGGAATTTTTAGGACTGAAAAATTAACTACAATTACCTTTCCATTCACTTCTCTAAGAAGGAATTAAGAATTAATAATAAGAAAAAAAAAGAAAAAAGAAAAAAAGAAAATTATCATGAAGAGGGAAGAAGGGGAAAGATAAAACTATTCATTGGATGCCTTCTGTATGCTTTTTATTGATTTACTTTTTTTTAGATATGATGTATTTGGACAAGTTAAAAGAATTTGTAGCATTTTGTTCCTCCCTTGTTAAGACAGAATTCTTATGATGGCCACTTTGACTTTGACACTAAAAGGATGTTATTATGATAATGAAGATAAGTTACTGAGACAAGGAAAATAATGTTTGTGTGTAGAAGAGAAGAAGAAGCATTTAAAGAAAAGTGCCTCACAAGCCTGAGTGATCGATCTCACAGGTTTGAGAACCCTACTTGCACTTAGTAGAAAAGATAAAGAAGTATGCTGCTTTCTTCTTCTTTTATAAGAGGATAGGTATAGACTGAGCGGAGAAGGTTTTTTACTACATCACCATGAGAACCAAAGTAATGAATCAAAAGCATAGAAGAGAAGGAAAGCTTTAAACTAAGGCTCTTCCTGTCAGTCCTTTTATATCTAAAGACAAAGAGCTTTTCTGGACACAGGATTTCTGAGGAATCAGATTATTGCATGAAATTAGTTGCTTACCTATTTTTATTCCATTGTCTAAATGAAGTTTTTATCATCTTTATAAAAATGTGCTCCTAGGTTTAGCTTTTGGTTTGTGATAAATTGAGCATAGCAGCCTAGTTCCAGGGACAGTTTTCTTGAAGAGTTTACACACACTGCACTCCTCTGGACTTAATTTTCTCCCACTGCCACATTTCATTTGTCTACTGCTTTTCTTAACATTTCATCATGTTTCTTCCAGTTCCTGTAGTATCATTTTTATCACCAATTTCTAAGATTTACTGTCCTCTTTATCTTTCCTTTACTAAGCTATTTGGAAATTTTCACTTATTAACCATTGCTGCCAGCTGTACCTTGTTCATGAGAAACAAACTACTTTCTGATACTTTTTGTCATCTTGATTCTCTTGTTCTCTCTTGACAGATAGAGGACTTGTCATATTTACTCTTTTAACTTGTCACTGCTGAAGGCTTTCATACTCTTAATGTACTCTTCTACTGAAGACGACAAGCTGGCATGTAATTTGCATGAACTGCTTTCAAGATCTGCTTCCAAACATGACAGTCTGCTGAGCTGCTGTCACAGGTAGAGTGTTAATACCTCTTTCCATTAAAGGCACAATCTGTGGAGGAAGCACACAGAGAAGTAGCAGGTCAGACTGGTAGTGAAGCTGATCCTCTTATACTTCTAAAAAGCAAAATGCTTTGGCATTTTCCTCCTGGGTTTGAGGAAAATAAATGTTTGCAACAGGAAAATAATCTTTTCTTCCCAAATGTGGTGTCATCTCAGAGAATAATGAAATACAAAAGAGATTTTCTAGATAAGTAATAACTTTTGGGATATCAAGATGCCTGTGAACTCAAGCACTGCTTGTGAGATGCAGCCTTCAAAGTCAGTTATTGTGTCTGAGGTAATTGTGACTCACCAAAAGCCATTTTTGGCTACCAGTTCTACAAAGGATTAAGCATGCATTCTATAGCAGTAGGCAATTCAGCTAAATATAGGATTTTTTGTCTTTCTGTCATAATAAAATCTGCAGCTGAATGTTGTGTCAAGTATGGCAGATAGGGATTTTTCTTTTACCTAATTATTAGCTAGTCTGAAGTTTTTTCATGAATATCCCTTCAGAGAAGAAGGAGGGCCCCAACAGTTTTGGTGGCAAGAAGATAGTTTCAACTATTTGGACTCAGAAACCATCTTACCTGACTTTTGTTTCTCTCAGGGTTGTGATGATTAACTCAAGCTTACATTTTGTTTCATTTTTGTTCATGGAGCACAGATACACACATGATTTCACTGTCAGATAGTTTGGGTTAAGCAAATAATTGCAGTGCTATGCTCATCACAAGATACTGTTCCCTGTGTACTGCTGGCTTAACCATTCAGTTACTGTGATCTTACCAAGTCCTTAATCCAAGTTTGTAAAGAATATACAAAAAAATCTTTCTTTTTTTTTTTCCACCATTCTATCTTGTGGAAATCCTTTCCTGTGCATACTCTACAACTTGTTTACATTCCCCAAAGTGTTTTACTCAAGGTTCTTTTTAAAATAAAACCTCTTTTTTTTTCCTGTCTCTGAAAAGTCTCTATTTTCATTGAGAAATGAGCTGTTAGGAGCCACTGAATGCAGTGGGATAGGGAGGAAAATCAGGAAAAAATCCTAAAATTTGTGACTTGGGCAGCTGATGTCACTTGCTTTGTTCAACCTAGAGAAGAGAAAAGAAGACTGAGGGGAGATCTCATCACAGTCTATAGCTTCTGCACTAGGGGAAGCAGAGAGGCAGGCACTAATTTCTTTCTAGTGACCAGTGAAGGATACGAAGGAATGGCATGAAGCTGTGTCAGGAAAGATTTAGGTTAGACATTAGAAAAAGGTTCTTCACCCAAAGGGTGGTTGGGCACCGTAACAGACTCCCCAGGGAAGTGGGACCAAGCCCAACAGAGTTCAAGAAGTATTTTGGACAAAATACTTATGGCACATGGTGTGATTTTTGTGGTTGTCCTGTGCAGGGTCAGGAGTTCCACTTTGATGATCCTTGTGGGTGCTCTCCAGTTCAGAATATTCTACAAATCATTACGTTCAGCCATTACGTTTGGAAAAAAAAAAAATGGCTTTGAGGTACTTTTTTTTATTTTTCAGGTGTTTATTTAAAATTATGTCCCTTCACTGGACTCATCAATCTCTAACTCTAAAATCTATTCTAATTCTACTTCTTTTCATTATCTTTAAATTATTATATTTTATGTAGCATTTCAGGATCTTGAACAGTATGCTAAGGTGGAACATTTGTGCCGGTTTGGAAAATGATGAAAAAGGCATTACTTCATTAAATTGGAGTATAGAACAAAACTAAAAGTTTGATTTAGATGTAACAGAGTGTGTTACATTATTCAAACAGCGGGAATTTTTGTGTTAGCATTATTGATCATATTTAAGTGCAGGGGATAATATTTTTCTTGCTGAGAAGTGTTTAAGGAAGATAGGGTATTTCTCCACCTAGTTACCTAGCAGGCTTTATTTTCATTGCTTTCCCCAAATCGCCAATCAAATCTGCAACTCGAAATTTTCATAAATTTTTGCCTTGCTGATGTTTGGATTTTGAGCTGTATTATGGTAACTCTTATGCAACTAGTTTTCATAGGGCTTTCTACACCCATTAAGCATCTTGACATCCACTGCCTGGAGACATCATCACCTTTAAAAAAGATTTGTAATTATATAAAGCAATCAAAGTGTGTAGGATGAAATGAAATAATGCAATGTACTAGACCAAGTATTCCATTGTAAAACATATTTTAGCTTTTGGGTTCAGTCATGTGCTATAAGGTTTCTCACATAATCACAATTACATTGCACGTCACCCCATGAACACACCAAATAATGCACACATAATTAAAATACCATTCCAGCCTCATGGAGAGAAGGACAAGTAGGACATGGCATGTAGGATTAATCTACTCTTCTATCAATTTAATCAGATAATTTATCTACTCCAAATGCAAATTGCTGCAAAGTGTATGGGCAGAAGATTTGCTTGAATTAGTCTTTAGACAGCATAATTATGTTACTCATGGTTCCCTTACCTGTTATCTTTGTGTGGCTCTACTAAAAAAAATAAAAGCCTTAAGTTTTGTTTAGAATCAATCTAGGGAAAGGTTCAATTTCTCATTGAGACAATCCCCAACCTGATGTACTTCTTTCTGTTATGAATAGGATTTTTATGGTTTTGAGAGCAGGGATAGATCAGCCTGCTTTGGATAGCTATTCTTATGAGACATTAAAAGAAAGGAGAAAAAAATCTGTAATGGGGAAGATGTTCTCAGATGACTACACTTGTGGAGCAGATTTAAGGTCAGGGCAACTTTCAGTAAAAGCATTTTGAGGATAATCAGTCACAGGATACCTGAAACTGTGGTGAACTCCATTATCAAGGTCAGTACAGCGCATTTTCATTTTATAAAACCACATATCTTAGTAATAAAACACCATTAAAATTTTCATCTTGAGATGGTAGCTGTTGTGAAGAAAAGAGTTAATTTCTTCAAGTCTGACATGTAAAGCCAGATAAGAAGCTGTTAAAATGTGAATTACAAGGACACACAAACAGATTTTCTAGAGGTAAAAACAGGTTATGCTATTATGTTGGAAATTTGAAAAAAATGTATAGACTTATCAATGAAATTAAATTCTGTCTTTATACTGTACAACGTTTACTTCAACTAACAGTGGCAAACATCTTGCAAACATCTGAAACTGTAAGAAGGAATATATGAAGTAGTGTATTAATTTTCTGTGAGAAGAGAGATGTAATTCAGTTGATGAATTGACAAGCTTTATAAAGGGATATGTGTAATCAGCCTTGATTGTTTCAATAACATCAGAATGCAGTGAAGTGGAAACTATCAAAACCCAGTCTTTTAAAGATCAGTAGTTTTTAAAAACTGCTCATTGTGTTTGGTTCACCTGTGAAATGATAACAGCCATATTTCAGTACTGACAGGATGAAACTGCTTTTTGGAAGTAGAAGATGTCTAGAAACTTAATTTTATATGCATTTTTATTTAAATTATTATAGTCACTTAGGTCTCCTGTATTTACCCTAGTACTCAAAGACAAGGCAAAATAAAAGCATGAATATGCAGGAATAACATAGCTGAATTTCTGAACCAGAGATGACAACTGGCTCATAAATAGTTCAAATTTGATGAGAAAGTTCATTTCAATTTTTATTTTAGATACAATTATGAAGAAGCTTAAGTATGGATATTTGTTTGTATTTTTAGTCCAACTCCTGCTTACACAGGAACAGAGATACTAAAGCTACTCAAAAGGTTAATATGCTAACATGTTCTCCATTTTGCATGCTTTTACTATCCAAGTTAGTGCAGTAGTATTCGAGTTCATATGTAACCTGTAGTGTTAGTGCAGACCCTTTTATATATGAAGCACAAAGTGGAGAAATTGACCATTCTACTGCTGCTGTGCAAGTACCCCTCCTTGCAAGTTAGGACAGATCCTCCTGCTGGTACTGAAATTTCGGTTCCTTGGCCTCTGGGTAGCACTCCTGGGCTTATTCTGTAAAATTATGATTTCTTCACACCATGGTCCTAAGGCTGACAGTTACATCTCAGGCTGCCTGCTTTAGATATGTTGGCATAGAAAAAGAGTCAAGGAGGTCTATACTGTGCAGTGTCTGTTGAACATGAAGTACAATGAACTTGTCTCATGCACATCTTTTTCACAGGCATCACAAGATAACAGCTTGCAGAGCAGGCGGGATGGGAACTCTTCTGCAGGCCATGTCCTAGGAGGACTGAATAGAGAGAATAACCTCCAAAGTACTGGCAGGTGTCCATTAGGTTGGTGTGCATGACAATGCCCTGGGACAGCTAGTGAGAGTTATGCATGCAAAGTCACACCTAGTTGCTATAAATACTCTAAACACCTAAAACTCACTCCTTTGTGGTGATATACCCTGCGATTTGCTGACAACAATTGCCACGCAAAAGTATTTCAGCACTAATGCCAGGCTACACTATTAAACAGGCATAAGAGCATATTTGGTGAAGAGCTCCCTTTTCACTGCAAGGCCTGGTTCCTCTGTAGCAAAAGCTATTTAGTCTCACTCAGCATACTTTCCGGGGGAATATCCCTTTCATCTTTCTTAAGCCTCTCTCTCTTCCTTCCAAAAATGTAAAGAAATCTCTACAATCACCAGAGCTGGATTGCTGTTCTTTGATGGAGAGACTAGCTGATGGTTCTTGAGATGATGGGGAAGTGAGGAGAAGCATTGACCTCTGCGATGAGAATACATCCTCTCTATCTATCCTATCTAATCACTCATAGAAGAGCCATGTAGTCACTCACACTCCAAAAAGGATTTTTCTATACTCTGACTTCACAGAAGTCTTGGTTTCAGATCAACACTTCAACAACTAGAATTTACTGCCCAAAAAGTTAAATTATTTTTCCCCAAGTCAAGTAAGCCT
The DNA here is from genome assembly GCA_013397135.1 of Pachyramphus minor. Lineage (NCBI taxonomy): Eukaryota > Metazoa > Chordata > Aves > Passeriformes > Tyrannidae > Pachyramphus > Pachyramphus minor. Next base: position 53,027 of record VYXB01010312.1, on the reverse strand, counting down.
ATTTTGCCAAAGTCTATAATTGATAAGCAATCTCTCTCTCTTTATCTCAGCCCAAGAACATTTTCATCTTATTTTCTCTCTCTGTTCTGTTGAGTAGGGGGAATGAGAGAGTGTCTGAATGGAAGTTTGGGCCTCAGCCAAGGTCAACAGGCTAATTTGGGTTTATTAAAAATCTAGTTGCATATTCTTCTAGTGACATATGCATACATTAATCTGGAACATCTGGTCTCGGGGTGTTCCTAAGTATAAAATAAACCACTGAATCATTCCTGTAGCAGCAAAATCTTGCCTGTTCTTGGTATGGGCAGGCATGCTCTGGTGTAAGTAACAGTTTTATCAATATAGCTTCGTAGTTTCCAATCACTCTAAGTCTGCAAGGAGAGCTTGCTTATATATGCCTCTGAAATACCACACAGATACATACTTGTTTTCGTAACAACTAACTCTTCTTCTCATCATTCTAATAGGTCTCTTCTACATCTGTTGCCCATCAAATGCTTCTTTCCCAAAGCCTGTGTAATTGGAGTTCTCATTCTAACAATTTCTCTGAACATCAAGACTGCTTAAGTGTTTTGCATATCGGTTTATTTATGCAAAAGGCAAACCTCGGAGAGTGGAGTTGTAAAGCCCGAACTTCAAGAGTCTAATTGAATAGATAAATCTTAAAAAATACGGCTTCAGAGGATCATATCAAATCACAGAAAAAGGGGTAGCAAATAGCATAATATTGGCATATCACAACATCTTCCTTCACCTTTCTATTGCTCTGGCCCTATGAAAATATTGCTGTTGAACTTCTGGGTTTTCTGCCTAGTAATGTCTAAGACTACTGGAAAGTAAGCTATGCTTCATGTTTATAACAATCACTTTTCTTTTTGAGCTGATAAACCTAAACTTTCATAAATCTCTGTTGCAAATTATTTTCTTTTAATTAGATTATTTTAAGAGATAGGAACTCAGTTGCATAATCAACTTTATTCCATCCTTTACAACAGAGCTATTGAGAAAAAAGAAGGGAAAAAGCTCTAATTCGCTACAGCATTTAATATTTATTTTCCAGATACAGACCAGGAATGTCAGCACTACTGGGACTGAGCCGAAAGGTTATTCAAGATGCCTTACCATGCTAACCTTTATTTATGACTGGAGTAAACAAGTCAGTGAGGGTATATGCAACTCGGTTTTTTATTCCTTCTTACTTCTCACTCTGTGTTTGTGACCTGTCCATAAGAAATTTCCTTGAGAGAATGATTGTCTTGTAAAAAGCACTAATTAGCTGTTGAACTGATTCTAGCATATGGTGCAGCAGAAATTTCACAAAACTGGCTTCAATAGAATGGTACCATCTGTTTGGGTTGAGTTCAGCTAACAATCTGTTGGATTTTGTTGGTTTAACCTCTTCAATAATTAAAGAGAAATTGGCATGGACTGCTAGGAAAATGGAACCTACCAGATAACTACCAGACCTTCAGTTTCTGTACATCAAGGGTCCTTGTGAATCACAAATAATCATTAGGTTTAATATTACTAAAAATAAACTTTATGGACCATTTTCTTTCTCATCCTTGAACCTAGAATTCTGATGTAAAGCACATAGGCTACAGAACATTAGTTGATTTCTCTGTTCTGGAACATTGCCTAAAACTGTACATTCTATTTAATTTAAGCTTCTTTATTATGAGTACCGTACCATTTCCATTAATGATAGCTATCTGCTGGAGAGAAATATGACAATTGAAATTTAAGATTAAAAGGTATGCTGAATATTTGCCTATAAGTAAAAGTTTTCTACCTCGCTGATATCTATCACCAATTTTCAACATAAGACAGCATATAAATTCCTTCTTTCCTTAGGACTAGACTTCAGTGAGACTCATTTCAGAATTAAAATAACAAGTTTGTATTTCTGTCAACAACTTTAGACTATTACCCAGGCCGATATATTATGCTTACTGAACTTATTAGAAATATGGTATTTAGCTTGTGAAAGCAACTACTAAGGAAAAGAAAGAGTTTTTACATTAGCAGGGTAGAGAATTCTTGCAAAAGAAATGAGAATAATAAAATGGAAATGCAATTCATTAACAATATTTTTTCCTTCGCATTAAAAGCTGCTTCAGTAATATCTCTTTACATTTCTAGAGCAGCCAGTGAGGGTTTTTAAACAGTTTACTAAAAGGAATAATTTTTAAAATTATCTCTGCAGATATGAGTCTCACCCTCAGAAAGCATGTCTTTCCACCTCCTTGAAGCATACTGCTTTCCAAGGAGCTTATAACCCCATATAGTTCTTCTTGAGGCAGAATTGGCTGTCTTGATCTGTCACATTGTTTTGCATCAGAGCATGATGCTCATTCCATATAACAAGATACTGCAAATGCAGTCATCCTAAAACTTGTAAGATTATACAACCATTAGTCTTAAACTTCCAGCAAATTCTGCACAGAACAAAGTCAATAAAAATCATGCAGAGACCAGAGAGGAGAATGTTGTCCTTCAGATTTCATTCTTGTGCGCAAAAGCCTGGCCCTGCTGCTGGTCATGCTGCCAGCTGGACACTGGGGCTTCTGTACTCTTGCACGGGCATCCATTTTCAAGCTACAGAGAACTGATGAGCTTCCGAATCTTCCCTAGATTTTGACGCAAACCAGTATAATGAGAACTTATTTAGTGTGTGGTTATAGAATCATAGAATTAATCATGGAATAATAGAATGATTTGGGTTGGGAGAGGACCTTGAAGATTATCCAGTTCTAACGCTTCTGTGGGCAAGGTTCACAGCTAGAAAGTTATCTCCCAAATATTTCACCTGTTTTAGACTATATGTATCTACATATGTTATCTCCTATCTCATCCTTCTAGGTTGAAGTAAAGAGTGATTTTAACCATCAATCTACTGAGACTAGTTTTGGACTAGTCTTTTCTGAGTTCTTTCAAATAGATTTTTTCAACTGAATTAGTGTATTCCCATTCTGGAAAATATAAATAACCATAATGAATTTTATTCTCCCTATTTTCCAGCACTGGTGCAATTATACATTGCATAACTGAAATTTCAATGTTTGTATAAAAATAAATAAATAAAAAAAACAAACCAAGCCCTAGCACTGTAACCATTCAGCCTTTTGTGAAATTCCATTAAACAGAGTATAGAAGTGAGAGCATTATACTAATAGGATGCTTCTTCTAAAGCGCAAATATTTTTAATACTGAATAAGAATTATATGAATTTTTTTAGCCAACAAATGTTATTTCAATTGCTTGTCAATACAGTAATATTCTTGAAACTTAGGGAAAATTTTCTTAGTAACAGCTAGTAAAATATTCAAATCCAAAGTTCATGAAGGTAGGAAAAAATTTTCATAACCTGATTTATTTAAAATAAAATCTGCTAAAAGACTGATTTCAGACAAATGCATCAAAGAGTTGTCTACAATTTATATTAGCAGTTTAAAAATTATACATATGAAGAATAGCATATGAATAAAAGATCAAGAGTAAATTAATAGGTGAAAACTAGAAACAGTAAAACAATATTATCTACTTTAGATTAATGAAAATAATGTTGACTGTGTAATTAAACCAAGAAATTGAATTAGAGATATAGAAGTGTTCACTATTATTTTTTTAAACTTGTCTGTGCTGTTGCCTAAAAGAGCAGTAACAGAAAGGGAATGGAAATTTTCAAAATACAAAGTGAATGTTCTGCGAACCAAAAATTGAAGACTAAATAGGCTCTTGCTAGTTCAACAAGCATAAGCATTGTATAACCTGTAGCTGTTATACAAATCCACATATTTGATTTGAATCTTCTCCCACACCATTTTTAGACAGTGTTAATGAAAATGAAACTGCAATTTTTACAAAACTCAGCTAAAAACTGTGACAGATCTTAAATGGGATACTACTAAACCATGGAAATATACAGAAAACAACTTTTAATTTTCGCTACTGCAATACAGTAATCTTAATCACCGTGTTGAATGCTGAATCATTTTATGCTATACAGAACAAGAGCTCTTATACTTCAATGCCTCACTGACTCCCTCCAGTTTAACAAAGAACCAGAGAACAGATGGGATATCTCACCTCTTTACTTGAGAACTTTCAATATCGCCTCAGGTCACATTTTGAGATATGGGACTGCTGCCTCTTTTCAACTATTGGTTGAATTCTTATAAATGAAATATTGTCAAACCCAACTGTCTGAAAAACTCTTTCTGACTGTACTTAAATACAGTCTGTGTTGGATTGTTACTTGTGTAGTTCCACCTATGTAATAACCATCTTGCTAGATATTGCCTGCTACTGTCAAGCAATGACAGGGCACCAAACAAGTTAGAACCCTTCCCTAGAAAGCTTATTTTGGCCAGATAGGACATAGATAATTCAAGAATACATGGCCAGGGAACTTGTGTGTTAAACAGCATTGCAGTAACATCAATAGTAAAAACAACAAAAGGAAAAAAATTGTTGTTTGAATTGGTCTGAGGAATTCCTTAATTAAAAACTGTTATGAAAGATATCTTTAGTTTTGAGGTAAGCTAAACCTTATCCACTCTCTAGCTAGTTTGGAATCACAAATTAGTCCTCAGAATTGCAAATCTGGAGAATGCTCAACTACTGATCAGAGCAGGACTTTTGACAAATGTAAAGTACTTCATTAGTGTTTTATTGTTTTCTAAACAGTCATGAGTGAGCTCAAATTTAGACAACTAAGGGAATAATAATGATCAAGAGATTGTCTATGCACGTTGATAGAATTTGAATCCACATGAAGAAAAGTCCACTTTTGAACTTTTCAGAGTTACTAAAGTTCTGGAGTACCCAAATCAGTCTTTCATCTATTTTTCTTTTGAGAAAACTGCCTGGACCCTGAAATGTTAAAATTTTAAAAAATTACTATTTACTTTGAACTGCTGTTGATAACTTAATGGCCATTTACTACTTTATTTTAACTGTATATTTCCAAATACAAATGTATTGGTCTAAAATATATAATTAAAATATTTTTTGAAGTGTTATTACTTTTGCAGCTTACAGCTTGACTTGTAGTACTTTATCTTTGATAAAACAACCTATTTATATGCAAATTTAAAACACTTAGAGACCAAGAAATACTTCAGACTCTTAAAATTCATATCTTATATTGTAAAATGAAGATAGCATTGCTGATTCTGTGCTGGCTTAAAACTAAAAAGTTTTTCTAGATATAGAACGAGGTTAAAAATTCTGTTGTTTGTCTGTAGTGGCAAGTAATTTTTCAAGACAAACTGAGAAATTATGTTAGCTCCTTGGAGTTGTGTTTATTTGTTTGCAGTAGGTAGTTGCTACATATCTCATCAGTTATCAGAAATCACTACACTATTTTGAAAGGCATCGACCACTTGCAAGAAGACTCCTACGGAAACCACCCATGTTTCTATTATATGAATATGACTAAATAGAATAATTCCCATTTAGCATTTAAGCTAAATGTTCCCTTTGAGACCCGTCATGCTTCTTTTGAATCTCTTAAAGGAAATAGCTTTTTCTAAACTGTCTCTACTCCCTTCTTTTTCTTTCTTTTGTTTTTTTTTTTTTTGTAACTGCAGAAGAATCGCTTTATAGGCCACAGTTAAATTACCTATGAGATATTAAAGAAATATAATGCACATTTTTCAGCATTCAATTTATGTATTCACCTCCCCTGTAAAATTAACATTCCTGTATAAGTGACTTCGGTTTTGTTTCCTTACAAACTACAATTCTGCTTCATGTAAAGGTTCTCAAATAATCCCTCTTACCTAAAAACAAACACAGTCTGGTTCAGTGAAAGCAATACAATTAAGCATTCAAGAATCAAATCTAATTGATTTTTGATCACTAATGAACCTTAACATAAAATAATTTCTTCCTTTTTCCCATGAGCACAATTTCTACATAAGAATAGGCTTTTTCTGGTTTTGCAGTGTATAATGAAAATAACAAAAAGAACTCCATTAAAATTTCTTTCCTGCATTTTGATTAAATCCAAACCACAGTTCAAGGAAGGGGAAAAAATTGCAAAAATCAGATTTTTTTTATGATGAACTCTCAGCATAACAGCTTATGGAAAGAGACTCAATTGTTCTGGCTTAGCAGAGAGTAGAACTGTTTTTTTATAGAAGTGAGCCAAGAAAAAGGAAGTCCAATAAAAAAGTCGGTTGTAGGGTTTTTTTTAAATTACCTCCAGAGGATTTTTCTTGTTTTTACTCATTGTTTATTACATGAAATTAGTGAAAGGTGGTTTTTAATTTCATTTATAAACCTGATATAGCATTTATTTAATTTCAATTAATCAATATTTAAATAAATGCTACACGGACATAATAAAAAATTATAGTAGCTAGGAGAATATGAGCTATAGCAACTTATATGCTAGAGTGACCAAACTATTTTATAAAACAACATAGACCATAGTCAGTAAACAAACAAGGGTCAAATACTTATATATACATTCTCTCATTTTGATAGTTGAAGGTCAGGTTGTTGATGAGCCTCAACTACAGAAGACAACACTTTCTCTAAAATAGCACTCATCAAACAGGCAATACATTCTAAATTTTCTATCTTACTTTATGAAAAAATTATATTGTCAGCATGTCCTATACCATTTCAATGCCCTTTCGGATATTTGGATTTTAGTATTTTGTATTGTTTCTTTCTTATTTATTTAATTCAGTGCAAGCATATTGTTATGATATTAATATATTTAAGTATTATTATTACTTCCAACTTTCAATTTTTAAATATTCATTCCTTAAATAAACACTCATGTCCCAACCCTCAAAGGTCAGCCATTCTTGAAACTTCTACTAAAGAGTCTCTCTCTGTTCTGTTGAGTTGAAATTAAATACCACCAATATAAATAACACCAATTAAAAAAAAAATCATTTTAAAGTTTCTTGATGAGCTATAGCGACATCGGGTTTATTTGCAGTGAACACAGCTTCAACCAGACATAAAGACAAATTCTGATATTTTGTGCCTGTTACAGCTAAATTCTTAGATTGTGACAAGCAGCTTCTAAATATTTTATCTGAAGTATATTTAGGCATAAATTCCTTAAGGATTTTGATTTCCTTGGAAGATCCCACAAACCAAAAAGAATAGCTATAGAAACAAAAAAATTAGACCATCTACAGTTCAAACATAGGACGATGTTTGCTAACATGTTGTAATTGTTTATCACCACCTAGGCAGCAGTCTATTGCCTTTGCTGATGTTTTTTCATTATCTAATATTTTGATATTAATCCTGAGTTGGGCTTTATCCAACTCACCTTTGCTCACACTAAGCATCTCAAAAAAGGTCAGAAAACTGTTCAAGTAAAACAGCCTGACATAAAATCTAAACTAAAATATTTTAAGTTTCCAAACAGACAAATCTCAAAGAAACTATTTCTGTTGAATACCAGTAATAAAAAGTTTGTAAACATTTCTTGAAGTGTGCCCCTGCATTCAGTCTGTCAGTGATCTCAGTGGCTTACTGAGTTGCAGCAAACTCTATAAAAGCTATCCAAAGTTCAGATGTAACTGCTCTGCACTGGTTATTATTAGTTGGTTTTTCTGTGACTTTCTGACCCCTTTCTTCTATGTGACACCTCCTGAGATGTCGCTGAACTTCTTTCTCTTAAACTTTCTTGGTCAAACCTAGCAAAAAGAACAATCACTCAGTTCTAGAAGAATCCTCTCAAATATTTACTACAGAAAACAAGTACAGAGAGAAATAAAGCCTTTGCTGTTCACAGTGATTCTCAAAATCCATTCCTGAATCTTCCGAATTTCTCTTCTAGGTCCGTCCTTCATGGACTATACTTTCCTGTTATGCCTAAAATCAAATTTCCAGCTCACAGACACTGCCTTTCTAATCAGAAGTGCAGGGTTTTTTTATTGCTATGGTGTCTTGATTTCCATTTTTCCCATTTTCAGTAACAGGACATTAATGTGAGTGTCCACCTTAAGATCAACATTTTTTTGTTTTAGGTGATGGTCACAGGTCATTTTTATTTGCCATTTCTGTGGCAAATTAGTCATGAGAATATTGCCCTCTGACTATTCGAAAAGATAATGAGAGACACCTTACTTTACACTCCAAAAACAAAGATTGAGCAAAGCTACCCAAGATGTGAAAAACAGTAACTCTCTCTGGTACCTTTATACCAGATTAACTACAAGTTAAAAAAGATAAGATGCACTTCCATTATCACTTTTTCCTTTAAGACACACCTACCTATGATGCAATTATTTGTATATAATAGAATTTCATATTGATTTATTTATTTTTTTTAATAACAATATGCCATTTTCTGTTGCCCTGAAGAATTCTCTCAAGGGATGAAAGCTCTCCACAGGATGCAGAAATAAGTGGATGCCAGGTTATAATTAAAGTCCCTTGCTTTTCAGTGGAGCAATGATATCACAGGTGGTCATGGAGCAGTTGGGAGACTGACTTTTTTCTGTAGGAGTTTCCACTGTGTTGGGAGAGTTTTGTCTTTGTGTGCCCTTTCTGTAATGGTGTGGCTGAGAATTAGTAAAGTTTTACTTCACTCTAATGGAGACTGAAAAAGAGACAAAAGGACAGTTTATACCACTGGGAAAACAGAGAGGATCTAGGTGGAACTCAGTGGTTATAAGAAAGATGAATGTGCATTAAACTCAGTATGCACATAGATAAAATGTCAGGTCTTTGGTGCAGAAAGAAAAAAAAACTTGTTTAATTCTTATCAGCTACATTGGAGAGAAACTTAGACAAGGACTCATCTGCACAAATATATTGAAGAATACTTCCTTAACCTTTTCTTAGTAATAACAAGGGAAAATAACTGTTCCTTAGCTTTGATTTTTAAAGTGAAGGAAAAAAAAAAGAAAGCTCAAAGCAAACAAAACCACAATTGAAAAAGGAAAATCAATTCTGTATACATAGGGTAATCTTTGACTTGCCATTAAATGGTATTTACAAGTGCTTAAAGAGTCAAATGGGACGATTGAAAAGATATTATAAAATTATTTTTTATGATATTTAGGAGTAGAAAAAGAATATGAGAGCAATAGATAAAGTTTAGTCATTCTTTAAAACCTCACCCTTATTCAGTTGACACATATTTCAATGGAGAAAAAATAAATAGGCAGAAGAAACTCTTTTTTTGTTTTCTTTTCATCTAATTTTATTGTATTCTGAATAACTCCTCATTTTTGTACTCTATGATCTGTTTATAAAAGGTGTAAGTACTTGCTTCTTCAAAGAGAATTGGTAGAAATAGGAACTGATGCCAGTAAGAGCAAGAAGACCTGTGAATTATATTGGATAAAAACCCCACATATATTCACTTTCCTGAACAGTGCAGCTGGAGAACAGATGTTCACAATTCTTTGTACCTTTCAAGTATGGAGTAGGACCCTGGGTATAAACCACTGTCAGGCAATTTTATTTGCAATGAACACGGGAAATGTTTTGGAAACAAACAGAGTCAGGGCTGCGATGGAATAGGGTAAAAGATAAAAATCTAAGCCTGTTATCTATTTTCCTTCTAAATGAAAGCAATTGCTTGCCTTGGAATATTTTAATGTGTGAAGATAGAACAAATTATGTATTTAAGAGAGTCTGCCATACCTCTACTGATACTGAAAAGCGGCAGAAACAAACTCCTTAGTACTAATTTGAAGGTGTTAAAAGCAGGTATTCTTTATTGCAGTGCACTGGACGCTCAGAGGATATGTCCTCTAATCAAATGTGCTAAGTGACAGATAGACAAGGTTTCTTATTACATGTGTTTACATTTTCATTAGATATTCCAGCTTATTTAATGCATATTCATTACTTTGCTTTACTATGGTCACATGGTATTGGAAGTCCTTCTTTGGTCCTTCCAGGTTTTCTTCTTGACCTCAGTTCTGAGCAGGCACAGCATCATTGTGTTTCACCACAAAAACAGTAACATTTGCTTTTATTTATCTGTGTACACAGAGCTCGGATTATATATCCTGTTTGTTTGACTTGCATACCTTATCTATTTCTTTAGGACTTCTCTAAGATTCCTTCGTTGGCTATAGTGAAATGCTGCATTGTAAGAGCGATGTTCTATTTCTTCTATCACCACCAGCAAGGAAAAAAAGTCAGTTGTGTACTGTCGGAAGGTAAAATTCAGGAAGATGCCACTTTCTGCTATAATTTTATTTCCTTTTTTTTTTTTTTCTCTGTCTCAGTTACTCTGAGTACTGAAACTGATTTAATGCCCCAGCCACACTGTATTTATTGACTGTTGGACTCAGGGATCCTGCCTTACACCCTAGTGCTGCGATACCCAAGGGACCCTGAGCAAACAATGAAATCTTTGTTAGGGTAAGCTTTTTGTACCTGAAAACTGGATTCATTAGCACCTGGAAGCAAACCCTAACTCACATGTTCCCTGGACTGCCATCCACACCTGAAATCCCACATACCTTGCATCATCCTGAAATAACAAAGCACTCCAAATAAAGTTCCTCATCTTGCTCAATGTATCTTGGTGTTTCAGAGGATTTTTTGTTGTTGTTTGTATATCTAAGTGAATTTAATGTTCTCCAGTAATCTTCTTTGATACCACTAGATAGGTATTTCCAACACAGACCAGGAACTGCTTCAAAGCTGGAAGTTCACCCATTGCTGCATCACCACCGCCCCTCACTATAATGGGTTTGGAAGGGTTTCCAAGCAGCATACTCTGGTGTTAAGGGGACCAGAGGGAAACCTCAAGGATCTTGGAGGGACTGGGGAACAAGCAGGAACTCTCGGTCACCCCTACCATGGCAGAGGATGGGCCTCCGCAGCCCTATTGCTGCTGACAGGGATGGCTGTCCCAACTCACTGGTCAGGGATGTCATGTTCATCATAAATTCTTGTCAGGCTGAACAAAAACACTGGACACATGCCTGGGAACTCTTATGCTTTATTGTACACTTGCCATAAGTCTGTCAACCACCCCACTCTTTAGACTGAAAAGGTGTCGGTTAACAAGCCCTTAAATTCTTACGATACACTTGAGCAATGGTTAACAAGCCCTTAATTTCATACAGTACAAGTCAGTAAGTTCTCAACTCAAATGCCTCAAAGGTGCTGGTACATAAGCCACTACAATCAGAGATGCTGGCTAACGAACCACCATATCACTAATCAAAGGTGCTGGCTAACAACGACAATACACCAATATTCAGCTTTTTCCCCCAGAAGGAGAAACCCTTTTACCACCTCATTTGTAATATCTGGAACATGTAGGGCTTGGGTGCATGTCAATGGGAAGTACTAGGCTTAGGCATTTACCTGAATTACAATTATTTTTTAAATCAGACTTGAAGATCACTTTAAAAAAGTGTAATAGTTCAGTAAACTACTGTGAGATTGAAAAAAAATAAAAATCTCAGAAACTGGAGGATTTCTGTAACTGAGAAAGCTTAGGAAAAAAAGAAACCNAGCTCGTTCTGACCTTTATTATTGGCTGAATTTACCTGCATATGTTGAAAGTCAATGGTTTTCTGGAAAGAAAATATATATATTGTTCCTTTTCAACTTTTCTCTAAGGTTATTCTCTTTAATATCAGTCATATTACTTTTTGTTTATTTTCCCCCTGCATCATGACCACTCTCTCTTCTTTGCTGTAGTCTTGGAACCTTTCGTTTTCTTGCCCTCTTTCTGACCCACTGCCAAACATGGCACTTGTATTATATTGCACAACAAATATATCAGTGTTACTGGTTTTGACAACCAAAATATCATTTCCCTTCCTTTACTTATATTATAGATTCACACATTTCCATTTATAAAAAAATCAAGTTATGTTATAACTTCTGCTTTTACAAACTTGTGGCCTCAAGGAAAGAGGAACAGGCATACTTGAAATGGTATAGTTCATCCCTTATGTCACCGTCAAAACTTGCCGCATGTTACCAATCTAAACTTAATACCTAGCAAGTATTTGAGTAAATCTGTTGAAACAAAAAATAATGTTTCTTAATAAAAGTTAAATCTGTTAATCTCTAAACTACTAATTTGTACTTTAGGAATCTCTGGAGAAGAAGACATAACAGGTACTACTAAGTCCTCTTGGACTCTTGGGAAAGAAGCTATTTCAACCTCCCAGTAAAACCTAGCAATAAGGGATCAATTTCTTTTGATAGATGTTCTTCTTTCTTCTTTGTACACAGTGGGACAGGCTACATGGTCTCATGACCAGAGTCTCTATCCCACTCCTATTTCTAAAGAACTTTCCAAGTATTTGGGACTTTAATAAATGGAGTGCAATTCCAAACCTGTTTCATTTATAGATGACTGATGTCACACTCAGCAGATCAAGAATTCCTCACTGTACAGTGGAAAGTAATTTTATTAAATTAATTTCTTAAATTTTCCATTCTGCAGGCCCTGCTTTGTGCAATTCTGATATCCCTTGCTGAATGCCTTCTCCACAAAGCACTCTTAGACTCTGCTAGAAATTTAACACACAGATGTTTTAACTGCAGCCTTTATGTCTTCATTTTGTTTTGCTATAAGACAGCAGGCCTGAAGACAACTGCTCTTTCCCTGAACCTTCACCTGTTTATACCCATCTAGTTATCCTGAGTCTTCTATGAAATCCACCAGTAAAAAAATCCATCTCTTGGAATTTACCCATATAACATTGCTTACCGGTTCAGGATTTATTTTGTCTTTTCATATTCACAAGAAATTCCCCCCATATGACACTGCAAAGGGGTTTTTTACATTCTTCATTTTCCATTCAGCTTTGGTATAGTTGAAAACCTCATTTTTTATTACTATTAGCCATTTGTCCTCTTGCTGATAAAGCTTTTGTCATTGCCCTTTAAAAAAGCATCTTTCAGGGGAAAATTGGGACTTCAGTCCTACCTGAAAAATAATTTTAGATACTCAGCAGATTTAAGTACAATAGAACAATAAATCAAGCTTGTTAGTGGCAACAAATATATACTAAAAAAAGGAGTTTTCAGGCGATGCAGGGGAGAATAATAATTAAAAAAAATCTAAACAAAAATCAAACCTAAGATGTGGAGGACAAAGAAGCTGGCAGCTTCTTCCTAAGTTCCTGAATTGACAAGAAGTAAATATGAGGTGAGCCCATACGATCCAAGCTGACCTCCCTGATGTCAGGGAAATATCTTCAGTGTCTTGGCCTGGTTCTGAAACCTCAGAGACAAAACTTACTACTACCACGATTTATAGGATGTGCTGAATTGCTTGATGCCAGTAATCCCATGTTTTGTGATGTCCTGCTTCTAGCTGTGATCGATGTATTATGCTTCTGAGGAATTGAAAGAAACGGACATTTTTTTATTTGATTAGTTATGAATGGAGATGAGCGGAAACTTCTGCCTTTTGCTGGCAACCAATGAATCCATGAATCAAAAGGTTTGATTTCCCTATCTTATCTTCAACAAACACCATTACCATAGCATGAACAATTTCTAAATCAATGGCTTTTAATGGTATAGAATCTTTGGGCTGTCCCTTGCTATTTATCTTTTATTAGCTTACTGAGCAGTGTCCAGCATCTTCTGAAAGAATTTCAAATTCCAATACTGGCCACATTTAATAGGATCTCTTAATCCACCACGTAGAAGCCTAACCTGACACCCTTGGACAGAAATGCTGACTTGGTTTTCAGCAGAGAGTACCATGTAGGAANCGAAGCCAAGCCATGAAAAATGAAGGCACCAATAAGGTATTTATACTAACTTATAAGGTCTTTACTACTATAGTAAGCCTGGCTCAGGTGTAACTGAGTACCAAGAAACAACTGCACACTTAGGGAAAGAAAGTGAATAACTTATCCACATTGACCTTGAAATTGTACATTTTTTCAGTTACGTTTTAATTGCATGAAAAATTAGTGCATAATGAAAGTAATGGGTTCCAGGCTTGGCCCAAAATATGAAAATCTGTGCCTGTCTCCTAAATCCATCTTTTCTAGAACAGTAGATCCTAAACTGTCTTGTTATTATAGATCCATCTTTCCAATTGCCTTGTACTTAGGTGTTTTCCCCAGCCCAGCTACCAGTTATTAGAGTATGTGTTGTTAGGATGATGGTCTTCACTATATATTAGATCTTTTGTTTTGAATAAAAAAAAAAAATCTGAGAAACTTGGGGAAGATAAGCAAATGATATTAAGTATAAGCATAAAGCTCCAGCAATCCATCAATCAGAAATTAAAAAAATAGAGTATTAGGGTTGTTGCTAGGATTACTTTTGGTTTAATAAGTTACAAGAAAAGGTAAATCAAAATAATAACAATAATACTAATAATAGTATTATTTTAGTACCACTGCAAAACTTTGTTAAGAGACAATACAAAGAGCCAATACAATATTCTAACCTCCATTAGCCATGTAAGAGTTAAGAAGTGACATGAAAAAAAAGTGTGAGGTTCATATTGTACGAAATACATCTTTGATGAAGTGGTTTGATACACTGATCTAAAGGTAGTTTTGATACCTATGTACTCTTGAATGGATGCTACACTTAAGAATATAAGCTCATATTGCAAATATGAAAAAGCAGAAAATATTTTTCTTTCTGAGGAAAAAATGCCATGATTTCAATAATTATAACTTATGCCTTCAGTTTTACTGTGGTGCTTTGGGGACTTCATAATATCCTATATATCGTAATATCCTATATATGTAATATTTCCCATACAGCCATTTGGTCTATTAATTTTTTCCACTTCCCCATTAAGGAGCCAGCTACAGCTAAAATAGCAGACAATAGGCAGAAGAGTGGCAAATGTCATCAGATATATGGAATGGCTGGGAAGAATAATTAAACCACTTCAAGCCAAAACTTTTTTTTGAAAAAAGATTACTGAACAGGTTTAGAAACTCACCAGTGACATCAATAATCATAGAATCATAGAATATCCTTCACTGGAAGGGACCCACAAGGATCATTGACTCCAGCTCCTGGCCCCGCATAGGACAACGCCAAAAATCACACACCATTTGCCTGACTAAGATGATTTCAGAAATGATTGAGCAGGCTTTCTTCCTGTAAAGTATGTGAAGACAGTTATAAAATGTGAGGTAACTAGAGTTTTGAGTTAAAATCCTATTGCTAAACGGGGCTATCCTCGCAAGGAAGCACAGCACAATTATATCTATTTCCTTTCACTATTCAGTTGTTAACCTAGTAGCACATTGTTCTTACTACGTGGGAGATGATCAAGATCATAGAAAGCTATTGCTTTCTATTTCTAGAAAACTAATGAGCTGCCCTTACACTTAGTAATTTACCTAATTTAATCTGAAATACTTTGTTTGTTTTCCTTCCCCTACATATGTTCCTTTGAGGTAAATGAGTTCTCAAATCCAGGGAGACACACTTGGTAATCTCATTAAAAATGAAAGTTTCTACCCACAAAAAAACCTGTTCTCCACAAATTTTTGACAGGGCCTTTTGGGGACAAATTTTATGATATAAAAACATCTTTTGTGATGTGCTGACTTAGAGCACCAGTGGAGTAAGAAGTTGGAAGTATTCCTTCCAACTCATCCAGGGTTTATGATGCAGCTCGAATTTTCTCAAGTGAATTTTAGTGTTTATTTTCTTTCAATTGAGGGGGGGCGAGGGAGAAAAGTATCTAAAGAAACTCAACCAGAGTTGATTTTTCAGTCTTAAGAAGAGAGAATTTAAATGGAAATATTTTTTAATATTGCAAAAACTACCTGCAGAGTGTCTAGAAGGGAAGTTTTGCTTCCCCTGACTTTGTTGATGCCTCAAATAATATTCTTGTAGACTTACTTAAAAACAGAATGCACAGAAATGGTTTAGCTATTTGTTGATATATGCTTTCAAGTGTTAATAACAATACAGTTCCCAATAGAGTCAATAGCAAGAATCATGAGCGTGTAATGTCCATTGAAATCCATTTTTAGATGCTAGGGATTTTGTCAGTATCTTCCTTGGGAGTCAGAAATCATAAATATTTATGACTCACTGAAAAGAGTGGAAAGGAGGATGAGCTAAAATACCAGTGTACTGAAAAGGTAGTTTATCTTAAAAAGAGAAAACTTCAAACAGCAAACTTGCAAATCAGGAATAAGAGTAGTAATATTGTTCCCAATGTTAGAAGACACCAGCTCTGTCATGGAAGGTTCCTTTTAAAGGGAACATCTAAGGGGTTTAGAAAATACCTTTTTTTCTACCCACTCCCCCCCCCCAACAAATATAGTAAAACTAACTAAAGAGAAACAGGAACATCAAAACTGAACTTTTTAAGTGGTCCAAATGACCACTTCTATGAGGAAAAGTCTTTACACTCCCCCAAAAATGCATCAGCAGTTACTGAGAACCGCTATGTACATCTCTACATTAACTTGACATTGTTCAGTCTAAGGAAACTGCAAAAATTCCTGCAACCAGTCTGGGTGTCAGGCTCTGGGCAGTGGCTTGACACCAATGTGCAGTTGCTTCACCTCAGGCAATTTGCTTCTACATGATGTTGGATGGCCAAGTAATGAAGTACCACCAATTTTTACTACTGAGGGCTTTGATAAGCAGGTGTCAACACAAGCTGCCAACCAAATCAGTCCATGATGATATCACAGTATATGTTTCCAAAATGTTAAGGCATCATCCTCTTGTCATTTTTTGATCCGTGACCAGCATCCAGGCTCACGACACTTATTTGTTTTTCTTGCCCTGTTGGACCTGGCTTATTATACCCAAAGGATTGTGGCTATTGTCTCCATAGCCACAGCTCATTATACCGTTATTAAACACACTGGGAAGGCATCTACCCATGATAGCAGCTCTTACCAATTGCATATCTTCTGTAACTCTTAGAAAAGGAGGATATTCCAAGTCTTTTGTAGTTCCAATATTTAAAAAGGAGAGAAGAATTATACTCAAAAAATCCTGTATGTCAGTTAGCCTGAGTTGATTCATACAGAAAATGAGACCTGGTGTGACTGATTCTCTGGCATCAACCCCCAGTTCATCCTATCTAATTTTTTGAAGTCTATAGCTGAAAGTTCTGAGAGACCAACAGATTTCTCTTAACACTTATCTTTTACCAAGACAAACAGAAACCCAGGTCTGAATGTGTATGCAGGGCAGAGGTAGTAGGGATGTTGAATTTTTCAAAGAGAAACAAATTTCTTACTGCCCCTTTTGAACAAAGGTGTTTAACTGAACAAGTGAGTCTTCATCTGCATTTCTAAGGAAAAATAAAAATTCAAATTAATGGTAAAAGGGGGAAAAGGGACACTCTAAGCAAACAACAGCCTGAATGCCTTGGCCAGAATTTAAGTGGGCTATTTTTCTCACCAGAGATTTTGGTCTAATGACAAATTCTGCATGAGGGATGTGCATATTATTAATACTCAATTCTAAAGCAGCTTCAAGACAGAATCAGTTTTGTCATGGACAAGAATTTTCAGTTGGCTTTGGTTAATGTGACGAAGAAATATGAAGTAGTCAAAGAGCTTCTCCATCTAACATAAACCAAGAATTGTTTTATGAGGTGATAGGTGTTAGAAGTGTTGAAAAAGGATATCATTTCACAGAAAGGAATGGCCATGTTAAAAGTCTGTACTCCATAAACATTAAGGAAATGCTTTGTGAATGCAATGCAAAACAAGAAAAAGCAGGAAATGCATATTTTTGTACCTATAGTGCATGGCTTCAGAAGCCTTTTGTGGTAAGGGTTATGTCAAACCTGGAGGGGTTTTTTCTACTTTCTACCCCTTTCCTTTTTTTTTTTTATTTTTTTTAATATTTCTTTATTTTGATCCCTTGATTTAGTATCTGTGAGTGAAAGTGACTGATGAGTTTATAACTGGTGCTTTCTTGTCAGACATGATCAGTAAATTAAGCATGTTATTGGAAGCTTCTTTGGTTTTGCAAAGAAAAACTATCCTTTTTGTTCCTTGACAGGCACATGCAAAAGAGTAGTAAATTATTGTCAGTCATCGAATTAATTATATTAATTAATTACTGATGATTGGTGAAACAATAAATTATGAGTAAGATAAAATACTGTTTCAGAATTACCTAAATCCTAATAAAGATGTAGCATGAAAACACACTTCCAACATAGTCATATGCAGTGTAGTACAATGTGAACGAAGAATGCAAACATCATTTACGTTTCAAAATATTGGACAAAATGGTGAGGATGTCAGAGGTAGCTTCCTCATCGTGGACCCCCAACATAGTTATGAAAAGAAAAAGACAAACTATTTTGTTAATTCTTTGAGAAGGCAGATATGTAACTTATCTCTGTAAATGGCACTGTCAAAATCATAACGAAATTGTCTTGTATTTCTATTTACTGCTAAAGAAAATTCAGAAATGTCATGGTTGAAAAGAAAGCACACCCCAGTGGCACAGAAGCTGTGAAATAAGTCTAAAAAGAGAGAGTAGGAGAATTATATGTTACCTAAATAAACCGATGAGAAAGATACCCATTAAAAATGTGATCATTTCCAAGAGTGTGAAGTTGGAATTTAGGCAACTACAGCTTTAAAATAAAATCTTTCTATCTATTTTGGTTATTCCTAATCTCTGTTCCTGCAACTGTCTGGACGTTATATCTCCACAGATTCCTGGTCTACTATTGGCAAACAGGATTCAGAAACTTCCACTGTTTGTTCCTGTTCCTGTATTTTTGAAGAACTATAGCTACTCATCTTTTGGCCAGCACAAAGGTTGTCTTGATGCTGAGTTTAATCTTAAAGCTTTGGTGTTTGTTTTTGTGTGGTAAGCAGTAAGAAACATGTCTCCTGTTTAACGCTCATCAGGCAATGATGTAGTGAAGTCAACAGTCTAGAAACTTCAATCCAGAAACTCAAACTATCATTCTGCTCTTTATCTACTACATTACTACCCCTTCCTGCTGCAAATGATTTTCTATAATGTCTGCCAAGAAAATATTGATAATTAACTCTAACCATATGCTAAGCACAGAACTCAGCTACTGTTAACAGTTGTGATATATATTCAATTCATACCAGTTCATACTTTGTCTCCTTTGAGAGATGTTTTGAGGCTTTTCGAAGTCTGCATGTCACTATCAGAGTAATTAGATGTTCTCATTCATCCTTTGAAGTACAAACATTTTGATCATTAGTTGTTTATCTTGCTCCTAAGCAGACATATACTCAAGCTCTTCATTTTCACCTCTGTAATAATCAGATATCATATTGTAGGACGGTTCAGCATTGCCTTTGCCTATGTCTAGGAAGATAATTAAATATTAGAACAATTTTTTGACACTGGTGTGCATCTGTTAGAAGATTTACGTGTTCACTAGCTAGAAAATGACTCTCCTTTTGAAAGTCTGACTTGACCTTCAGAAATTATTCTTTCTTTACCTAGATAAAATAATTTAAATTACTCTAATAAAAGCAAAGTAACTTCAGTGTGTGAGATAGGAAACCCCAATGAAAAATATTCCAAAACTCAATGTTTCACTGAATCCCAGTAGATACCCAGGAGCTCAAATTACCTTTGGCAGAAGCCCCTTAAGTACTAGCTTGTTTTTCTAATTACTTGACTAGTATCATATGGGAGAGGGGCCATGATTTCTATTGAAGTGGTTGGCCTGGATCACTCATTTTAATCAAGGCTATTGTTGCCTGTGGGTGAATTCTTTTATTAGATTTTTCTATCTAGACAGATCAGACTGTTCTCTGCTTACTATATTGGTTTTTTGTGTGCTTGAGTGTGGCCTGCTCTTTCGTGAACTAACTGTGATAGCTGAGGCAATGAGAACATACTCTCTGTAGTAAACATTTAAAATTCCAGCATTCAAGCATGCTTGTCTCTCTTGTGTAACTCTTAGCCTTGATTTGGTCCCAATAAAACTGCTTTTTTTTTTTTTTTTGTCCTGGAAACAATAACAGTTAAACTTTGGAGGTCTGGTAGAATCTAACTAGGTGAAACTCAAAGACCTGAGATGACAGGTGAACAGACTAAACACTCCAGTTTCTGGAGCAAGTGAAAGGTCATATGCAATGTGTCACACAGACAGGATATTCTGAAAAGCTTTGTTCTCTGTCTTCAAACACGATAACAGGATATTCAGTAACAATAAAAAATAACAAGCAACACTACTACGCTGCAAAATATCAATTTTTCAAGAGAGAACTGAGCCCAATAAATTTGACTTAAAAATGGATAGATAAATGCCTGTGGGATATTCTGCACTTTGTACTGAAGCAAGTCTCTTTTAGAGACATCAGGGTCCTGAGTGCACCAGTAGGCTTGAAAGTGTAACTAAAGAGCTGCCACCTTGCCTTCTATAAAACTTGTATAGAAATACTAAACTCCATAAGAACTCACTTTTTTAAAATTATTTTTTTAATGATGGGTTTAATCAGGAGCTCCTAATGGTTTGCTTGAAAACAACATTGAATATTTTATAACTGCACTGTAGACTAGGAAGACTTAAAATGGTAAAAGGATAGAATGGGACAAAAAAGAAAAATGTAGGATGGTCCTTACTTAAAGGAAGAAAAAGAACTGAAAGCACAAGAGACTTCCTATGAGGCAGGAGGCTTAATGTAGACAGATTTGCACTCATGAAAACAAAACTAACTTCTAGGAAAACCCTGCCACGGGGCAGTTTTTCAATCACTGAATCTCCTAGTGAATCTTAATTTGCTCTAGTCTTATTTGCTACAATGTCACAGAAAAATAATGGAACCCCCCTGTAGACTGATTATTGTTACACTGCATGCCTGGAGCCATTTACTTTCTTTAATCCAATTAGTTTTGTGTTTGGTTTTTTTTAAAAAAAATTGCTATTATTTTTTTTGTGAAAATGAAGATACTTAAATTACAACAAATGAGATGTCTCATTCTCTTTCAGAAAACTTCTCATTCAGAGCTTCTGGTGAAGCTGTAATTCCTAGATGTATTACTACACGATTGAAATCCATTTATAAATTGCCATTACAGACTCCTTTATGAAATTTTCTATACTAACCACAGTTCACAATACCCTTTGAATAGCTTCTAAATGTAAAATAAAATGTCGTCAAAAATTTGAAGGGCATTTCCAACCCAGATTTTCAGAAAGAACACTGGAAAGTGATAAATTTGATTATGTTTCCTTTGATATATTTGGTACCTCCTATTTAAGTTTCATACAGGTTCTAAATTTGCCCAGAACTGTCATTGTATTAAATAAACAATCAAAACCTGAGAGAGCTCTCATGTTTTCAAAGTGGATCTGTACAATGATTTAATATAAAGTATTTCATAAAATACATTAAAACGAAGCTTTTAATAAATCCACTTTAACATCAAGTTTTCATATCCTTTACATTACAAATTAATGATACCTGTCATTCTACTTTACAGAATTGATTCTTTGATAATTGATGTTCCTAAATTTGTTTGCCTAGTTGTACTTTTAAAACACAAACAAAGAAGGAGATTAGGTGATAATTCTATTTTTCTCAAAGCTCCGAAATATCAAAATGTGATTTCAGATAACAAATGAAATGAAAGACAAACTGAAGTAATTGTCCAAGTGACATTCTGCAAAATGTTGGTTATAAACCATATTATTAAAATATTTCAATGGCAAAAGCTTAAGCTGTAGCTTTTCCCCATTGTCTGGCTATTCCAAAAAAATGCTCAAATACAATTTTAGTTTATTAACTTATTTTTAAACTTACTGCATACATTCAAAATATCTGTGCACGGGGTTGCAGAGTCACAAAACCATGTTTCCCCCTCACTTCCTAAAGCAGAGATTCCAAATGGTGATTCAAAATTTATAATGATGTTGACATAATTATAAAAACTATTCTCTTTCATCTTAAACAAACTTGTTAGGCAAAGAATTTCAAAGTACTAAATATGAATTATTTATAGTTTGTTATTTACAGCATCTTCACAATCAGAAATACTTCTACTATTTTTTTCCACTCGAGGTCAGGAATTTGAAGGGGAAGATGTTGCTTCCTTATAAGCCAACAAATGTGAAAATTGGAACAGCTTCTCCATTGTAGACTGGGGCAGGCAGGGACATAAAAGCAGTCCTTTGGGAGCCTGAAGCTAGAGTCAGACTTGAGTTCAAAGTATGTTGGCCCATCTGATGTGGAGTGCATGTTCAAAGTCAAGTCTTTGAGTTGATGGAAAGGAATAAATTTTGCTATATACACTTCAAGGACTACTGTTTCAAGCCAAAAGTCTGGGCCATTCTTGTATAAATGTAGAAGATAATGTCTCTATTTTTTTCTCCATGCAAAAGTAGCCTGGCATTTAATTTGTCTTACACAACAGTGTTGTTTTTCCTGTTGATAAGTCTATCCTTTCTAATTTGTGTATGTGTTTCAGTAAAACAAGCTGCATTAAAGGCTTTTATTTATTTATTTATTTTTTACATATTAGGTGCTACAGAAGAGAAAGTCTGGGATAATTTAAAAAACAAGGCAAAACAAAACAATAAAACCACAATAAAGAAATATTTTTCACTGAAATGATCAACCTATCACTAGGAAATTTAATAATATAAAAAACTTACTTTTACTGACTTCTTTTTTTCAAATCCACTGTGATCAGAGAGTTTATTATTTTTATTTTTCCTGTCAAATATATTAATTTATAAATGTAAACAATTGTTTACTCATTAATGGACTAGCAACATTATATTCACTGGATTTTCATTTAAAATGTTAATGAATGGTACAACAACTCCCATTCTTTTCTCCTAAGGATTAATTTTATACATTATCAGAATCTCAAGAATGAGAAAAAAGGGGAAGATTCATGCATAATATGCTTCTCATTAGCAATATTCAAATCTTACCAAACTTTTTTCTTATAAACTATAATTTGCATATTTTTATGCTCTGCTGTCCTAGATCTATGTTAAAACAATTAAAAAATTTTTGTATTTCATGCCTCGTAAGGAAACACTGCCTACTTTCTTAGTCTGTTCCCTTGGTATTACTGTGGTGTTACCCCCTAAAATGGCAAAAAGCTGTTACTGGGAAATACCTGAGACATCATGAACTATCACTTAGAGGATATTATCCTAAGAATGGCATAAAAGTCAGGGTACAAATGTAATGATAGTCAAAGAATGTTGTAATTCTTATTAAAGGTTTCTGCCAAAGAAATCTGACAGTGAAAGAACAACCAAAACAGAGTAGGATCATGTTTCCTTCATATTACAAGGTATAGTAAAAGTTGGAAGGGTAGCTCTTACTTTACACTGAATGTATGAATTTATACTATTTAAAATTGTAAGAAGATAGACAAAATTTACAGAAATTCTTTAATGAACAGAATACCCATACATGTACCTGTGCGTACACTAACACATGTTCTCTGTGCCTCACTAACCTACCTATGAAAATTTCATGATGATCAGAAAAATTTACCAGAGATTGAAATATTTTCAAATTTCACTTTCCAAATCAGATTAAAAGTCTAAAACTGAAGTAAAAAAAACAGAAGAAAAAAAAATCACCATTTTGGTCAGAAGAAGGGAGTTATAGTTATAATGCAATGGATTGGCAAATTGCTCAGGAATTAGGAAAAAGAAGCTAGAAAGCAAACTCATGTGACTTCAAAAGCTGTCTCTGTTTCTATTTGAAGTTCCTAGAAATTATTTTGAAAGGTAATTGAATGGTTGCAAAAAAAGTCTTGAATTTTTACTGGATTTTTTTTTGTTGGATTTGCAAGACATAACTACAATGTCTAAATACAACAAACATCTAGATCATTTAGAAAAAATCCCAATCATACAGTAATTAATATGTAGAATGATGTAATTACAGAATGCACAGATCTTGAACTTTACATGTATTTTCATAAATGTTCTATTTGCTTTCTTGTGAGTAGTTTCATATATGCATCTTCCTTGAATTAAAGTTTCATGTGAATTTATAATTTTTTGCATTACAAAAACCAGGTGACAGAAAATGAAAAAAACTAAAAAAGCCAAAAAGCTCTTGGAAGATAACAGAAAGATAACAGGACAGCTCTGTCAGGAACACTCTTTGACAGAAAAGTTTAATTTACTTTTAACATTGTAACTGGCTTTGTATGTCAAAAAGAAGTAAAGGATGTCCAGTCTTGTCTTGAGTTCAACTTTTGATATTCAGGTAATAAGTTCATAAACCACTTAAGGAAACAATGTTTTCAGAATGATTACGGTGCACATACAGAGCTCCTTGGCAAAACAAATTGAAAGATTTACTGGAGGTTCAGAAAAACTGAAGGATTTACGTATTCATTCTCAGTCTGGTAATAGACGATTTCTTAAATAATCTGGTCAATAAAATATAGAGTTCAGGACTAAATTTGAATGATGTAACACTTTAGGACAGTTCATATGGGCTGAAATAGAAGGTCCAAAATCTTAAAAAAAATAAATAAATCAGAGATAAGGAGATAAGTGTTAAAGAAAATAAATAACCAAATTCCCTCATTTAATTTAGGAGAAATACACAATATGAATGTAGGAATGTTAAACTGTACTCAGACCACAAAGTAAATGAACAACTATGTAGGGGTTCTATAGAAAGGTTTCTGAGGGTTTCAAAGTGATCATAAGTTAAGCATGAATCAAAACCACTATAATGTTTAAAAAGTAATACACCTCATATTTTATTGCATGAATAAGAGGATAGGCATATGTATAACATAATCCTTCTGCTGTATTCAACATCAGTAAAGTTTCTCCTGGAGTAATATAACATTATTTAGTGACAAAGTTCAGAAAGATGGGGACAGATATGAAGAGATTCTTGTGAAGGAGAAAGGGAAAACTGAATTAATCACTTTACTAGTAAAGTTTTGCCAAGAAAAATGGAATAGGATTTTTTTTCTTTTTTCATTTTCTGTGATGTATAGAACAAGAAAAAAATGGATGTAAATTGCAGCCAAGATGTCAGGTTAGACACTAGAGAAATTTTTCTGTCACTAAGGAGAGTAAGAAATGGAATAGATTGCCTGGGGAGGCTGTGGATTTCTCTGTCATTAAAGCCCTTTACAACAGATGGTGAGTATATGACAGAAGTTATATAGCAATGCCTAATTCTCTCTTGGGACAGAATAGACTAAACGACCCCTTAAGATTCTCTCAGCTTCCCCTGCCCTCTTTTTCTTTTCAGGTCTAAAATCCTTTACAGTACATTACAATTTCTTATCCACTTTGATTACTGAAAAGATGTTCTGTATGGAGAGAAAGAAGGTACAATCTCTGTGCTACTCATCAACATCCGCTTGCCATAGGGGAATATTTCTTCTCTCCCTGAAGACAATAAATCAGGCTTTTATTTTCCCCAAAGGTATTGGATAGACTAAGGGATGTAGGTGTGACTATGTCAGGTCAACTAACATTTCTCTGTCAAACAAGTTTTGGCACATTGAGCCCACGGAAGGGAAGAACACACAATTTCACTTTTGAAAGCATGCATTAAGTAAGGTTTTAAAAGTCTATGGTGTTTCAGAAAGTGTATCAGTATTATACTCCAGCATAAGGTGATTGTAGGTACTGGAGTTACTTGAGCTGACCCTTAAAGGTGAGTGTTTGTCTACCTTTTTTCCCAGGAGTTGTTCTCTGTCATATTCTTATTAAGACAAACAAAGCGGAAAAGAACAAGTAAGTCTCCAAAAATCAAAGCAATGCCCAGTTAAGTAGGAATTCAGCAAATGTATTCAGATTGAAACATGGATTTGGAAGTAAAGGTAAGCTTTGGAGACAGAACAGTATATTTTGCATTAATAGACACTGACTGAACATTTTAATCATCTTATATTTCATCTTTTATGTTTGATGAGCTATATTCAGATTTTTCATGTTAATATACTCTTTTCCCGGTACTTAAAATCTCCAAATGAAATTTTGGGTTGATATGTAATTTTTCAAGGGTAATGATGTAAAACACGAAGTTTGTCAAATCTCTCTTATTTTTTATTGTCATAGGGTAGAGAAATTTCAAATTGTGATGTATTAATGTCCCAGTACTTTACTGTTCACTGTTTCAGTAGGCAGAGAAAAAAATAAATTAGGTGGGAAAAAAAGAAAATAGGAAAAGGAATTGTCTAGGTAAAGTTCATTGTAGCTGCAGGTAAGGAAACACAGGAATTGGACTAAGCTTTCTCATGACTAGAAAGTCTCAAGAGACTATGTGTGTTTCTGAGTACTACAGTCATTTTCTTTTTGAAGTTTTACTTTTCATAAATAATTAATATGTCACTCAACATTATTCGTATTAGATATAAAGAAGTTTTTCTCTTATTTTTTCCCAATATAGCTCATAGTTTTTTTTTCCTTTACTACCAATAAAGCATTTTATTAATGGTTTATTATTTATGAATTCTAAATTTTCTTAAAGTAATCAATAGCAGCACAAAATATGCTATTTAATTTTCAGGATAAAGAACATTATGTATAACTAGGTCTACATAATCTGAAGCCCAATATGTTATTCCACTGGGGGAAAAAAAAAGCTACTTGCTTTTAAACAAAGAAAAGTTTTTCTCCAGAATTGTTTTTGTTGCAGAAAGGCAAATGTATGCATTCTGTTACTATAGACACTCTTTAATACTGTTTTATGTGTAAATTTCAATTTAATATTCAACATACAATGACAGATGCAATAATGTTATATGGGTTATGATTAACAAGTCATTTAAAAACACTACTGAGACATCTTCTGCTGTCCTACATTCCCTTTCATTGGCTTCTTCTTTCTATCCAGAAATTCAGCAAGTGTATAGGCATCTCCTATATCACTTAGCATAATCTGTTTCTAAAATACTACTACTTATTTTATTTAACATTAAAATCTAACCAGAGTGTGGGAAGATCACTTGGGGTAAAAAGATAATTGTACAGAAGTTATAGGGCGACCTTCTACTAGACCAGGTTGCTCCAAGTCCCATGCAGCCTGGCCTTGAACATTTCCAGGAATGTGGTATCCACAGCTGCTGTGGGCAGCCTATTCCAGTGTCTCTTCATTCTCACAGTAACCTAAATCTACACTCTTTCCTTTTAAAGCTTCCACCCCTTTTTCTATCACTAAATTATTCAAATCAACATGTAACAAGTAAAGAAAAATTTGAGTTAATTGCTTTGGATCTGATCCTCAGCTGGTTTAGAGTCATTAAGCTATTTAAGTAAATAGGACTATGACAATTTGCATAAGGTAAAATGGTTGCACTCTGACCAAAAAAACCCTATGCATGTCAGCTCAAAAAGAGCTTACAGACAGATGAGAATTCTGGATACTTTTGTATTGCTCACATGCAGCTAGTGCAGTAAACGAGCTTAGCTGCAATGTCTGAAGATGGTGTTGCACTCTGCTGAAGGCAGTCTGCATAATATCCTGCCCCATGACAAGCACTGGTATTTGGGAAAGCAGTTAAAAAAACAGGGTCCTTGAACAAAGAGGACAGTAGTTTTCTTCTCTGCATTACTATGTTACACTTTTCTGTGTCACCTGATTTCAGTGGAGGGTCACGACTGCACAACACTCTTAGTCGTATTCTGGTTGCATACACCTTTGTGTATTTTATTTAACTAATGTGCTCTCTTTATTATACTAAGAAAGAAGAGATAACAGAAGAAAGGAAAGAACAGAACATCAATGTTTTTGCCTTATTTTCCCAAGAAAATAAAGGAGCAGAGGAATGAGCTAGAGATCTATAACAGAGCAGAACAATTATCCTCAGCTTGGAGAAGAGAGAACAGGTCTGGGAGTATGAGTGTTTCTTTTAGGTAAAGAAGGAGGAGCATATGCATTGAGAGAAAACTAAACTGAAATTGGTGTATTTTAGCAATCTGAGCCTCAGTGTATGCTAATTAATGCTTAGTTAGCAATAGTATGGGAACATTTTGGCAAACTTAATTAGAACAGGAAACTGAAAAAAATACTGTAAATATCTTTCCTCATAGATGGTGCAGACAGCTATATGTATAAAAATATACAGGCATCAATATTTATAAATGTATATTGGGCATTTTGGAGTTGTTTATGTTGAATATTTACAAAGCCAGATTCAACATATTCAACAGCTGCTAAATTGCCCGTAGAACAGACACAGTTACAGGCAATTTCAAAAAAATGAGATTTTTTTTTTTCTGTACAAAACATTATTGTGATTATTTCATAAAATTAGACCTTTTCAGTACAAAGTACCGATGTTCTTTGAACATGGGTTTACTGATTATGGATGTAAAAGTCTAACCTTTTTGTGATTGAGCCCTAGGCAGCAGCTAAGCCCCATGTAACCACTTCACTCTCCCTCAGTGGGACAGGGGAGAGAATCAGAAGGGTGAAAGTGAGAAAATCTTTGGGCTGAGATAAAGACAGTTTAATATGGAAAGCAAGAGCAGCTCATGCAAGCAAAGCAAAACAGAGAATTCATTCACCACTTTACATGGGCAGGCATGCATTCATCCACCCTCTGGAAAGCAGGGCTTCAACACACATATCTGTGACTTGGGAAGACCAAAACAATAGCTCTGAGCTTTCTTTCCTTCTCCCTTCTTCCTCCATGCTCAGTATGATGCATATGGTATGGCATGGCCCCTTGGTCAGTTGGGATCACCTGTCCTGGCTGTGTTCCCTCCCAGCTCCCTGTGTACTCTCAGCCTCCTCACTGGTGGGGCAGGGTGAGGAGCAGAAAATGCCTTGATGCTGGGTCAGCACTGCTCAGTAACAACAAAAACATCCCTGCATTACCAATACCGGTTTCTTCACAAATTCAAAATGTAACCCCATACCAGCTACTATGAATAAAAATAACTATACCCCAGTCAAAGCCAGCACAAACTCTGTGAATAATTTGTNTTGGCATTCTGCACTGGGCATCACACGGGTATGACGAACATAGCGCTTCTAGTATGTGAAATACAACTTACATAGTAGGCATTCTGTTAGATAATTTTCTATTAGATAATACCTTACGATGCTTTAAAATGGAAACCTCTTGATTTCATATGCTAAAGTTCAACATAAATTTAACCAATGATAACATCTTTCCTGTTTCATTACTCTGAAATTCTAAATTTCAATATTGGGTTGTCATGTTCTGCCTCCTGAATTTAAAACTGAACTATTTCAACAGAGATAGAAACTAAGAAAATTATCCACATTACTCTCTGGCTGATAGCTCTGCCACTGTTTGAAACAGCTGAATTCCCAGTGTGCCAGTTGTCACTCTGCACCAGAAGCATTTATTTCTCTACTCAGGCTGTAGCACATTTTAATGATTCTAGAATACAAGAAGACATGCAAAACTGATTTTGCATTCCATGCCCTTAAGCAAGCCTATTATCCATGTTGTGAAAACAGCAAGTTAGCATTTTTGTTGTAATTATTTGAGCTGATTATGTATTATGTTTCTACTCAGAGGCATTTTCTTCCAAAGCAGTTTATGAAACTACAGCTGAGAAAGGGCAAAGCAGCACTCCAGAGGAATCTGCCTGAAGACAGACTTATGCAAGTGTCCCTTGACAAAGCTGACATGCTTTATCATTGAAAAAAAACCCACTATGTACCTATTGTACATCTCAGATAAGAGTGATTCGGGACTGTGAAAGAATGCATGTTCAACACTAAACTAATTATTATAATAATTCTTAAAATATGTATGTTTATGCTGAGCAGGACTATGATACTAGTATCACCCATAGATTTAAAAGGTAAAGTTTGAATTAACCAGTAGGTTCTCTACTGTCAGGACCACTGCTTCAGTAATCTTAATAAATACAGCATTAGCTTCAGTAATTTGGTTATCCAAAGAAGGGGCATATATTCAGTTTGTAAGAATAACTCTTGTTGTCTGGGCCTCAGGGATGAAGTGTAGAATAATGAATGTAAAGATTTGGAAAGTAATTCATGGAACTAATCAGGATTAAATACCCAGTTAGTTTCCTCATTGTCAACCATTCTTAAATCACAACAAGGATATTGAAGAAAACTATAAACAAAAATTACTCAAAATTGGTATCAAAAGTGTAATTACTGACAGATGAATATACAATAAAAGAGTCTTCAAAATTCATAAGGGAAAATATTGACTATTACAGCTTGATAAGGGAGTCAAATTATGCTTAAGCAATTGTATCTTCTTTAGTTGGGGATATACATTTGTAGAATAACTTGCCTTGAAAATAATTACAAAGTATTTTTTCTGCTCTGATACAGTTTTTAGATGTGATAGCCTCTCCTGATAGACTGCTTTAAAATAAATTGTGTTATCTAGGTCCTTCTCTTATTAGACAGCATGGAAGAAAAAAAGTAATTGAGTCTAATTAATAATGAAAAGCCCTATTTGATTCTAAAACATGATCAGAAAATAACATGCTCTGGTCTGTTATCAATCTCTGAAGTGTGTAATGGAACTTATGACATAATAGCTTTCTAATTTTTTCTTAAACTACTTATTTGGGGAAAAAAATTACATAAAATTGGGGTTTATTGTATTATTTTAAAATTATTGGGATAGACAACTATTCTTGTCCAAGATGAGAAAGAAGTGAAATCTTTAAAAGTGAATAGTATATTAAATTTCCAACAATCTTTTTAAGGAATTAAACTTTTGTTCATAGGGCAAACAAATACAATTGGGTTTGATGATTCCAATTTTAAAAAGTATTCACTTTACAGTTCTCATAAATATCTTTTTATTAGAAGTCCCAAGTGCAGTTTTGAAAATACATCTTAAACATCAATATATATAAATTAGAATGCTTTTCAGTATATGATTGCATTACTTCAATCAATATATGCTGTGTAATCATGCAATCAGATAAGATTTTCAAAGATAATTAGTGATTCAGATGTTGTCATTATTTGGACTCTTAGTGGATTTTTATTTTTTTTTTAAGAGGACTTACCTTCAAAGTGTATTTGATCATTACTTTCTGAAAATGGGCCTGTTTCATGTTTCCATTTAATTTAGACATGGCTTGCTTTTGAGTTCTCAAACATTGACATAGATTAAAGTTACAAAATGATGAAAGGAGGATGAGAGAGAGAGAGATGGTGATAAGAACACAGAATGAATAAAGTATTATTCTTTAAAATAATTTTATTAGACAAGGAAGATTTATTCCGATCTACTGTTGAAAAAGATCCAATGATATGGATGACTGAATTTTAAAATAAATTAAAAAAAATGTAAATTCTTCTTTGACCAAGAGTGCTGATAC
Source organism: Pachyramphus minor (assembly GCA_013397135.1). Classification (NCBI taxonomy): domain Eukaryota; kingdom Metazoa; phylum Chordata; class Aves; order Passeriformes; family Tyrannidae; genus Pachyramphus; species Pachyramphus minor. The sequence continues at coordinate 21,826 of VYXB01010312.1, read as the reverse complement.
AATAGGGAAACAAAGAGAATAGAGGTAATAGTGTGTATTATGATTCATTTCAGCAGATCAAGTAACCCTTAGTGGATAACCCACAAACAGTAATGATCTACATTTCCATGACATGGAAAAGGCAGTCTGTGCTGTGAAGAACCAAACAGGATTAGGATTCCATGACAGAAGTGAAGCTTATGGAAACATATGTGAGAGACTGAATGGTATGCTGCACATAGATTCATTATTGCAGATATGACATGAAAATGAAGGCAAGCGAACAAAGATGGGAAATCTGTGAACCAGAAGCATACAAATTATTTTATAATAATGAAAAGGTGACATTCAATATCCTCTAAACACAATAAAGGAAACCAGAAATGTATAGGTGGTATTCTCAGGGCATCTGTTTAGGCAAGGATATATCTTTTTGTCAAAACGTGTCTTTAAGAGAAGCTTTAGAAGCCAATTAATGGTTCTGCTCAAAAATGGAAAGGCATACCAAAACAAACTGAGAACATTTCTCTAAGGTAATATCCTTGGCTTTTTAGATGGTTAGATGTTCTGATGTTCCATAATTAATTGTGCATCGTATGTCATCTTGAGAGAAGAGTGTGGGTAGAAGCAACATTTTTGTCTAAAGCTACTGATTTGTATTTCTAATACAGTATTCTATATTTGAATATTAGGAATAAGTATAACTTTTAAAATCATTATGATGCTTTTTCTTACTCCAAAACTACAAAAGTAATTCATAAAAAGCAGAAACCAAATTTTTTTGTCTAGGTTTCTGATCGAATGAGCAGTTTTAAAAATATTCTAATTTCAATTTTAACAATATAAGTTATGAAATTTATATCTCTATGTTTAACTAAAAATTGTACATTAGTTCCACCCCCAAATTATTTTTGAGCTATCGTAGTGAAAGAATGATATCATAAGGACAGTTGAATTAAAATTTTCTGCACAATGAGAGAAAGGTTACAAATTTCTACTTAGAGCAATTCTGTTTCCCTCTACCTTAGACAGTCGGTCAGGAGACAGCTTGTTTTTATTCATGCTTTCACATTGTTTTAATTTGAATGGCCAAAAAGGTTCCAAAATTATTAGCTATTTTCTTAATTGTTTATGAAAACATATTCTGACTATAGAGGATCTGATACTGATTTAAAGCATTTTATCTTTCAAGTAATCACATTTAGATTTTTTTCCTTTATTGTCAAAAATATTCAGATCCAAAAATCATCTTTCCAATTTACTTGTGATTGTCACTTTTCCTTTTGAGAAGGAAAAGTGCACAATTCTCCACAATTTACTTCTGCCTGGTTTGTTTATCTTTCTCTTGAAGAGTTTCCTATAGCATTTATGCTGCCTATTTCCTGCACCTCCAAAAAGATAATGCCTAATTTTTTTTTTTTTCAGAATTAAAGCAGTTAGGCAAAAAGACCTTTCAAAACCCTTCTCACACCAGAAGTGGAAGTACCAGCATTTATTTTCAGAGATTAAGTCATTCCAGTAAGAAAAGAGCATTTAATGACATAAGGTTTAACGATAAATTAATAAAAGTTTGGAAGAAACCTAATTAGTGTCATTGTCATTAGACTGTAGTCAATCTGTGCAATTTAAAATCCTGTAGTGACTGTCTTGGAATCTTAAGAAATGTCTGCATTGGAAAGAGGATTGACATTACATCTTCAAAAATATTGGGGGTTTTTGTATTTTGTTGGTTTTTGGTTGGTTGGTTAGTTGGTGTTATCACACAAATTCAGGATACAAAAAGCCGCCTGTTTGGCTTCCTCTTTTTATATGGAATATTTTAGGTATTCTTCATTTATTTCCTAGTGAACAGGTAGTTTTCCCATAAGAAAGAAACTAAATAAAATTGCTGGAGTAAAATATTTAGAACCTATTTCTGGCAGCACATAATTTGAAAGTCACTGTATATTTTTCTCCAGAGAAAGCTCAATATTATTTGTAAAGCTTATAAAAGCATATAAGTAGTCAAGTAAGCTTTGACTAAGAGGGAAAATATTCATCAAATCAAAACAAAAAACTTCTTATAATAGCCAGAAAGCTATAAAGTGCTTGTTTGTTTTGTTTGGGTGGGTTTTTTTAACTTAATATATAACAATTCTAGGTTTAGCAAATTAACAAATCAAAGGAAATCCTCTCTAAGTAGACAAAAATGAGTATAAAGTTGAACAAAGAGATTGATATTTTGTGGAGACATATCTGAGTGGAAGCAAAAGGGACAGAGAGAATAAAGATCTCAAATACATGAAAGAAAGAAGTAGATATGGCAATATGTTCACTCAAGTTTGTTTGTCTTAGCTACAAGAGAATAAAGAAACAAATGAAATAAATTGTTGGCTTAATTATTTTGAGCAGTTAGCCCTCTACAAGAAGAACATAAAGTCTGGTGACTCAAGCTTTTCCATGTAATTTCTTTTTTTTTTTTTTTGTCTGATGTCTTTTATGTTGCCAGGTGAACTCCTCAAGCTGGCTTTTTTTTTTAATGTGTAAAATACCTTTAAAACAAAAGCCTGTGTTTACTGCAAATCTCCATTTTTAGAAGTTACTCTCTTGAAAAAATGGCTGATACTTTGTTTGTTTCATTACTTTCAGTAATGTGAAAATTTTAACGAAGTATGGTTTGCTAAGCAGAGAAAATTTATTTGAAAGCACTCTCTTAATTCGAAGGAACAGGAATTGATCAATAACAAATACTGTTCATTTCTGTGCAACACAGTATTTACATACAGACTACAATTTGGCTGAATTTCTTGCAGATTTGTTTTTACTAAGAAACAAAAATGTGGTACGTGAAAACATTAACAGAGTTGGATTGGCTGTCAAAGGAGGAATTTCTGAGCTCAGAATTCAGTTTTTTGTTATCTAATCTCATTTTTGCCTTAGTTTAAATAGTGGATGCGGTAAATTATGTGATGTAATCATGTAGCAAGAACAAATAGTGAGTGTTGAGTTGCTATTCATAGAGAAGTAAAACTGATGTACAACTAAAGAGATGACATAATCTTTCTTTTTGCCAGGTAAACTTTAGTTATTCTGCCACTCAAGAAGATAATATCAGATAAACACAACCACTTTTAAGTTTCTTCTTTTGAAGATGTGGTCATTTATGAACAAAAAAAGAAAAAGAAATTACACATACTTTATTGCACTGTGCAGGTTCTTTCCTGTGCATTGGACTTGAACTTAGTGCACTTACCTATTCTGGAGAATTTATGCTTTATTATTTTCAAGTTGTTTCCAATATGTAGTTCTCAAGAGAATGACAATGCTTCCTTTTTCCTATAATCTATTTTTGCATAATTGCAGTGAAATTATTTTTCACCCCTGCAGCAACAACAGCTGTTTTGTGATCATTCAAACCTATGCCTCTTTGAAGAATATAACCATAGCTGAGAAATTTTCTCTGGCAAGATTCAGAGCGGAGATATTGTTTTTCTCTTGGTATTTAGGTTAGTATGCATATGTTTATCTGCATTGAAATAAGTCAGGAATAGTCATCAAATCATTAATTTGAAAAAGTTTGTTATATTTTTTTAGTTATGGACATTTCTTACCAATAGAGTAACTAGATAAATAGTACATGATTAGCAGTTCAAACAATTATGGAACAAGAACCTTTCTCAAAACTTTTAATGCCTCTTTTAGTCAAAAGCAAAGAACAATTTCATTGACATAATTTCCTATTTCTTGCTTTTCTTCTGAGGAGAGGAAGTTCTGTAAAGCTGCGTGGTTGCATTTTCATTTTTTGGGACTTGATAAGTTAGAGAAAATTCTGTAAAATTAAGGAAGAGACAAACACATTATAAGGAACACGATTAGTTAAAAAAAATTAATTACCAGGAGAAGAAAGGTAAATATATATCATAGATAAATACTTACCCATAGGTATTTTTCACTGAAAATAGATATAAATGTAAAAATCAAAACAAATGGAAGTCATTTTAGTTTGGCTAAAACTTGTCATGTGGTTAACACAGTTACAGATTCTTAAATTAGAGCAGAAATTTTATGGTTACAGTGCTACCAAACTCTTAATTTCTTTTGAAGAACATACATCCGCTCATAAGTTTTCAAGACTTCTCCATAAGAGTTTACTTCAATGGAAAAAGAAACTTTCTGAGCTCTATAAAATGAGAAATGTTTCAGTCATCTCTTTCTTGATAATCAAAGAAACCAAGTGCACTGTGGACATGAAATGATAGATTTAAGTAGTGCAATATGTTTCATGGCCACAAATCAAATCTCTTGTATATACAGTAAAAAAAGACCCAAAATGAAAAAGGAATGTTGAAGGTTATTATCTGGAGCCAAATTCCCAGCATTAAGAAATAGAAGAATAGTGCTTAAAAGGTCAAACTTTGCCTCCATAAAGAAGCTTAAATATTTCAGGGAAGATAAAGTCTTGATTTGAAGAACTCATTTATGACTCATCTGATATCATTCCAGAAAGACAGTCTTCAGAAATCAAAAAGAATACATTCTTAGAACTAGAAGGTGCAGCCGGAAAAATGACAAAGTCATGCACAGAAAAATTTTTGTGTAATAAATAAATTGTTGACATGTTTCTATAAATATTTCTAGGGGCTTTCGGAAGACATTCGGAAATCAGTAACAATTTGGTTAAGAGCTTGTAGTTAATGTTTGGTTACCCTACCAGTATCTGTATATTGAAGTCTTTTGTATTTTTTGTATCAACATATTTAAATTCTCATGCAGGTTGTCTCACGAGGTATGTCTTTAAATGTTCACATCTGTGTCCTTTGTTCTGGTTTCATTGCAATACAGTATCTTCCAAATTTCTTTTTTTATACTTTCCTTCTCCAAGTTTCTTTTTAGTCTACTTCTAAAAGATGTTATGTCGTGAATTTTCCTTCAGAATTACATAGAAAATGAAATAAGATAAAGATAACTCTTGTAATGGCATAAAAATGTATAATGCAAATCTCATAAATGTGCTTTTTTCACATATATATATTTTTCAATAAAAGTCTTTTTTTTTTTTTTTTTTTTTTTTTTTTTTTTTTTTTTTTTTTAATTTTTTTTTTTTTTAAAAAAATTTTTTTTTTTTTTTTTTTTTTTTTTTTTTTTTTTTTTTTTTTTGTCCAGTAGATTCAGTGACACATCATCTTCCGAACCTCTTCTGCATATAAGGAGTACAATTTGATCTTATTACAACAATCAGTGTTTGGGGAGTGAAACTGCATTCCACTACTGCATTTTTCAGACCATCAGTTTCAGACCCTGGTATGATGACAACCTGTCATATGGTGACAACCCCTGTAGGGCACAGACAACACTGTTACCAGTGTCAGTGATAATGATGCATTTAATCTCAACCAGGCTTCTTGTTGGCCCCAGAACAATGCAGCTGCAAAATGAGGTTTACACATGTCAGTTCTACTAGGCCATAGTACTGAATATTTCTTTACTAATTTGTGGATAACGCCGCTGTAAAGAATATATTAGAACTACACCATGTCTTCTCTTGGGATGAGAAACCTGTGTAAACTTAGGTGTAAGTCTTCTATCACTTTTTCTTGCCATTACAAGTCAGCTCCTGAATGTTCAGAGGTTATTTTATTAGCCTATGTATAAGTTGATTTTCTCAAGGAAACTGACCATTCTGATGCCCTGAATAAATAACTGAACTTAAAATTAAAGTTATGCATATGTACATCAGGATTTTATGCAGTTCTGAAGCAAATAAGTTTGGTAGTTTGGTACCTGTCTAAGCTTTAAAAAAAGCTTAAGAATGTGTTGGATAGTTAATTTTAAAGGAAAGAAGTATAGATTTATTTCATATTGTATTCAAGACAAGGTAAGAATACAAAAGTCAGTCTCCTTTGCTGTTGGAAACAATAATCTTAATCACTTCATCACTTTCAGATTTCAAAACTGGCTTCTTACTGTGTTGTAAATTACTTATGAATACTAACTCAAGCAGAAGGAGTGCTAGTAAGAATCATATACTGACATTTTCCAAGTTTTATGATCTTATCAACCAGGTAAAACATGACAAAGGGCTTGTGTAGGCCAGTAAAGAAGTAAATACTACTTTTAAGGCTGCATAGTTGAGACATAAAATGCTAGAACCATGTATCACATGGTAGGCAGCCACTGGTTATGTCAGGAATTTTAAAAAACGAATATGTAGAAGTGTAGTCACAGATACAGTCAGGTTTCTAGATGTGCAGTGAATTCTAGCAATATTGAAAAAGTATTCTACAATGAAATATCTTTTTTTTTTTTTTTTAATCCATGAATTTGGGATTCTAATGTACATCAACTAGAACACTTCCTGCCATGACCTATCTTATCTTCCAAGTCAAACCCAAAATATTTTGCAGAAGTATTTTTAAGGGTTTTTCTTTGCCCTTCTCAAAATGTCTTCCTACAATTAGGGAGAAGAAAATTCTGTAAGTGAAGCCTTACATAGAAATACCCCATGTCATCATAGCCATAGGTGTTGGGGTTCTTTCCATGTGCGTTCCTCTTTCTAGATACTTCTATATTTGGCACACTTGTATAAATACTTGTATATATGTAGTGTTTTCACTGAATTTCACAAGGCTACTCAAGTTAAGCATGGTTATCTGTTTGTACAGTAGGGTACCTCTTTTTTCCAGTGGTTGCTGTGAAGTTCTAAAATTCATAATGTACCATATATTTACTTCTGAAATAAAAATTAAAAGGAAGACTGAGTCATTAAAACCAGGATCACTTTCCAACAAGGTATTTGGGTGACTGTGACTATGGTATGTTAGTAAGTAAAGGCAGATCTATATACTGAAACAAAATTCATAAAGACTGCATGTGTTTGGCAGGGGATGGGAGGAAGGCATGGACTTCACACCCAGGACTGAATGTTCTTAAGTGATTGAAGAACATTATTGGGGTCCTGACCTACATTTTTAAATTTATTTTCATCTGCAATGAATCCAGTTTGTGTAGTCTGCAGCTACTTTGTGACATACATCAAAAGCGTGACAAGTGGGGACGTTTAGAAGTTTCACTTCAAAAGCAAATTCTAGTGCAAATTTACAGCACTAATGTACAAATACCCTGTTTCAACTTCAGAGTATGACTCAGCCTGCTAAACAAATGGAATAGGAAGGGAAAGGAGCAGGGGAAAGAATTAAAAGGCATGTCTACTCTGAGCATATGAAGTATCCCAATTAATTTCTGTGCAAGACACCTGAGAGCTAGTTGTGTTTGCAGAACTGTTAATAAAGACTTGTCTGTCTTCATGTGTCCCTTCTAAATGGATAACAAAAGATGTAGATGGCCAAGACTAGAAACACTTTGCCCTAGAGCCTCTAAATTATACCCTACTTCCAGACATTCATCCCATGAGAACAGAGAGTTTCAAGTTCTTCAGCTTTGAAAATTTTTTGAAATATTTAAATAAATTTGTATAAATTGTTATCTCACATCATGAAGACAAATAGAAGGTTTTCAGGCAATATAGTTAATTATTGCTGAATCTTTTTCTTCATGGTGAGTTTTTCTGCCATAGCTATTTCTTTGCTTGCTGCAATATTACATGTCTTCCAACACATGATAAAAAGAGGATCTCTTATGGGGTTTTTAGTCATGTGAAATTATTAACTTTGTTCTTAATAAGGATCTGGGCTCTACTGAAGCCTGTTCTCTTGCTTATTACACGAACAGTGATTTTTCACTTTCAGTGTATTTCATGTATGTTTGATTACTTTGTACTTTATCAATCAGCTTCAAAAATTCAACCAGATTTTGTCTCATTACATTTACTATGATGACAGAAGACAGCAAGAAAATAAATGAACAAAGCACAAAATAAATAGCTACATTCCTTGAATCTCCTTTAATATCATATTGAAATTGAAAGATCATGTTTGACGCTTTTACCATTTTGCTTTACAGTACTTAGTATTTCCTTTGTTTATTGTGTGCCACTTTAGCATGTCCATGATGTATACTTTTGAATGCAATTATCTTCATGATATGCTAAAGTTCCTATCTGATTTATTAGTAGGCAAGTAAAACTTTTCTTCTTCTTCAAGTAAATATTTCTTTCCAAGACAACCATTCTAATAATTAAAATTTTAAAAAGCAGTTAGATAAGTTTTATTTCAATGCGTTTGATTTTTTTTACTTCAGTTAAATGATTAATTCACTTCCAGTTACATTTTGCTTAGTGAAAATACACTCAAAAAACAACCTGTGTTCAAAGAACTGTTGGTATGGTAATTTATTCTCATTTAAAATCGAAATTATAGCTCATTAGGGATCCCATATTCAAGGGGGAATGCCCATCATTGGTTTTCTTAATGATTCTCTAATGCTGTAATTCTGTATGAGTACATGCATTAATTTACATGTAAAACTACCAGTATGATTAAACCAGATTTACTGTAATGTCACAACCTCTAGAACTAAATTTAGATGAAGACAGAAACTATGCCGTCTTCAATATGTAAAAAGATTAAAATCTTAAATGATATTGCTTTGAACTGAAATTCTTTTATTCAAAATCTACATAAAAAACCCTAAATAATCTATCTCTTTGAAAACTTCTGGCTAATATGATAGGTAATATATAAATTACTGCAAAACATATTTATCAGCAATTGATTTTTATAATTATTTACTTAAGTAAGGGGGCGTTTTTTCCCTTTTTTTGAAAAAAGGAAATTTTTTTTTAAGTGATTACTGTGAACAGCTGCAATTGATTATATTTTTAAGATAATTTTGTGTCTCAGATTTCAGGCTGGAAAAAAACCACTGTGACTCATTTCATCTTAAGACACTATCATTGTTAAAGTAAGGCTAGTTTTTGCATAAATGGAAATCCTTTGAAAGTGTTAATGCTGTATCAAAGTGCTAATGGAAAAAAATTACTCAGACTTTTATAAAAATCAAGAGATATTATTCTTGTGATGTTTTGTTAAAAGAACAAGAATGCAGAATTAAATTCTGCATTTCACTGTTATCCCACTCCTTTGACACTTTCCCAGCCTTTTACAAGGAAGTTGTAAAATCCTAGTAAATTTGATTTGCTGTATTTGATGCCCAGTTTGGCAATTTCCATTTAAAGCTTTAATTTAGAAGCAAGCCATGAGACAACTAGGGGTGTTTGGTCAATTACTGTTCTATAAAAGGGATTTTTTCATTTTCTTTTTATGTCACACAAAGGTGAAAAACACACCATTTCACCGTAACGTCTGACTTACAAGTGAAGGCACAGCAATAGTCAAAAGATTTAATAATAGAAAACAGTATATCACTATTAAATTAAGATTATTTTTACGACCAGCTCCCAAATCAATTCAATTAATGCCCTGGCATCGGAGTGTAATATTAGTTTAAAAGTTGTTGTATGCATTTGTCAATAATGTGGTTTTCAAATATGCAGTCTCTGTGTAACTTTCTGTGGGGTAGCTTACCTCTTCAAACATGCTACAAATGTTTCTTTTGGCTCAGGACTAAAAAGCAGGGGTAAATGAGCTGTATTCTGATAAGACTTAAATAATTTTATTTGGAATCTTTGTGTGCATAAAGCTATGGGGCTCTATCTCTACAGGCCTCAAATGTGCAAAAAGCATATTTTAAAGCAATGAGCTGTGCATTGCTCTGCAAGCTGTGAATGGTGCAACACTTTCCTGCCTGTTTCCCAGTAATATTTTTACCTGATTCTATACTTACCAACATAGATAAGAGAAAGGTAGAAGCCATCCAAAATTAGAGGTAATATTTTAAATAGGAAAGATGGAGTAGTGTCCAGTAGCTGTGAAATTAATTGAGGGAATTAAAAATTAAAATAATGTGAAACTTTGTAACTGTGAGGGTAAGTTACCATCAGAACTCAGAGTAAGTACTCTGAGTAAGATGAGAAATGTTTCTAAAACTGTATGTTTTTAGCTAAAAATTGGTACATTAGCCTGAGGAATATGCTGAATGAAATCCTTGGTTTCGTGGATTAGTTCTAATTCTTACTTTACAAGTCTCATTTCTTAACTTTCGGTGGCTATTGAATTTTTCTACCAGGTTGTGGATATTCTTTTTGGAAGAAAGAATACTACGAACCCACAATGACAAAATGTATTCAGTAATACAATGCATTGCAGGTCTCTTTATATGTGTAATCAAAAGAGAGCTTTAAGTCTGCATACTGTAAAACTGAATGCAAAATCTAGTTTTTCAGGAAACCATTTCCAAGGAACCAAAGGATTTCCAAGGAACCAAAGGATTTCCCAGGAACCTTTAGTGTAACGTTCACTTGAATTCATGATTAAAATTCAAATGATCAATACTGAATCATAAAGTCCTACCTGCAAAGGATCATTGCTAACAGCTTTTCTTTTGCAACTATATCTATTTCATAGAATCACAGAACATGCTGAATTGGAAGGGACCTATCAGGATCATTGAGTCCAACTCCTATATGTAGATTGTCCTACATGGTATAAGAATAATAATATGCTGCAGTGAATTTTTATCCAAAAGTCTTCAACTTTGGGTTTTACTTATTTAAATGGTTTAAACACAGCAAAGTCTGCCTGCCTTCAGAGCACAGGACATGGGAAAACTGTTCAGACTTTTTCAAAGGTACAAATCTCTGAACTATCTTCTTATTTTTAATCCTTTTGAAAGACAACTCTTTTGAACTTGTTCTTTTTACCTTGACTGATAATCATGTACCTGGCACACACAGCTTCTGACATATGCACTCACAGATGTTTTAAAATACTAAATCCTTTAGCTATGTTTCCTTTTATACATGAAGAGGTATAATTTGTGCAAATGCAGTTTAATAAGCAGCCTAATTACAATTTACAAACTTAGAAATACACTAAATTTTGTTTCTGTTTCAATTAAGAAGTTGACTAATTATTCTATAAACAGAATTAGTTAACATAGAGAGAGCCAAAAATGCAAAAAGGAATTAAATCATTCACTGAACGGTTCAGCAAAGTGAAAGGCACTGCATAATCTCTTGTTTCTATCAATATATTCTTATTAATGCCCTGATTCAGCAATATTTTTGTTTATGTGCCTGAGCAATTCTCAGCTCCCCAAGGGCACTGCCAGCCCTAACCATCCCTGACCACCCCTGGGGCTGCCCCACCTCCCCACAGCCCAGGACCTACAGGGCCAGCAGCAGCTGTCACAGTGACCCCACAGCAGGGCCGGTCTCCAGTTTCCCCACAGCCCTGCCCTGTCTACCCATGGGTCCACATCTGAGCCTGGTCTCAGCCTGTTCAGGACTGTGGCTGCCTCCATACCCTCCTGGTTGCCCCGCTCCTGGTTGGGGAGCTGGGACAGTCCCTGGCTGCCAGAGACTGCCGTGATGGGTCCAAGGGAGCCCCTGATGGCCAACACACGGCCCCTGGTCACTGCCAGCCCCTGCAGTACCCTGCAGCATTCAGCATGGGATGGTGGTTATCATCTAGCACTCCACTGGCAAAATCACCTGGTATGTCCCTAGTGAAACTAAGCAGAGATCTCAAATGTGAACAGCATACACAAAAGGAAACAGTCTGCAGCGGGGGCAAACAAAACGCAGACTAGCAGGAGTCATGATCTGAGAGCCTGTAGTCTTGTAGAAAGTCCAAGCTCTCATAAAACTGAAGAACTCTGATACAGTGATGAAGTTTGGGAAAGACAACTCCTGTGATGATGTACGTGGACCTTCTCTGGCATGATTTCTGAACTGGCATCAGCTTGCATCCCATCAGCTCAGAAAAAATGTAGAAAGACCATGTCTGACTGCATAATATGCCTAGCGGCTTCACCTCAGCATTCAGCATGTTTTTCCCATCTTAAACTCTGAAAAAGGATGATTCTGCCAGAACTTTGAGGTCAGTAAAGACCAAAATTATTTTGAAGGAAAAAAAAAAAGGAAAATAATTCTCAGTTTAAGCTATGTAAGAAAATGAATAGATATCTGCTGGCACCTTGCCTCTATGCCTGGCTTCGAGATGGTATTTCTGTTTTTCTTCACCTTCTGTGATGCATGTCTTGTGAACCTGTTTGTGGCCAGCCCTAGTAATGCCACATCTGGAATATTGTGTCCAGTTTTGGGCTCCTTAGCACAGGAAAGACAGGGAGTTACTGGAAAGGGTCCAGCAGAGGGCTATAAAGATTATTAGGGGTCTGGAGCATATCTCTTATGAAGGGAGACTGAGGGAACTGGACCTGTTTAGTCTAGAGAAGAGAAGACTGAGGGGCAATCTTATTAACGTATATGAATATCTCAAAAGCAGACGTCAGGATGATGCCAGATTCTTTTTGGTGGTGCCCAGAGACAGAATGAAAAGCAATGGCCATAAACTAAAACACAAGAAGTTCCACCTCAACGTGAGGAAGAACTTCTTTACATAGAGGATGGCAGAGTACTGTAACAGATTGCCCAAGGAGGCTGTGGAGTCTCCCTCTCTGGAGACATTCCAAACCCACATGGCCATGTTCCTGTGTAACTTTCTCTAGGTGACCCTGCCTTGCCATGGGGGTTGGACTAGATGATCTCCGGAGGTCCTTTCCAGCGCTAACTGTTCTGTGATTCCATTTCTCCTGGAGGAGTCTCAGGTTGACATGGAGGCATCATTTCTGCTGATCCTCAGAGAGGTCTGCCAGTGCAGGCTTTCACTTTTGAAAGGAACGTGGTATTGATTAAAAAAAATTAAATCCATCCACCTATGATGGATCTGTATCATTTCACCCCATTGTCTGGTCACTCACACTTTTATACAGTGTAGTCAAATTGACACATTTGTAGTCTGTAGTGCACTGTAGTGCACAGTGTACCTCATCTTCCTCCTTATTGCAGCTTGAGAAAAAGTGCCCATCCACATCAGCTATTTGCTTTTCAGTGTTGACTTCAGGTAACTGGAGAGAATCCCTGCATAATTATTCCATGTGGCAATAATAAATTTATATCCTGACAGTTTTCTTCATTTCCTAGGCTACCTAGCTTCCAGAATGTCATTGCCTGATGACCAGGTAGAAAGGTCGCTACCAAAAGAGGAATTCAGGTTTGAGCTAAAGTGGTACAAATATTCTAAAATGTTACTTTAAAATATAAATCCTATTTTCCTGTATTCACTGCATTTCTCATACTTTAAAAGAGGGGTACCAGCCTTGAAAATACCTTGATCAAGACTTAAAATGTGTTCACTTTCTTAATTACTTGAAGATCTACCTCTTCATATTCTGCTCCAGCATATGCCTTTGCAGAGTTGTTTCCATTTACTCACATAAATATGAAAAGTTTTCTTACACTAAATAATTCAGGAGTTGGTGTCCAGTAATGATATATGTGGTGCTTTTGTTGAAACCAGCAGTAAAAAAAAAATCTACCTAATTTATGGGACTATATAATTAGGTATAATACATTTTCTAAACATTATTTGAGTGTTCTACTTCTGAATAAAAACTTTGTCTTTTTTCTTTTTTTTTTTTTTATAATCCAGTTGTTGTTAGAAACCTGTTTTTCACTGGACAGGTGCAGGCTGACTATTGAAAATAGAAGCCCTGACAGTTAAATTTTATACAGTTCCTAAAAGCTGGTAATCAAAGGTAACTTCAGTTTGGATTCCAGTTCATATATTCAAGCCTAAAAACTAAGATTATTTATATAATCCTCTTGAAAATGAAATTGAATTTTTGATTGAGACATTATGAAGGGAGCGTGTACAGCCCTGAGACAGAAGGTACCGCAGAAGTTGTGTTAAACATTTTGGCCTTAGAATAGAATGATCTAATTATTTCAAGACAGCAAATATAGAAGTTGTATACAAAATATATTACACAAATATATTTGTATAATAAATGATATGAATATAAAAAATACAAATATATAATATTTGTATACAAATACTATAAATCTTGCTTTCACAGGCAAATTTAAATCTCACTTTAAGGTCAATTGAAGCCACAATAAGAAGGGGGAGGTGCACTGGTTTTGTGTTGGAGTTTTGGTTTTATTTTTATGTCACAATTAACTGTCATACTTTGCGGTAATGTAAATGTTATGCATCTGCAAATAAATTAGTATATTAACTCATGAAAGCCTGAGAGTTATAACTCCACCATCAAAGAAAATTGTGGGTTTGTGTAATTTTTAACATTGTTTACGTTATGTAAGCTTTTAATAAAATGGATTTTCAGACCCTTCAGAATCTTCTAGAAACACAGGCTCAAGCTACAAAAAAAAAATTAAATTAGTCTAATGCTCTGTCCAATGTATCACTTCCTGAGTACTTCTCTTCTTTAAAATAATCCTCCAGAAATTCCAGAAATGAGTAAATGAGTAATATTCAACTGTTATACTTCAATCTTACTGTCGTCTTTTCATGTTTTAATGTGTGGTTCTAACAGCATTTTTCAGATGCTTCACTTCCAGGAATTTATGCTTGTAACTGAGACATGGATATTGCTTTTTAAACCTGTAATTTAAATGGTTTTCATATACAATTTGTAATATCATCTTCCCTAATATAGAAGTATTTAATAGTAGAACATGTAGCAAATAAAACAATTAAATAGAAAGATGGGTGTAAAAAAACAAAAAACAAAGTATAGACTCTAAAGAGACATCTCAGCAGATAGTATAGAATGAGTTAGTATAGAATGCATTACAGTACACTTAAGTATCCCTGATGAAGTAAATTAGATTATTCACCTCATTAAAGCCAATAGAATTTGGTTCTTTTATGCATAAAATGCTTTGGTCTAATTTGGAATAAAATTCTGATGTAAATGAAACAGGATAAAGTGAGTACTGTTGACTTTTTTACATACCCATACTGCATTTTATATGGATAAATTAGAAAATACATCAGGAAGCTATAATTACATGGAATTTGAACTATCTGTTAAAGAAGCATCTCTAAAGCTACTCTATTTTGTAAAAATTAGTCAAATAGATGTTTCTTAATATTGCTGATTGTTAGATAATAAATATAAGTAACATAAAAGAATATATTTTATTTCTTCAAGATTTGTTTATAAATGCAACTTTCACTAACTTCAGAGCTGTTTGAACAGCACAGTTGAATATATGTTTAATTGCTTTGACAAGTTGAGGACTTTGATATAAACAAAGTTATCATAAGAAAATTAAGTGATAAGATTAAGGCTCTGATTCTTTACCAATTCAGATTAAAGGCAAAATTAAATACAGTGGAATAAGAATTTGTGCCAAATAACATGCAGCAATTTTTTTGTAGTTTTGTGAGGCATTGTGCACTTCCAGAAAGAATTTTTTCAATTTTTGCACGTTTACCAAATTCATTTTTTGAAGAAGGGCTTTGTGAGCTTTCTGTGTTTTAACAGATTTTTTGCACTAGGATGTGGAAAATTGTTCTGTTCATCACTATAGAAAATTCAAAGAATTGTGTCCTTTTTCCTTTTTTCTATGATATGAAAGATAACATGTCATTGATGCTAACTGTAGTGCTGATTTGCCTAACTATGTGACTAAGCTGAGGGCTCTCAGCCTAAAATGTCTCAGAAAGTACAAGCTAATATTTAAGAATTTGAAAATTGGCTTATGTATGTAGATAGATTTCATATTTTTTCATTCTTTTATTAGACCTACTGCTGTCCTTAAAAAACCAGCAAGCTTTAGGCATGTATAAAGGTTTAAAGAATTATTTCAATGAAGCCTGACAATTCTTTGATAAGGATTCTCTGTATGGATACCCTAAGTGTTTCCTTATAAATCTCAGGAGGCACTAACACAGGAGAAGAAATTAGCCTAGACAGATGCATTAGGTAGTACAATTCTCCTGAGAATTGATTTTGAGCCCTGTCGTGGTTTAAGCCAAGCCAGCAACCAAGTACCACTCAGTGGCTTGCTCACTTCCGCACCAGTGGGATGAGGGAGAGAATCAGGAGGGTAAAAGCAAGAAAATTCATAGGTTGAGATAAAAACGGTTTAACGGGAAAAGAAAAAGCCACACACACAAGCAAAGCAAAACAAGGAATTAATCATTGGATATGAAAACAACTGTAATTCCCCTTTTTGTCTACTGAATTCTACCATTTTGTACTTGGATCTCAAGGAATTTATAGCACTTCCTTATAAGAAAGAGATTGTTAAAATAGGGGTTTGGGGTTTTGTAGGGTTTGGTTGTTGATTTTTTTGGTTTGGTTTGGTTTGTTTGCTTGCTTTTGTTGTTGTTGTTTTTTGGTAGGTTTTTGTTTGTTAGATTTGATTTGGTTTGGGGGGATTTTTTTGGTTTTTCCTTTCCTGGATTTAGATGTATTTTCTGGAATTAGAAAATAGTGATGCAAAGTAAGATTTCATATACCACAAGGTGCCTCAAATATTTTTATTTTGTCTAATATAATTTATCNTTTTTTTGGTTTGGTTTGGTTTGTTTGCTTGCTTTTTTTGTTTTTTTTTTTTTTTTTTTTTTTTTTTTTTTTTTGTAGGTTTTTGTTTGTTAGTTTTGATTTGATTTGGGGGATTTTTTTTGGTTTTTCCTTTCCTGGATTTAGATGTATTTTCCAGAACTGGAAAATAGTGATGCAAAGTAAGATTTCATACACCACAAGGTGCCTCAAATATTTTTATTTTGTCTAATATAATTTATCTTCTCACTGAGGTTCAGAAGGTTGAGTGGTGTTAAAAATGGCTTAATATTAATTCTATTTAAAGAGCAAAACATTTACGTTGGTATAATCCAGTTTTTGTCCTGGATCCCTAAGTTTTTAGCGTCTGTTCTCTGCACTTTTTGCCCTGTATTACACAGCTACAAACACTCACAGAAGCTGCACTTTTAAATAGGAGGTAGATTCGTATGAAAAAGAGTTTCTAGATGGGTATGTTCTGGAAGTGTTCAAATTTAAAAATTCGTGCATTTCAAAATAGTTTGAAACTTTCTGGTTTTCAGGTCATCTGAAAAAACTTTTTCCCCTCATTGATAAGAAACAAAGGGTTAATCAAGGTAAGATAAGTAATTGTCTGGGTTATATTTTTTTGTTTCTCACCAGTGTTTCTAGTGTTATTTTACAGGACTGCTGTTGGACCTTTACACTGTTCTGCTGTTGGACCTTCTTTGTCAGTCTCAATTTCCTGTCATGTGTAACTGCCAACAAAACTAATTTTTCTCAGATTAAAGTTTATTTTATATTTTCAGTCCTCCTAACCTTAATTAATCAATTCATGGGATGTCATTGTGAAAGACTGCCAACTTGATACTTCATTCAAATTAAATGCAAATTGTTAATTATTTTAAAATGTCACACTACCAAAATATTACATAACATAACTGCTTAATGTATGCAAAAATGAAAATGCTTTGGTACATGCACATATTCTCCAATGGAGTATTGGGATAGTTTCTGAAATTCCTTATACTATTCTATGCTGTTCATTTTTCATAACTATCATGAGGAACTTACATGTGTAGTAATCTTTCCTCTGAAATATAACTGCTTTTTTTCAGCTGTTTGAAAGAAATTAATTTAAAAAATGTAAAAACCCCAAAATTTCTAGAATTCAATGCAGGATATATCTTTGTGCTTTTTCTCACTTCTCTCTAATTTTCTAAAATAGCTTTGTGTAACTTCGCCTGAACTTGAAGCCACTTATTCTTGTTTTTTTGCTGTGATAATACTAAGCTTTTTATTGGATAATAGAAAGGTATTGTTGCAGGAGTGGGCAAAGAAAAAAATAAATATCAAGCTTCTTTTTAATGAATATTATTCATTGTTGAATATTTCAATAAGCCAGTATAGCACAGTCATACTATATCAGCTCAGAATCTAACAAAGAAGCAAAGATAAATCTTATGGACTGCTTCCCACCAGGCAAAGGGGGTTGAGGCTGGGGAGGGAAATAATTATCTGCGTGGAGTTCCAGGTCAAATTTAAAGTAAGGTTGGATTTAACAAACAAGCAACAGAAGATCACAAGTGTGGAGGCAATCTCTTGAGATGCCAAAATTTTAAAGAAAATTTGAGTAATACTGTTTCAGACTATTTAATTTCGCAGGTTTGGAGAATGTAACTTTGATCTACCATTTTTTTGCCTGTTTTGTAGAAAGTTTATCCTGCACGCATGTCTTACTACAACACTTAGTACACTTATGTTCATTAATGATGGATCAGACAAAATGTAAAATCATTTTTGCAAACATCTGTGGCACAAGCACTTTCCAAAATACAGCAAAATTTTCATAGTTTTTGCAGATAGAATGTTATTAGAGATAATTCTAGTAACAATAGAGAGTGCTTTGGGAATCAAAAAAAGCTTGTGGAAAGAGCAAAAAACTTTTGACCTTCAAATTAAAACAAATATGTCTGTGGGAAGAAGTCTAATGCTTTATGTGTCTAACTGAAGTCAAGAGACCTGTTCTTAGGAGTTTGCATAAATGAAGGCATCTTGCTTTATTTGTCTATACTTTCTGTCTAAATAAGCATAGTTTTGTCTGGTTTATATCAGTGTATATATTTTCTAATGAATGTCAGGTGTTCTGATTGTAACCTGGGGAACAGGAAAGAAAAATCTGTAAATAAGAAGTTAAATGTAATTTGTTAGTTTATACAAGCTGTTCATCAGAAATAGGGATTACAAAAACACTATTTCCTTTTTATGCTTCAAAAATTTTGTTTGTAACTGAGATATGATAGCAATTGAATAATAGTGGTGTAAAGCATAGCTAAGGTGACACAAATTAGACATGTAATGTGTCCTCATTTGGACATGATGCTGTAGCTGGATCCATTTTATCTTCAGAAAAATGAAGATATTTGATTTTATTACTACACATGAGTAATTAAAATATGAAAATTTTGTCATTGAAATCTACATGTAGCTATGGCATAGGCAGGAGAAAAATTTGGCTAATAAATCACATTATTCTGGATCAAAATATTATGTATGAGGAATAATATACTTGTTGGTTTGTGGTTTTTGTCAAGGATCCAGATTTCTACATATATTTACCTTAAATCATATTCTGAAAGTTAAAAGTAGTTAAAAATGCTAGACTTCATAATATGTGTTTCTTTAGTCATTCTAAATTTTAGCCTCTTTGCAATGATTTTAAACAGCTTAGTTAACTTTGAAGATACAGGTAATAGTTTTGTTCACAGTTCATAATTGTGGATGCTGTGATATCTATGCATATAGATAATTTACCAATGCATATAAATAAAGAAAATACATTTTAGTTTTTGTTAATACATCATGTCAGATGAATTTTATTTCTCTATTGTGCTTATGTAATTTTCAAACAAAAGAACCAAGATAGGTTATGCAATTTAGCTAAGATTTATAAGAAAAAAATTCTATGAGAAAGTTAATACTGTAACTAGATTTTTGATTGCTTTTTTTCATCTTACCAGGCACAAAAAAAGATGCCAAAATGTTTGCAACTCACACACACAGGGTCGCTCTTTCTAGTAAACCCCTTGACTCTTTAACAAAATAAGAACCTATACAGAAACTCCCTCTTTCATGTGATGATTCACAAAGAAATGTAAAATGAACATGCTCTCTGAGATTGTTTTCTAAAATAAAATATAAGGTAATTTCAAGGCAAAGCAAAAGAAAAAAAATCCTTCCTTTCTTTAATAAACTGAACCTGTACTCAATATCTAGTCAGGAGAAGTTAAATCACTGAGCTGTCACTATGAGTTACTTTGGAATCCTTGTGGCAAGTGTTGTCAGAGAAATACAATCCACTATGCTCATGCAGTACAGGTTTTAAAGCCTAGACTAAGAATAAAGATCAGAAGGGGTTAATTAGAGTCACAGATGCTTCCTTGAAGTCCGGCACAGAGGAAAACTTGGATAATAGCCCTTCTTGCAGAGGGGGCCCTCTGCACACATTGTCATTTCTTTTTCTGTGTTTTGTCTTTTATAAGTAAGCTAAGGGCAATTAGTGAAATGTTCACGATAGAGGGGATTAATAATCTTTCAAAAGCAAGACCATATTTAGAAAGAAAACACCTATAAAAATTTAATTTTTTCACCCTCATATAATGTTCAATTTAAGACATAAGTAGTTCAGGAAAAGAGTTCATTGGAATGAGAAATCAAAACTCAGATCAATGGTTGTGAAATAAAGCCTGACCTCCAACTATTCTTCAGTTGCTTTAGAAAGTGATTGTATAATATAATC
>VYXB01010311.1:477155-555920 GCA_013397135.1 Pachyramphus minor | reverse complement strand
AACCAATTTCAGCCTTGTTTTATACAGAGTTTAATCAATAGAGTAGTTTGTGCATAAGATGATGTATCCGTATAACTACACACAAAGAGGGCTGACCGCATTTGCAAAAGGAAAAAGAAAGTGTTCAATTTTTGCTCCTACATGAGGCAGGGATTTCATCTCTTTGAACCCCAATATCCTGACGCTTTCTGCCCTAACTGCTTCTCCCAAGTCTGAAGGGAGGGGATATCCATCAAAAGCTGTTCAAAATAAAACTGAACAAACATTGTTCCACAAAGTAATGCCTGAGATTATAGTTTCCAGATACTGTGGTTGCCAAGACTATAAATGGATTATGAAACAATGAGGAAGATTCATAGGAAGAAGGCAGGAGGGTTTTGGTTTCTGGGGCTGTGGGATCCTCTTTCAAGATCAACATCTAGCTGGGAAAGATGAAAGCCACCTCACAAAGTTGGACAAATGTATCTCTGCTGGTAGGATGGCTGAGCTGGTAAGGAGGTCTTTGAACAAGGAATAATGGGTGAAGGGCAGAACTACCATTGGCTGGGTGCTGAGATCCTGAAAGACTTCACTGGCCACCACTGCATGCAGGATACGTGGGAAAGACTGTTTCTAGAGTGGACATTTGCTTTTGGGTTTGGATGACCACTACATGCAGATGAAGCAGAAGTTGTGCTGGCAGGAGTCCAATAATACCATGTTTTCCCAGGTGTCCAAGCAGACATATATCGCTGGAAGATGATCTTGCTTTGGGCATGGCGAGGTGCAGCAGGTTGGGAGCTGCTCACTCTCAGAGGTGCCCCAGCTGCTGCAGCCCCATTCTCCAAAGGAAAGGCACCAAGGCCTGGCCCTTCTTCTGGGTCGGAGACTGGGAAGAAAATGAGCTATGAAAAGACATTGCCTTCCCAAGGTGTTTCCAAAAGGAAACAGGGTGGGCACTCTTGGTGCACCGCCCCACAGCCACTGCTGTATGAATGCTTTGCCTCCCCTGACTGCTGCTTGCCCTCAGGAAAGGAGATGTCAAGGGTCAGTCTCCTTCAAGCTAAGAGAGGAGGGAGGCTTTCTGTTCATTATGTTAGATGACTATGTGAACATCATATTCCTTTCGACCACAGTTATCTATAAAGCTTGGGTGCTCCTTTGCTCTTAGGAGTGGGATGCAACCCTTGCTCACGGGAGCTTACAAGGAAATCGGTCCATTAGATAATCAGATTGGGCAGTCCCTGTACAGGGGTGTGGTGGTGCTAGTTGTCCTAATTATGTCCCCTCCCAAGATCTTGCCCGTCCCCAGCCTCCTAATGAGGGGGAAATTCAAGTAGCAGCACTGCTCAGCAGTAGCCAAAAATCTCAGTCTGTTATCAACACCTTTCTAGCTGCAAAGCCCAGCACTGTGAGGGCTGCTGTGGGGAAAATGAACTCTAACTCAGCCAGACCCAATACGAGGGGTGACCTGGAAAAGGGGCACTGGCACTGTCCCCTCCCTGTCAGACTGTAAAATGAGACTGGAGGCCTTGACACCATGACCACATTTTCTTTCTCTGCTGTCTTTTCTCCCAGGTGTCACATGTACAGTCCCCAGGGGCTGGGCTTGAAGGTCATGGGAACCATTTGCTAGAAGACAACCAAGAGGGAAATCATGGCCCAGCTGTCTTCTCTTTCTTTTATTTAATTACCTTCCTATTAATTTCTGTTGGATTTTTTTTCTGCCTGACATTTCCCATGGCAACCGCTGCATTTTCCAGGCATCTCAGGGTTGGTTCGGCGTGAGGGGTCCTGAACAAATCCCACCAGGAACTATCACCCTGCATGACTTTTTCACAGCTGTCTCTCTTTCTGGGGGAGCCAAAACTTTTTTCTGTATGTTTTAATATGTTCTTCACATTGCAAGTTCAACATATCACTCTCTCTGACAGATACACCATCACCTTGATTTACACTAGTACTCCTCTCCTTGCACAGGAGGAAATGAGAAAGTAATAAGGAAATGAGAAAATAATGGTCATATTTCAAAACCACCTACAGTGCAGGTGGCATAAAGTCTTGTCTGACAATTATATTTGAAGGTAGAAATTTAAATGAAATTACTTTAATATTTAGCAATTGACCAACTTGAGATTATATAGCAAGCAGTTTAGCATAAGGAGGTAATCAGGCTGCAATATTTCAGTTTCTGGGCCCCACTGAGGGCTGCTTAAGTCTACCATAGCATAGTTGAAAACTCTGTCCAAAAAAAACCCCCAGGAAAATGTACATTTTTTAATGTTCTTCATTCTTTTCAGGGCCCTGAGGGCAAAAATAAGCCTTTTTGCCCTGCCCAGCTCCACATCCATGGGTCCAGAAGCCTCATTTTGGCTCACTACAGGGCCACCAGTCCCTGCCTGGGCTGTGCTAGAGCCAAGGAGCCCCCATGGGCACAGTCCCATCCCTAGGGGAGCTGCCCTGCTCATGCTGCATCCTGCAAGACTTCTTTTGCATTCTTCTACTAGCACATGCTCCTGTACAAATATTTAACAAACACAAAATAGCTATGAAATGGTATTGACACAGGTGAGATACGATGGGCAGAGGAGCACAAACTGCAAGTGGTGCAATAGGCTTTGTGAGAAATCTCTGTATCTGTAAGGTTTGGTCAAGGAAAATTTCAGGGTCAGCCTCTGACTGGCCCAGCCCTGGCTGGGACAGACAAAGTGAAGACCTTGGCTCTTGGCTTTCCCTCATTTGCCCAGCAGCACAGCTCACTCTCTGCTTCATACACCTTTCTTTCTCACAACTTTGTGGGAATCAGAGTAAGTCTTAATACAAAAGGAAGATGCTGTTTAATGTGAGGAGCTTTGTCAGCATTGCAAAACTGACAGGGACTGGGAAGCAGCTGCAGCGACAGTTCTGGTAAGCTTATCCTTTAATTTTTTCTGGTATTCTGTGACATTTGGTCAGAAACCTGGAGATAAAACCAGCTGAATCCTGTGAAGCAGCGAGTGTTTCAGAGAAAGGTGCTGTGTTTTTTGCCTTGCATTTTTATTGCCCTTTTGCCCCTCAAGGCAGCAAGCTCTGTGACTGTGGGAGACTGGAGAATTATCCTTTTTAATGTTTGTGGAATACCAATAATACTTTCTGTGGGATTTAGCAGCAAGGTCAGGAAAGAATGTATGACCTTCTTGAGGTCAGTGTATGCTGTAGGTACTGTAACCAATAAATAACTATGTGAATAAATAACAGGAAATTCTTCTTCATTTAGACAATTATCATGGACAGTATGGGGGGAAATTCTCTCCTTGAAGCTGCAAGCTGAATCTCTGCCTCAGTTATTTCTTTTTCTCTGTATACACTGGAGACATGCAGGAAAAACATGACATGATACATGGTTCCCAGTTAAGCAGGTAGACCTACATCTGTGACCAACCTTTGGGTTTTTTCCTCAACCACATAGCTGTGCCTGTCCCCTGTGACTTCAGAAAAACACCTTTTTGACTGCATTCCACCAAGCTGCTTCTTATGCTTGTCACATGTCCAGAATCAGGTTAAAATTTTAGACTTGAAACTTAATTCCAGATCTTCCTCTGTTTTTAGGTCAGTGTCAATAAGAATAGCATTAACAGGTTATGTAACAAGTGATTAATGCTAGAAAACAATGTACAGGAATTTCATATTCATAAGTAATTTTTATTCAGCCTATCTCCATTGCATTAGATGAAAAACAAAAGTTTCCCAAGTTACGATATTTATTTGCTCCTGGGTGATAATCTTTTTTTATGAATTTTGTATTTTCACTTCTGGCAACGGGCAGAAACTTTCTCTGGTTAGCAGAGATGATAGAAAAGCAAGTTCGGAAAACAACTGCAGTGAAGCTGGTTTTCCAAGGAAGGAATATGATTTGTTAAGCTCCCCACATAATATTGTTTGGTATTTTTAGGGTTTTTTTAACATAACATAATACTAGCATAAGCTGTCGCCACTGTCTGTGAGCATTACTAGCTAAGTACACTGTGGTTGATACTGCAGGATAACCTCATGTCTATTAGTCTGTGCTAAGAGGCCAAAGTTACTGTTGTCTCTGCTCAGAAAGCAAGAAGCCAAAATTGCTTGACCTTGCAATTTGCCTGTTGCATTTTAACTCCGGTATGTTGTCTCATGCTTCTTCTCTGGAATTTATTTGTCCATTTCTGCCTCTCTTTCAGAGGACAAGGACAACAGGGAGGAGAACACATTTCTTTAGGGTCGTAGCAATAACCCAGAATCATCATGGGAACATACACAGCAGGAGCAGATCTGTAGTCCAGCTTTCTAAGCTCATAGCCTGTCAAACAGCATGTGAGCTCAGCAGTGTCTTTGCTTAGCCACATCTTGAAAATCCTCAAGGATGTTATTTCCACTCTGGGTAACCAGTTTTAGTGCTTCACTATCTACCAGTGCAGAAATTAGTGATGAATATATCCCAATCACAACAAGTGGTGAAACAAGACTAATGAAGAGAAGTTCCTGCTTGGCAGGTTGAGATCAGACAATCTGTAAGGCACTGGAAGGAATCATAGATTGGAATTAGAAATCCAGCTAGAAACACCAAAGCTGCTCTGGAAACAATGCAGCAAAGGAGAGTAGGGTGACCAAGCAGCAAGCAATCACACTGATTTTAAAAGAGGACAAGTCTTTTCTTTGTTCCCCCAAACTGGATATAACAACAAATCTCTGTTCTGAGAAATAATAGTAATAAAGTCACAATTATAAAACTGATTTCCTTCAGAATATACACAATGAATTTAGAGCCAATCACCTGAATATCAGCTAAAAGCCTTGGTCTGCTAGACTGGATTGGGTAACCAGTTCCTGGTGGGCTGTTTTTCATGCTATGGTGGAAACTACTTGACCCAAGAATATCCAGCCTTTCTTATAATGTCATGTATATTCTATTCTGCAGCTATTGAGCACTGAAGTAGAGGATGCAATTTTGCTAGATCTGTAAAACCCACTTCAAATTAAAAAAAATGGGGCATCTGCATGCTTCCTAACTGTGATTATAGGTTGTTTGCCTAAGGTTGGAAGCAAGCATGGGGAGAGAAAGGTAACACTTATAGCTAATATGTATCTTTATTTTCCTAAATGTTGTAATACTATGTAGAGAGATCTTTCTGGCTTGAAAATGTACATTATTTTAAATGGCACTGCTACAAATATTTATTAGTTAAGTCACACGTAGACTTTACATCTCATTTCGGTTCAGAATCAATTTTCAAAAACACTCTTGGAAAATACACAGACAACATTACTCTAAACTTAGAAAAAAAGAAATCCACTTCTTTATCTGCATGGGATTACAGAAAAGTCCAGCCCTTCTGCAGTTTGGGGGCCTGTGCAGAAACCAGACTCTGATGGTGCACATTGATGGGAATCTTTGTAGTGCTTTCTGCTCAGCTTAGTGGTGGATCTTCTGGAAGTCTGCATTATGTCTGGAGCACAGTGCCCTGATATATTACAGCATATACTGAACCAGCAATATTAATCTGCAGGGCATATACACGGGATACTTCTTCATACATTCTCCACATTTCTGCTTTTACACATATTTCCTTTCACTGTGGAAAAAAACTCTTAATAATGGCAGTGGTATAATGCGTATCTAATGTACTTTTAAGGTGTCCTGAAGGAAAACACACAGCATTTAGATATCTCCAGTTTAAGAAGGAATTCTGCTGCATTATTTGAAAATTCATGCAGCTCATACTGTGATGTCCAACAGAGAGTAATAATGTGTGGTACCATTCCCTGAAGAGCTGCTCTCTTCCTCCAGTTTCCGTTGGAGTCTATGCCACAAAATTCTGCAGAAAAAGACTTTTCCCCCCCAGTTTAGCTAATATATGAACCCAAAATCTTTAGAAATAATAATAGGCCTATCCACTTCCAGGGATTTTATTCATTGGGGATTAACAAAAGAACGAACAGAAATCTTTTCCTCCCTGCATTTTCCTAGCTGTGGACTCCAGGGCTTGGCATTTGGCAGGTGCTGTAACTAAGCCCTGTCTCAGTGGTGAGCTACGGGGAAGCCTACTTGGAAATACAAAAGTAGTAGCTGCACTCAATCCACTTGTTTGCATTGTTTTGATCTCCATTCTATTAGATCAGCCAAAAAATGCTCCCTTTGATTAAAAAGACAGGTTTAGATCACACCCATCCGAACCACGAGTACGGTGAAGGCTGTGTGGTGTTAAGGAGGCTGTAAGTACAATGGCAGAGAAAAGGCTAAGATGCCACGCTGCCTTATTAATCCTAAACCTGTGGAAACATAAGCTTGGATGTGACTTTCATTAAGATGCTTTGTCTAAGCTAGAGGAAATTTGATCATGTAACTTCTCTGGGTGATTATCAGCATCCAATTTCATGTGATTCTGAAGTCATAAAGCTGGCTGGAGATCAGAATACACTGAATAAACACACTGCACATGCCTGGAAAGCCTCTTGGGTGCTACAAGAAGGACCTGATCACATGGCTATTTTTGGTGGGATTTTCACTCTTCCCCAGTGTAATCAACAGATTTCGTACACATTTGTATAGAAATGCCACCATTTGTGAGAGTGAGGATGGAATGTGGCAAGTGTCTACTCATCCACAAAGCACAAAAGGTGGGAGAAACAGCACCAAGATCTATTTCTGTTATTCTGTCCCCCAAAAGGGCAGCTTTGTGGTCCACACAGAAATTGTTTCACCAAGTTCTGAAATGCTTTATTTGATAACATGCAGTTGCCATATGCATCTCAGAAGACAAAAGAAACTATATTGAATGTTCAGTCTATAATACAATTTGAAACACTGTTACAGTGGCGATTGATACAGTGTGCAGTGACATGTTTTGTCTGTCTGACAGCAGGAGTTATTTTAAATAATTAACACGGTCCATCAATCTGATCCAGCTGGGTAAAATGAGAGGGGTGGGAGAGGTTTCAGGTGCTTGCTCACTGGCTTTAGCATGAGTGCAACTTAGCATCGATGACAAAAAGTGTGTATTTTTTGCCCTTTTGACACAGGTATGGGCCACCAGCTCAAATGAATGTTCATCTGAAAGGCCAAGACCTCCTTACTCTACAAAACTACACAGCAGATGAGCTGAAGTACTTGCTGTGGATGGCCTCAGATTTGAAACAAAGGATAAAGTACAGAGGAGAGGTAAAATGCTTTGACTGTCATTTAGGTCACTCAGATGTTGAAATAAATATTGTTCGGAAGAGCATTGGGAATGAGCCATTCAGCTGTCTTGTCCTAGACAAAATCTCCTGAGCTCTTAAATACTGTAAATCATGTGCTACAAATCAAAGAGCCTTCCTGTAAAGTGTTCAGAGATATTCTTTAAATACTTCAGAGGACTTCGTGATTGGAAAGGTTAAACAGCTTTGTGCTACCAGCTCCCTGTTGTGAGCTAACCCCATCCATCCACACATGGTGCACATGCAGCACTAAATGTAGAAAATGGAAGATACTTCCCTGCATGGGATTAAATTAGTGTGTGAGTTTTCCTTAATGCTAGCTCAAACTGAGTGCCAAAATGCAGTTGATTTTGTCCCTAGAACTAATTCTTTCTCTTTAACCTTTCCACTGCTAATAAACTTATTGAAGGGCAGGAGCTATGGTTAAGAAAACAACCTGTGCAAGTTTTCTAATGATGAATTAAAATATGAAAGAATAAGTATTTCATACTGTAAGTGTATAATGACTATAAACTTGAAAGGCCTTCAATTTTCATGTTTCAGTATTTGCCTTTGATGCAAGGAAAATCTTTAGCCATGATTTTTGAGAAGAAAAGCACAAGAACAAGACTATCTGCAGAAACAGGTAGGTCTGAGCAATAGCATAGTTGGATTTTGTATGAAACTGTATGCAATGAGTATGTACTGAAAGATACTGCATAATTCTGTAGCAATTTCTACTTACGAGAAACCTAAACAATAGTATCTAATTGTATTTCACCTCACACACAAGCACATTGTTTTGGTCACTGAAAATTTGAAAAATTATTCCAAAACACAACAGATCAGAAATAAGGTAACAGGCAGAAGGAAGCATTTCTGGTGCAACCTCCTAGTTGTACTGGCAAGATGCACATTTCCTAACATCTGTTTCAGTAAGCATCACAAATTTAATTCTGTGCAAGCCCTAATAAATATTTTTCTAATGTATTATGCATTACCATTGTCACATTTCAAAGCCTGTGTTTAGGCTGGGAATCACAGTAATGCCTTGATATAAATTAGGGGAAAAATTTAATATGATTACCTATAGGGGAAGACAACTTCATGGAAACTCCAGGGTATTAGCCTAATAAGATCAGGCACTGGAATATTATTCTTTTAGGATACAGTTCTGGAAACACTGAAACACATATATATGATGTCTTTATTTATATGATAATTCTTCTGAAGTCGATGGGACTGCTGAAATAAATCATTCGTTTTAGCAAGCAATAACTATAAATTGGTGATGCATCAAGGAAGATTCTTGCATTCAAGTTGACCCACCATGCCTTGGCCTGACTTCTCCTTAGTGAAGGGACAGGAAACTCATTGAGTTCTCACATTTCTTTACAAGATGTGAAGGCAAAGGTAAAAATAATGGAAGGAAGAAGCAGATATGATAACTGCAAGCATTTCTGAATTTGCCTTTGTATTCTCTGCCACAGCCACTTGCCTGCTGATCATGCTCTTTAAGTAGACTTGTTGTTGCTTTCTGTTTTCTCCAGATAATCAGGACTTATGAATGTGCATTTATTCTCTGTGAAGACCACCCACCTTTTAATTCCTGAGTTTTTAGTCCAGTTTCTAGTTGCCTTCCTTAATGGTACATGGGCAGGTAATGAATTCTCTGAATCTGTTTATCCTTCATTCTTCTCTATTCTGAGAGAAGTGCTACTTAGTCCTTGGCTTTTGAAGGCTTATGGAAGGGGGAAGCTCAGGAAAGTTCAAATGAATTAACTTAAGGATGGGAGTTAATGCACATAAATTCATCCAAGAGGGATTAAGCTCCAGTGAAATAAAACCAATTTATTTCTGAGTGAGAGTTTCCACAAGGGAGTTTGATGCAGTTTAACTTCTGTGCATTAACTTCACACCTTCGGTTAATTGGTCTTAAGTCCCTTAAGCCTAAGACTTTGTTTCAAAAGCAGACTCTGTCTACGAAAGCTCTATACATTTCAGCTGCTTTTTTAACATAAATGATTTCTCCCTTGGAATTTCTAATTCAAAACAAATGTGGGGCCACATGTGTTCCTTTTAGTTAAATAAGCTAATTTAAAACTAATTTTCTAATGTCCTGTGAAAGTGGCATTGATATGGATTGAAGTGTTTGTTTATAAAATTACTGAGTTGTCTCAAATAGCACCTCCCATGAGTTACACCTTCAATATCTTGAAGGAGGTCACTTGTGGGACAAGGTTCTAGTGACCAAATTAATCTAAACAAACTTTGTAACCCTCAGGAACAGCCAAATGAAAATCAGTGGATTTCATTATAAAGGAGTAGAGACTTGGAAATCACTGATTACAAAATCTCCTCTGTGCAGTGTCTAGGAGATTGTTGTGACATATTAACACCATGGAAGTTTTTTTCTGAATTCCTGTTGTCCCTATGCCTATAAAGAACATCCTTTTTGAAGAATAATAAACAGAATGGTTGAGGTTGGAAGTGACCTCTGGAGGTCATCTGGTCCAACCCACTGTTCAAATAGGATCATCTGGAGCCAGTTGTCCAGGACCGGGTTTTTTAATATCTCCAAGGATGAAGATTCCACAACCCCCTGGGGTAACCTATGCCAGTACTCAATCAGCCTTTCAGTAAAAAATTGTTTCCTGGCATTCAGAAGGATCTTCCTGTGTTTCATTTTTTGCCCAATACGTGACTGAAAACACCTGGCTCTGCCCCTCCAGGTATTTATATATATTAGTTATATTCCCTCTAAGCCTTCTCTAGGCTTGCAGTTCCAGCTCTCTCAGATGTTCCTCATTTAAAAGATGCTTCGGTCCCCTAATAAGCTTCATGACCCTTTGCTAACATGGACATAATGATTCTCTCCAGTATGTTTCTCATACTGAGGAGCCCAAAGCCAAACACTCCAGGTTTGGCCTCACCAGTGCTGAATAAAGAGGAAAGATCCACCTGCTGGCAGTACTTTGTCTAGGATTTTATGGGAGAGACAAGGGGCATGATGAAGTCCAGGCTGACAATATCCACTGCACTCCCCTCATCTACCAGGCTAGTCATAGAATCATAGAAGTTTATCAAGTCAGTCAAGCACGACTCCCTCTTTGTGAAGCCATGCTGACTACTGATGATTTTCTTGTCCTTAATCTGCCTAGAAATGGTGTCCAGGATTAGCTGCTCTGTCACTTTCCCGTGGATTGAGGTGAGGTTGGATGGCCTGTATTCTTTGGGTTCTCCTTCTTGCCCCTCTTTAACTTAGGGGTGACATTTGCTTTCCTCCAGTCTTTAAGCATTTCTCCCAGTCATCAAGATTGATCAAATATTATCAAAACATTAATTGTAAGAGAGCAGTTGACATTTGTGGTTTTTCCAACATCCTGTGCCTCTGAACTGTTTATTTTGATGACATTGCAACCGTACTGAATAATGTACAGTTCCTTGGGATATAATGCTTTGCCTCTTTAATCTTGTCCTAACTTGTATTTCTGAAACTCGTATTATTTCACCAGTTCTAAGAATAGTAGTGATGTTGTAAGTTTAATTCAGAACTACAAATAACTTCTATAGAGCACTGGCAAAGTAAATCCAGTTTTGTGGAGCCTACTAGATTTATTGCTATCACTGGCTACTGTATTGGAAAATGTGGCATCTCTGCTGTTGTACTAGAAAATGTCACCTCTTCACAGTCAGAATCCCATACTCATTCTGCGTAAAATCTTGTGTACTTTTTGAAAACGGAAATATTCCACATGGTCATATATTAATTGTAAAAGAAACATCCTCAGGCATGGCATAAAGGTGAATGCCCTGTTTTTGTTATGACCTTGGTGTAAAATATTCTGATTGTCACTGTTGCTCTTAAAATATAGAGCTGTGCTTATGTTTTAGTGAACAAGTCATAAATAAATCCAACCATTTCCCAGATGCTGAATGCAGACAATATGTCACAGGGTAGAAATGGAGAGGAAACAATACAGGCAGGAAAGCCTTCTCTTGGTGTGCACTGGAATGTAGAAGACCTTAACAGCTTTACAGAGTTTCACTGCCACTGGCTTTAGTGGAATTACTCCCAACTCACTCCTCTTACACAGTGGGGTGAGAGGAACACAGTGTCCATGCTGTCATAGGAATAATCTTATCATTTCACATGTACTAATGTAGCAGGCATGGTACTACATGGCAGAAATGTAGAGTCTGTTTTCTGTTAGAATGTGCGAGTATTATTTAACTTGGTGATGTTACAAAGGGGCCAAGCACACTCTTTTATTTGACTCTCCACTTAGAGGGGTAGCTTTAAAAAACTTTTAAAAACTGCTCATCAGTTTTTAGGCTTCTGCTTTAGGAATATTCTGTAATTGATGCCTGTTATCAGTCTAAACTGCAAAATGCTTTCTATTTCATAAGTCCTGGCAGGCAGTGAGGGAATTAATAAATGCAAATCCATATATCTTGAAATATTAAAAAATATCCTTCCTTTGAGTTTGAGAATATGACTGTGTATGTCTCCAGGTAACAGGGAGGCAGCCCCACAGTTCTGTATCCAACATGTGAACTGTAGGATTCATTTGGGCCCCCTGACCCCTATAGCAAAGACAGGCTGGGATGGAGATTTCATCTATGTCTATACAACCACCAGCACTCGTGTCCTACATGAAGGAGTCTGCATAAGTGGGGTCAATAATGTGCCACAGCATGAGGCATTAAACTGCGTATTTTGAAAACTAACAGTAGTAAGCAATATGGACGTGAGATGATGATCTATTCTGAATCTGCAATTTGAGCATATAGTAGTTTCTTGAAGATACCGTGACTCATATAAACACTTAACATGTGGATTTGATTATGATCAGGCTGTGAAAACAAAGAGGATTAGGTTTCCCAGCTTAACACAGCACTCCAGTGTGTGCTTATTTGCTGAATTGTTGCCTGCTTATCTTCAAAAGTCTTCATTATTTTCTTTCTACTCATAGTCTGGATGAAAGGATCTGAAGCAAAGATTCTGTCTCTGCAACTATATACAAAGCTAGAGCACAGAATTCTCGTTATTGCATACAGAAAGTTTCAGATGGAAATATGTTCCCAGGCCCTGCACAGATGGCCAGTTGATGAGCAGAAAGCCCAGCACATTAGGACTCTGCTGTGTACACAGACTCCAGGTGGCAGCTCCGACTGCGTTGCCTGACGTCTGGCAATTCAGAATAAATGGCCAGATTCCCCCTTTTTTTTTACCTGGGCACCATTAATAGGAAACAGAACATGTCCATGGGAGCCTGCCCAAACTGTGAATAATCTACCAAGGTGTGTGCATTTAAAGTTTAAAATGCAGAGCTGATGTCTTTTATGGAACTTGTAGGGATAAACCACTGACATAGTTGTATATGCCTTCAAAAAAATCTGGGAAGGAAGAGTTACTGCAAATAATATTTCATCCTTGAGGTCTTGAATTAAAAGCTTGCATTGAACAGATAGGATGCAATGTCTAGGCAACAGTTGGCATACACATTCCCATAAATACAGTGTTCATGTCTGAGCTGCAGAGAGGAGGTTAAAGCAACAAACAAATCCATGAATAGTCCTTTTCTAACAACAAAAAGTAATAGTAGAATAAATGATGCTTCATTCTTCAAAGTTTACTGTATCTGACTGCAGTCTTGTTGAGACTTAGGATAATCTTTAATGACAACAACAGGAAAGCAAAAATGGGTCCGTTCAATAAAATAAGTATATGGATGGATAGAGCAGAAATTTGCCCTTCAGGTGGGATCTGGAGCATCATTATTTTTAATTGGTCCTCTAAGGAAATTGAGGCAGTCTAAAGGTAATGATTTGCCATTATTATTTTAACCCACTGCATTTTAAACTCTAGAGATTGGCTGAACTGATGGAATGGAAGACCTCACCTCAACCCCACTGCCTCCGTGAGGTGGAAGTTAATAAGGGTTGCTCTGTGTAGGGAGCCCAGTTGTGGGGCCCAGACCTGCTGCCTATTGCTACTTGGTTTGTCTGTGAAAGGACTCAGTGTTCAGTCCTGATTTAATCCTTTTTTGAAGAGTAGCTGTGGAATCAAGATTTTAATCTTTGGCAGGCCCGTACACCCACCGTGCTAGAGCTGCAGTGCTGAAGATGTCCGCAGTGCCATCTAATGGCTGCAACCAGCCCGAGCAGCTTCTTACCTTTTCTTTTTTTTTTTCGTCCCCTAGAGTTCCCTCAACAGGGTTGGTCTCTGGTTCTCTGGAAATTTCCTGTCGTGAATGGTAGCGACAGGGGAAGATCTCTCTGACAATTTCTGTACTAGAAGAGAGCTGTTCTTATGCGGAAAATCTTCCCCAGCACACAGAAAGTGCCTTACATGGCTGCCCAGAGCCCAGTTCGAATACTACACTTTGTATGTCCCCAGCTGTAGGACCCTGTGTCCTCTGCAAGATTTATGCTAAACCACCTGTGACAGTCGACAAAACAGCCCCCCTCAAGCCCCGTCCCCCCAGTCTGTGGCCATGATGGACTTTACACTGAGATTCAGCAGAAGGAGGCTTTAAACTTAAACCTATTTCCTTTGCTGTTCAGGAGTGGATTTTATTCTCTGGACCTAACCCATCCAGTTCCTTGAATTACCTTGTAAATTCCTAACTATTGCAGGGTAGAGGGATGATGGCTGTGTCTGAGACCTTTCATTTTCTCTCTGTTGCATTACTATTTTTAAGGAGTTTGGTCATTTGTGACCAAAGTCAAGTTTGTTACAGTGTATCAGGAGTTTTAGGGTTTTCTGTCTGAGTGGTCATACATGAAAGAAAATCTAGACACATACAAGGATGTGAAATTACATCTAGTGACTCAAATGGCCCTTCTAGGGTGCAAAAGTCCCTTGAACTGCAGCGTGATGAATGGATTACCTGGCTCATAACAGGGAGCCACAGTGATTCTCTTGGCAATGTGTAGCCTTGGAATTTCTATGACTGTTTCTAAGGATTTCAGTAAGATATCACATTTGAGTGATTTTATTCCAAAGTACATCTATTTGTATCTTGTGTGTCAGATGCTAGTTATTTTAGCATATATATTACTAGGTGTTTGAAACATTTGGATGTCCTGCTGAGTTTTACTTTTATTGCTGTAAATGTATCTTACATGAAGAAGATTTTGTGTCTTGGCTGCAAATATTAGATGCTGGTGTTAAATTTCTCTTTTTTTTTTTAATTTGTTCTCATGTAGGATTTGCTCTCCTTGGAGGACATTCTTCCTTCCTTACAACACAAGACATACACCTGGGCACTAATGAGAGTCTCACAGATACAGTGAGGTTGGTAAAATGCTACTTGATTGATCACTATGTATTTGATAATTGATTGGGCTGAAGATAATGTTTTCTTTCTCGAAAATGTCAGAAGATAGTCCAAATTTCTTAAATATTTACAGATCACCTCAGAGAATCTATAGTTCAGTACATCATTATTCCATCCACTCCAGCTGTCCATTGTCACGATGAGAAATATTTTGACATACAGAGTGTTAGTCAGGATTGCATTTAAAACCAGAAATATTTTATGAACCTCAGTGGTAAAACTCCAGTGATGACAGCACATATACTCAAACAAGACTCAAACCTATAGGTTCTGCTGCTCATGGAGCAAAATCAAAGAGAAAAGACATTATATATGTTAGTTAGGCCAGCTGCTGGTGGGCCTTAGCCTGCCATTATGGCCTACCTGCAGTGACAGGGTGGCAAGGAAGGCGATTCTGATCCCCTGTATCATCAGCATCAAACTTGAACAACACTTTGCAGCCAGTCTCTGATTTCATGTGCCCTCCTCCACAACTGTACCCACTCTAAGGACTGCTGTGGAGGCTTTGCTGTCTTACTGATCTTTTACCGGCATCCTTGGAAGATCTTAATCATGCCCAATCCCACAAACATGTAGGGATGGATAGCAGCCTATCTCCTTTTCTGGAGAAGGGAACAACTGAGCTCGGGGTGTTTCTCCAGTGGATTCCCTCTGATGTTGCAGAAAGAAGGCAAAACATGAGGTTGTATTTTGCAGGTGCTCCTGCTGTTTATCATAGCACTCCATATGTTAAAGACTCATCCAACCTGAGCATTGTCCTGCTTTCTAGGCAGCCCTTTTGCAAACTGAGATCAATTCAATCAGGCTCAGCTGTTGGAAGGTTGGTAGTGTCTGAATGATCCCTTTAATTCTGGTGAAAGATACACAGTGTCAAGCTCATCAGGCTTAATTCAAAATATGCAATCAGGCAGCTGAGTTCCATTGCCTCTGCTGAATACCACAGTTCTCAGTCAGTGGGAGAGATTGTTTGAGAACTATGTTGTTGTTCTCTGCGATGAAATCCAAGGAAACTTTAAGAAAAAAGGTCAAACATTTAAACATTTTATATTTTTCTTTCTTGTTTTTGAGTACTGAAGTTGAAGACATATGGGTGTTTACAGTAGAAATGTAAATTTCAGTCTCTTGAGGTTTGAAAGTACTTAACTCTCACTGCCTGCTAGATACATAACTGCCAGTATCAAAGTAAGCTGCAATGACAGAATCCTAGAGTGGTTTGGGTTGGAAGAGACCTCAATGATTATCCACTTCCAACTCCCCTGCCATAGACAGGGTCACCTTCAACTAGACCAGGTTGCTCAGAGCTCCATCCAACTTGGCCTTGAACACTTCCAGGGATGGGGCAGCCACAGCTTCTCTGGGCAACCTGTTCCAGTGCCTCACCACCCTTACAGTAAAGAATTTTTTCCTAATGTATAATCTAAACCTACTTTTTTAGTTTGGATCCGTTCCTCCTTGTCCTGTCACTACACACTCTTGTAAATAGTCCCTCTCCATCTTTCCTGTGGGCTCCCTTTATGTACTGAAAGGCCACAATTAGGTCATCCCAAAGCATTGTCTTCTCCAGGCTCAACAATCCCAATCCTCTCAGCCTTTTCTCATAGGAGAGGTGCTCCATCCCTCTGATCATCTTGGTGGCCTCCTCTGGACTTGTTCCAACAAGTCAATATCGACAGTGTTCAGATGTTTCAACCAAAGCCTGGTTTTAGTAGGTACAAGTTTAAAAGATTAAAAAATTGTGTAAATTTGTGGGCCTGCAAAGGGAACAGATTCATCTGAGACTTAACAGTCAAGTCTGAGGAACATTAAGGTCACTGTGTCCAGTTCAGAAGAGCTCATACACTGCCACAGGATTCAAATACATTCCTTCAAAAGAAATTCTTCATACATCACAGGACATAGTCCCAGTTTAAGCAGGACAGTTCTGATACACAAACACTGTACAGGCCAGTTTTCAATTATTCTTCACAAATGGGATAATAAAGGCACACAAAAGCTTTCATTCACAGTCTCCTGAATGACTCCTTTTTTGCACAAGCAAAAGGGAAAGAGGCAGACAGTAAGCTACAAAAAATAAGGCAACAAATAGAAGCAAGCAAATCTTTCATCCATTCTGAAGGTGTCCCCATTCTGTGGAGAAAGTTCTCACAATACTCATTTCCCATGCAAGTCTTCAGCCCCCTTTTCTTTGTCACTGCTTGCTCTTCCAGGAGTAAATCCCTATTTATGATTCTCACCTGGGTATTTTGCTCCTCTGCTGAGTCACAGCACTCCCCTGCTACAGAGGACTGGGGGCTTTCCCAAGTCTTTACAGAGTCCTACTTCTTTCCTGTGTGCTCTGCTCCATTCCTGCTCTCATTAGCAAGAGTATTATTGACTTTGCATAATCAAGGCTGAGCAATTTACCCAAAAGAATAACCTGAGTGTTAATTCCCTGGTGTTTCTTTCGAATGAAAGATAATATCCCAACCTCATTCAGTTAATGTGAGAATAAAAAAAAGAATGCCTGTAGCAGACCCAGAGGGCATTTCAAATATTTACGGCCATGTGTCGAGGGCTCTGAAGGCCTTAGAAGTACTTGAGATTGAGACTTAAAGCAAAAGGAGCATGAGTCTATAAAAGTCACAGTTTTTATTAGAGTTGCAGCAGGTAGGGGTTGAAAGCGTTGCTGCTGTGAACATATTTTAAGACTTATTACCTGCTCATAAATCAGTTGTTCCATGTTTCACAAGACATTTACATTCACGCTGACACAGTAGCAAAAGGTTACCGCCCATTAAGGAGCTCTCAGCCTTTCAGAGCTGTTTTGCGTGTCTGATATATTGCATGAAATGAAATATAAGTGCTGTATCTGTATTTGCCACTGTAGGGCAGTTCCACTGTGCACCAACAAAGCCCAGGGACCATCAGGTTCAGTGACAGCACTGAAGAACTCTTAGAACGATTTTAGCAGTCCACTGGAATTATTAGGGGATGAATCTCTGCATTTACGGGGAATGGGTTTACTTCTCACTGCTTGCTGAGAGCACATCCACCCTATGCCCCTGTAGGACTATGAGTGACAGAGAAATAGTCAGAAGTTTAAAACTTTTAAATAGATATACATTTTCAAAATAAAAGCAAAACTACCTTAAATAGCAGTATTCTATGCAAAATATATGTAAATGCCTCATTTTCAAATTCAGAAGTCTGCCAGACCAAAAAGGCATAGTTTTTGTTTAATTTTGGATTCCTCAGAGGATATACTGGAGGAAAAAAAATCCAATTTTTCTCTGTAGAAATAAAAGTTACTTTGAAAAGAGAGATATGCAGCATTCTAATACATTCCATATTCCAATGCAATATATTTCCAGGGTCTAGGATTTTGAAGTTCATAGTCTCACAGTCTTGCAAAAAGAATGAAAAGAGAGAAAGATCCTCTAGTTAATGATAAAATAAGAACCTTAAGTGTAAAGACACCTAATGAGTCTGTGCTTACTCCTTCTCACCTTCCAAAACTTCATCTGTACTAAAGACTCTTACCTACTCAGGTCCTTTTCGCTATGTAATTCCAGCATTACATGGTTTGTTTTAAACTAATTTGATTACAGGACACTTCATCATTCTCCTGTAATCAGAGACCTCCAGGTGAAGTTTATTTGTTTTTGTGGGTTTTTTTCCCCCGAGTTTAATTTTGTTTTGATTTCATAAAGAATAAACCCAGTTTCCACCTGGGTTTCCTACTATAAGATATGATGTCTGGAAATGCTGGCAGAAGGACTGTCTGATATCTTCCTGGTAAATGTGTAATAGGTCTAGTATCTACTTTTAACAGATTAAGGATGAAAATCCAGCAGTTTTCACTACTTGGTGATTATGACTGAATTTCCTCTAATGGCATACCTTGCAAAGGAACCAACTTTAAATTCTTTATCAGTTGTGTCAAGTAGGAATCAGCTGTCTTGACAGCCTAACAAAAAAAAAAAGTCCAAGAAAAATCAGAAATTTCCCAGTGTGATTGCCTCTTTTCCTTGGCTGATGGAACTGGCTGTCTTATTTAAGGTGGACACACGTTAGAAGGAACCATGCATCCCATCCCTGATGACTAGTTCAGAACACAATGGGCTTTCCACAGAGAAAGAAACTCATGAGCTAAGAAGAAATAATTGCACAAACAGCAACTGTTCCAGTACACTGTAATCAGTAAATACCTTGCTCAGTTTTGACTTTCCTTTTCACTTTAGCTGCTATTGGCAGTCTTTTCTTCAGAGAGAGATCTACAGGCAATCTTGTAACATTTTATTAGTTTTGATTCTGTGAGGAATATCTGGTGTCAATAGAAAACGTTTGTTACTGACTTCATCTGGAGACCTCACCGATCACGGCATTAACAGCCTTATATCCACAAGAAGAGACACAAGAATTCTTCGTGGCTAATCAGGAAGACAGATACTGCAAGGATTTTTTTCATGCTTTTCTAATTCAGTCTCTTCCACGTTTTGTTTTAATGTCATATTATAGATAACACGAAAACACAAAAAAATGCTACTTCAAAGTCAGGCTTCAGGGCCTGATTAAAACACAGAGATGCAGGGAAATGAAGAGCTCCAATCCATATTTAATTTATCTAAAAAATTCAGAGTATACTATGCTAATCCACTATGCTAATCTCTGCCTTTCACACTTTGGCAAATGAGGTTAAGGCCACAGTGGTACAGGGGCCCCTGTCTGCCCCTGTCCTTATACTGAGTTTCAAATTTGGGCATTATTTTAATGCTGATACCATGCGTGTCAATACAAAGGTCTACAGGTAGGAGAAAGAAAAGGCTGGTGTTGTTGGCCCGCAGTTTCTGTATTAATTAAGATCAGTAAATAAGTGTGGCAATCTGGGACAGATCTGTATTCTAATCCTCACAAAGGTCAGGCCACCATGCAGAGTCTGTAACATTTAGTCAGTGCTACATTTTTTCTTTGCTCAAAGACTGAAGAAATCTTACACCTTATCTCTTCTGAAGTTATCAAATTCTTCAAAAGTTACAGTTCACACAATCTCTTATCTTAGTTCAGATAACTCAACATGTATTGATGTTACATCTACAATCAAACTCCAAAGAAAAAAAAAAAACAAAAATACAGCAGCAGTTTTCATTTACTTACTGTAGTCTGTTAATAAGTGAAAGTGCTTACTTATTAGCAGCTTGTTAAATGACTACATTTGAGTCTGTTCTGCAGGCATGATAAATTATTCAGATAGCTGAAAAATATTGATTCATTACCATTTGGCATTAATATTCATGTGTTGCATGCTAAAGAGTGCAACAGGGCTATATTTATTATGTTTGAGTATTTTCTGCTATCTCCAGGGTGCTGTCCAGCATGACAAATGCCATCTTGGCTCGAGTTTATAAGCATAATGATCTGGACCTGATGGCAAAAGAATCCACGATCCCAATAATCAATGGACTGTCTGATTTACACCATCCTCTCCAGATTTTAGCTGATTATCTAACTCTTCAGGTAACAATATAACCCATTTTTCTTTTCTTTTTTTTTTGCTAAGTCTTAGCCTTGGTAAGTGTTTGGGGAAGTCAGCTTCAAAACTGTTTATTCCTAAGTTTTTCTAAGTGGTAATTGCATGGCACTTGTTATTGAAAGAAATCTTCATCCAGCAATATAGTTAAGGACCTGTTTAGTTTAAAATAATAATGTAGTCCTATCAGCTGTAGTGGGAGCAAAGTTAAGCATAAAATTAATTATTTCATTGGAATTAGGCTGCAATTCCACACACACAAAAAATGTGCAGGAGGCTTTATATATTAAGATAAAGGTGAGAATTTGGCTTAGCCAAAGCCAGTGGAAGTTTTTCCACTGACTTAGAAAAACACAGTAACTCACTTTTGATTCCTTGCTAGTCTATGAACTGTTTAAAAATAATCAGTATCCATATATTGGGAAACTGGTTGAACAAATTTGTTTTGAAAAGCCAGTTATTGCTACCAGTGCAAACGCTTAGTGTTCTGGCACTTAAACCAATTTAAACTTTGCTCACAACAAAGAGTTGTTAAAAAAGACTGTATTTTGTAGTTTTATCTAATGCAATGGTTGATTTGACAGCAGGATAACATTTTGCACATAGAATACCAGATGTTTATCTGTGAACAGAAGGACTATGTGGTTTTACAATCAGTTGAGGATCTGGCTTATAAAAAAGATTATTATTATCATACTGCAGTGTTGGTTGACAACTATGACGAACTCTTCTGACCTTGTTTACTTTCTGAATGGATAAAAATCACACTGCTTGAAAACAGGAGGGTAGAATAATTGCTTGATTCATTTGGCTGTGTTTCTCAGCTGTTGAAGACTTTGCTATGGGACGTTCATTAAGTGGGAAAGATCAAGTGAGAGTAATATTAAATTATTCATGCTTTAAATTTTAAATACTGAAAGACTCGTGTTTAGTGGCAATTGCCTTTTTCTAATTTTAATTATCATTATTTTTTGTAAAATTTTAATACTCAAATTGAAGAGGCCAGTAAAAATTGGTGAACTTCAGACTAAGATGC
The DNA here is from genome assembly GCA_013397135.1 of Pachyramphus minor. Lineage (NCBI taxonomy): Eukaryota > Metazoa > Chordata > Aves > Passeriformes > Tyrannidae > Pachyramphus > Pachyramphus minor. The sequence continues at coordinate 534,862 of VYXB01010311.1, read as the reverse complement.
TTCTCATGCCTCAGGATAAGGGAGGTTTGTGAGATTACGTTGAACCAGCCTCAGTGTTCAAACTACATAACACAATAAGCTGTGATGAGAATATCATCATTTCATTCTAAACTCTGTGGGCAGCTGTAAACCAGGAGAATCTTATGGTTCTGTTTTGCAATGTGTTCTGTCTTGCAAACACTTTATTAATTAGCATTTTATCACTAGTGAATAACAGGCTTCAGGAATAGTCTGTGACTCAGAGTCTACACAAATACAGGTATCTCTGCCCCCAAACCTGGTTTTATCCAGGCCACTGACTACAGCACTCAGGTTCAGAGTTGTTGTCCTCTACTCCATCTCCAGTCAAAGAAAAGAGACCACTGAGCATCTCAATCAGCTTCTAGAGATGCAGCTCTTCCTCCACTGCTCTTAGGGGGAAACCTATGGAGAGCAGCAGAATGAGCACACGCCCTGTTGATCACCCTCTGCTCCTCCTCCATTGTGTCCTTGTATGGGGCAGCCATGGGGGAAGCTCCAGGTGAACACGAGCCCACAGGCTGGACTCTTCCTTGGTTTGAATACCTGGGCAGCAGCAACAGGAGGTGGGTGTCCTTGCTGCATCAAACACCAGGGAGGATGTCTTTGGAAAGGGTGTTCCTGCTCATTTTAAGTGATGAGGAAATAGGACCAGAACAGTTGGTGCTCAGACAAAAGAAGCATTTGACGTGGAGAGGTATCATGACAAAGTGAGCACTTAGAGAGATCACAAGGAATGGCTCCAGCTTTGGACAGCCATGGAAGTTGTGTTTTTTTTAAATTTGCAGCACTTTCACAGTCAGCCTGATAAGCAGAGCAGTGTTTCCTCCAAGTCTGCTCATTTCTCCCTGATTCTCTCCATCATGTTCCTCAGCCCAGAGTTTGTCAGGAGGTCTTTAGAGGGCAACTGGGTGGCTGCCCCACTTTGCCAAGGGCATGCTGCTCTGCTGGTTGCTGACACACTTTCAGTTCTTGCTTTTATAAGAGGAGAGAGGGGCAGGCAGGGGGGAGGTCTCAGCAGCTCAGTGTGTGTGTTGGCACTGCCTGTGCTTTCCCTCCCTGACCTGATGATCTATTCCCTGTTTTCCTCCTTGCATTGTACAGCAAGGTGGAAAAGACAGACCTTACAGTCAGTGGCATCTACTAAAACAGCATTTTGATCATATAAGGAACTTTACCAGGTCACAGAAGTAAGATTAACACTTGAAGAAATGTGAACCACAGAGTCTAGTTGCTATTTACCACAATCAAACTTCTCGTGGGATTTTCAGCAAGGTGTCATCCAAGTGCTGCCTGCGAGAAGATTAATACAGGGATGTGTAATAGTACCACTGCTTCTTTAAGTGAATTGGAAGTCCATATATAACACTTGAACTGCTTTCCTGCAATACAAAGGCAATTTATTTGATTTATACATACAGGCAAACTACGATAGGGGCACAGACTGATAGCCTTATATTTAAATGTAACTACAGATTTTGTGCAGCTTATTTCTCTTAAACAAATATCTCTTCCGTTTCCCTGTAAATATTTTCCTGCTTCTCCCTGCTGTCACTGAATAACCGAAATGTAATTTTTTTTCTTTTCTTTTTGTTCCTGATGCATTTGCCAGTGGAGCACTACATACACTCTGGCCCTCTTCATACTTAGCACATTTTTATTCTTCCATTTTCTATACCCTATTACTTTTGTCATGTGCCTTCTTGAATCCTCTTCAAGCACTTTCTCTTTGGTCTGAAACTGTACAATTGCCTGGTTTTTTGTGTCAAAATGTTTTCTTGCTTACAGCTTCTGATTCCCTTTTCACAGGTGTGTTTTAATGTGGTTATTTTCGTATAGTCCACTACATATCCCAAACAATGCAGCTGGTTTATTTTCAGGTCTGTCAATTCTCGTTCTGTATTCAAGGTGTTCTTTTCAGATCACAGATTGTTCTCCTGTCATGAATACTGGGTGAGATTGTTCAGGTTCAGCATCGTCTCGTCCAGTGCCTTCCTCCTGAGCAACCTGGAGCCCCTCATATGTTTGATTTATAGTCTGGCTCTGCCCTTTAATACTGTGGTCTGGGTTAATGTCCTCTATTATGCCAAGAGAAATGTTTTTCTTAGCGTATATACTATCTTTTTTCTTAAAAGTTTTGTTGAATTGAGTCTACTCTTGAGTTAAATCCCACTAAAAATGGCTATAAACATGTAAATAACATGATTTTGAGTGTTTGGCGACTTGGCCTTTAAAGACTAAGAGTTCGTGTGCTGGTAGTGGACACACACTGAGCTACTTTACTTCTCTGCTTGTGCTGAAGACATGTAACAGCCATGTGCTGATTCCGCCCGGTGTCCCAGGCAGGAGCTGTGGTTCACAGCTTCTGCTCTGCTCAGCTTGGCTGGAGGGCAGCATCACACAATTTGTATTCCAGACACAAGCTGTGTATTGACATTGATTCAATTGATATTAATGTCACTGGGCAAATCAGCTAACTTGTAGCTGACTGCAGGATGGCCAGGCTGATAATTAAAGTGGATCCATATGCCACTAGCTTTTTATGTCACTGGTCTGGAGGGAATTTGCTTTTTCAGAAAGCAATGGTTGGCATAAGAAATGCACCAGAGCTTTCTTTTTAAACAGCATAACAAATAGTGGTGCCCAGCTTGAAGAGAGCTGCTGTATATTCTCAGCTTCCCCTTAATGTGTGATCCTAATACCGCAAATTACTATAGTCTTCAAATTCATCATCATCATCATCATTACCATTCTAACAATTAGAAATCCCAACTAAGATTTGGAATGATCCTCTAGAATATACTATTTCATCAATCATGACAAAAAACACTGTGGGAATATGACAGATAAGTGGTCTAGCATCTGCCTTAAGCAGTTTGAGAGCCAGTAGATGCAAGTTTGCCCAGTTTCTCCTTTGCTGGATTGCACTTTATCCCAAAGGGCTAAAGCTTTGATTAGTCCCTAGCTTTCCATTTTAAAACTTGACAGATTATTGATTCATTATTCAAAAGCTTGTTTTAATTGAGGGCTGTTATGACAGTTGTGGTCAAACATTTCAGAATTAATCTATAATGGTGTCAGAGTTTCAGCTTCACTGGAAGCAAGTCCAGGCAGAGGCAGACACAAATGTCCCTAATTAGTTAACCCAGTCTTCTCCATAAACACAGCACTGCCAAAGCACTGAGCATGCTTACTTTTTCCCAGGGTTCAATACACTGATACACTACAACCCATGGATAAGAACAGAATGAAACATTGTAAAAACAACATGAGGATGAGAAAGTTGAACGTAAAATCAGCATTAATTATTTAGCAGGGATTTTTCATAAGAATAACAAAGCCATGTTTTATGGCACTTACAGCAGCAATCACTATTTGGCCAAAGAAGCATCCATAAGGGGGAAGGACTTTCTAAATATATTAAAGTTTTTGTGACTTTACAAGGAGAGTAAATATTTTACAGTCATATTCCAAATGTAAAGATAAACTGCAGACCACCCAAGCAGGTGTAAAGCCTACATCAATATAACAGAGTTTGGAAAAATTGGGAAGGGATGCAAGGGGGAAACTATCTTCAGATACTTTGGTGAGCAGCAGGTGTTGTAAAGGTTCTGATTTAACCTAGAATGTCACCATCATAGCAAAACACTTTTAGCAGGATTTTATCTGTGTGGTTTTATAGGAACATACTATAAAATGGGGGCTGGGGGTGAAGTATGTCTCATACACAGTACTTTTTTTATTGCCTCAAAGCTTTCTGTTTCTGACCAACACAGTCATCTCATCTTTCATGGAATCTGAGGATGTGTGCATATAAGCAGTACAGTCACAGTCACAGTGAGCTTCTCTTAGATGAAGAGGTTTGAGTTACGGCAGCAGTGCACCAGGGGCAGCACAAAGCACAGGATATAAAATAGGCTCCACTTGCACACACACAGCTTGACTCTGCCTCGTGTGTGACTCCTGCCATTAGCCAAACATCTTCATTAAGATCAGTTCAGCTATGTCCACTCTACACAGTAATCACTGCAGATGTGGCTTTGTAATTTGCAATGTATATCAAGGATCATTATACAGACATCTCCAGTACTTCATATTTTATCTGTAACAGCTAGTAGCTTGGGAAAACAGAGAAAAGTATTTAGCATGCACTGTGCTTCTTTTAATGCAGAGTAGCAGCTGGCAATAAGGTGGAAGTTGTTTAACATCGCAGTATATTTGTGACTCTAGTCAGTGCTTTCAGCATTACAGGCTGTGATGTCTATTTTTAAACAGTAAGATGAAAAGAACTCAGGACTGTCTCATTTGCTCCTGGCTGTGGGTTCATGTCTCAGCTATCACTGAGCCCTAAATTGAAACAACACCTTAAATAAATGCTTCAGTTTGACCTTCTCCTAGGAGTACTATTGCTAGGAGATGTAGAAGGACTTTGGAAGATCCTTAGAGACATGCAGAACTGTTATACTGAAATAACTTCCATGTCCACAAAGTCCTGATTTGGTCTCCTGTAAATGCCTTTGCATCAAACCTCTGCCAACGAGCCTGCTGCTAACTATCACTGAAAAAGTGATAATTTTACAATACTGTGGTTCTAACTCTTAACCTAGTCAGCTTAGGACTCTCCTAGGTTTTGATTTTTACAGTGTTTTAGTATAATTCAGTATTTCAAGTACTAATATTTTTGATACAAAATTGTGGTCCCTGGCAGAAATGCCAATAACTTTGTTCTGGACTAATTTCACAACTATTTGTTTAGGGGAAACTGATGCCAGGAGAGGAGGGGGTAGTTCCCGCCCTCTTCCTTTTCAGTTCTTTTGGCATCTTTTCTGCAACTCCTGCAAGGTTGCCAGTTAGTACAGCTCTACAATGTGGATGCTTATCCTCTCTGACAAGCATTGAATCATGTCACAAAAAGTGTTGAAACACTGTCTGGCTTGCAGCTACTACAATACATTTGTACCACGGCCCAGTTGCGAACTAAGAATAAAAGGCTCTCCAGAAAGTCCTTCAAGCCATGAGGTAGAGTTGTACAGTGCAGACATATAGAAGTACTTGGTTATGCCTTCACAAACTTTTTGATATCAACTGAAGTGCCTATAAACATGCATACTTAAAACAAAGCTTGTTGCAGAGCCTCAAATTGTCCTGCTCTGGAATATGAAACTCCTGGTATTCTTGTTCCTCCTTAGGCCTTATCTGTTGGAGTTGAGGGTCAGAGTAACTGCACATGAACAGGCTGTAAGAGCCATCAGGCAAGTTTGGGCAACCCACACTTAAAAACAAAACCCTGCCCTCTTTGGCTGTGCAGTGGAGAACAAGTGCTGCAGCCCATGAGTGGCACAGCTGCTTTCCAAGTGCTGCTCTTTTCTGTCCTGTACAACTGGGATGGTGAAAATGCGCTCCAAGGGCAAGGCCACTGCCATGGCCATGGGCAACATTGTGTAGAGACACCCAAGGCAGAGCAAACCTGAATAGGGATATTTGTACAATCTGGGGGAAAGCTGGAAGGAGTCCTATTCTAGGCATTAGAACTGTCTTTAAATTAGGAATGTCTACCACTCGCTGATATTTATGAGCAGCAACGAATGGCTGTACAGCTTTGGTGTTTAAGCTACTGGGTGTGTGGTGCTGTATCTCTCAGCCTGGGCCTCACCATATGGCAGATGTGCCAACATCTCACAGCATCACAGAATATGTGAAGTTGGAAGGGACCCACAAGGATCATTGAGTCCAACTCTTGGCCCTGCACAGGACTGTCCCCAGGAGTCACACCATGTGCCTGAGAGTATCATACAAATGCTGCTTGGACTCTGTCAGGCTTGGTGCTGTGACCACTGCCCTGGGGAGCCTGTTCCAGTGCTCAGCACTGGAGGAAGCTGCCACACTTGGTCCTTCATGTAAGACACAGGGGGGCTTTCCCTCCCTGACTATCCTGTAGGTGCAATAAACTCCAGGTATGGTTCCATGCAGGTAGCGTTTGAAGGCAGCCAGCTGCCTTTGCACCAGACCTGCCTGATTGATCCCTCTCCCCCATCAGCTTGCTGAGCTCATCTGGAACATAATCCCAGAGCTTCTGATTCCTTTGACAGGAGCACTATGGGGGTCTGAACGGGCTCACCATCACCTGGATTGGGGATGGAAACAATGTCCTCCACTCCATCATGACAAGTGCTGCAAAGCTGGGAATGCACCTGCGTATTGCGACTCCCAAGGTAAGGAAGCTCTGCACACAGAGGAAGGGAAGCAAACTTTGCCCATTCTTGTCTCAGCCACTCAGGTGTTTGCCAGGGGCCTCAGCTGGTGATGCTTACACATGCTTTGAGCGTCAATTTTCAGAACTGAGGTTCAAAATCCTGATCCAGTTATTTTGATGCAAAGCAGGAGTAGTTCTGCCAAGTCCAACTTCAGAAAGACTGAGGGGAATTCATGATAGCAGTATAAGTGAATTAAAATTCCATTTGATAAAGTGTTACAAAGTCATCCAGTGCCCTCTCTCCTACCCCAAAAAATTGAAACTTTTTTCAGATTAGTGGAAGTGTTGCATCTTGCTTGGTTCAGATGGATGGTGCAGCATTTTAGAGTGTTGCATTGTAATACAAGATAAAATACAAAACAAATACTCAGTGTAGTACAAAAAAATTAAATGATGTATAGGTATTTCATCCTGTAACTAATGAAATACATTTTTCTTACCTTACCAGAACACTTTCCACCACTCCGAAATAAACTTTCAACAAAACCAACATAATTTCCCCAAGTTTTACAATTCTGAAAGACATTCTTTTTCCCATGACAAAAAGTTCAATCAATATTTTTCTAACCAGTATTAATAAACAGTAAAGATCTTATACATGTTCCATGGTATGTTACTTGTTATCTCTTTTGGCAGGGCTTTGAACCAGACTTCACAATAACTAAAATAACTGAACAATACTCTGAAGAGGTAGGAGCCTAAGAAATAGCCTAGTAGAATTGTTTGAATAGAGTTTATTTTCATTAGAAAAGAAATTCCTTTTCTTACTGATCTTCTTTATTTTATTCACATTAGTATGGTACCAAGTTACTTCTGACAACAGATCCTTTAGAAGCTGCAGACAGTGCCAACGTCTTAGTTACAGACACATGGATAAGTATGGGACAAGAAGAGGAAAAGAAAGAAAGACTAAAGGCCTTTCAAGGTTATCAGATTACAATGCAGGTAAAAATCGAGATTTAGTTTTCTGTTTATGTTTTTACAGTTTGCATTTGTACGAATCAACATCAACAAAGCATGAGTTTGGTATTTGAGTGTGGCCGTGGAACAACCATATGCAAATCTCCCTCCAGCTTAAAAAACTCACAAGGATAACAAAGTTTGAGTTATCTTATACACTTCACAAGGCTTGGCCTCTTTTAGAGCTTCCCAATGAGACCTGTTTCCAGAACATGTGCAGCAGAGCTAACCCTTTATTTCTTTATGGCCTAAAAACTGTTTCTAATTTTGCATCTCCTTTTTGCCACCAGAAATGATCCCTAATATTTCATTTAGAATGAGAAGCTTACAGATTAACCCTTAAAAGCCTGGGTAACATTAGGGGCAATTTATGTTTATCTGTCAATGAGTAAATCATTAAATATATATCTTTAAAATCATCCAGTTGAAATATTTGTCAGCACAAAATCAGTTGGAGAAAATTTAAAATCATAACTGACTAATTTTCCAAGATAAAAAGGACACTTTCCTTCCTGATAGAATTACTCATTTAAGTGTCTGCACTAACATAACTTCACTAAATGCTGTTGATGGACATACCTCTGCCCTAAAATTTAATTCATTTTTCCTTGGCATTAGATCAATATATAATGAGTGGTAATATAAAATGAAAAAAAATTACAGCCTTTTAAATCATTGTTGAGTATGTTCTTGTTGCAAATACAAATAGTATTATATTACTTCATGGCATTCAAAAAATTATATTGCTGCATGGCATTCAAAAAAAGATTGCACTCTATTGATCCTCTAGATCAGCTGAGTTTTAACTCCCCTTGAAAGCCAGAGAAATAGGAGTGAATATTGGACTGATGTCGAGCCACTATTGAACTCTTACTGACTTGAATGTACATGTTCCCTTCTTATTCACAAATGAGGAATTCTTTTGAACTCTGTGGAATTCTTCTGAGTTCATCATCCAAATAACCAGAGTGGGAGTTAATACAAAATGTAACCTTTTTACTTGTTGAAGATTTTATAAATGTCCTCACATGTCTTTATTTTTATATGCTTTTTCATTTACAGACTGCAAAATCTGCTGCTTCCAACTGGACTTTTTTACACTGTTTACCAAGAAAACCTGAAGAAGTTGATGATGAAGTATTTTATTCCCCACAGTCATTGGTTTTCCAAGAAGCTGAAAACAGAAAATGGACAATTATGGTAAAAACAGAAGATATCAGTAGTTGGAGGGTCAGCTTCTGTCCTGCCTTGAATTACAGGCTTGAATTCAGCTTGATTCCTTGATAAATAGGAAATGTTTAAACATATGTTTCAAATGCACCCCAGAGCATATGACAATTCTGACTATAGGCAACACATATATCTGTAGCACAAATACTTCTGGACACAAATGTGACCTATTTTGATGATGATCTGCTGTTGCTTGATGCAGCTTTTACCACTAAGTGAAATCTACAGTATAAACTATAACGTTTTGGTATTTGAATCACTGGATTTACTCTAAATATCAACTCAAATGGTCAATTTTAAAACATGTTAAATGCTGAGGTCCCAGGGACTGGCCTTAGAAACTAGTTTCAAAAATACTTAAAGCTAGTTATTTTCTCTCAGGAAAAACTGCTGCTGACACTAATGGGAACTTTCCCTGAGAAAGTGCTGGAAGAGCATAGGTTTGAAAGACCCTGAAAAGTTATGGTGTGGGTAATACTGTGCAATCCATGGGAACCATAAGAGGACACTTGGCATTTAATATAAACCGTAACTCCCCCGTCAGCATTCCTAGAATTTCACAAAATTACTGCCAGATATCCATAGCCTGTTGTTTATTTTTGGCTTTAGAACCATCATGTTGACAAAAGATAGTGAAAACTTTCAGAGGGGAAAAAAACCCCAGAAATGTCATTGTCATGGCTCTGAGATGAACTCTAGATACGCTCCAAGTGAAGAAATAACAGGTTGAGCATTGTGTTTACTAAAACCTCAGATTTTGGACATGGTCAAAATTACTAGCAAACTTGTGTTAAATTCATAGCTTTGGCCTCAACATTCAACAAAGTGTTCATATTTTTTCATTTTTATTTTACAGTGTTTCTAATTGCCCCAAATATTATTTAAACAAGCAAACAAACAAACAAAACAAACAACAAACAAAACAAAAAAACCAACCAAACAACCAAACAAACAAAAAAAGAACTTTTTACTTTGAGTTCCAGAGTCACTTTTTTTTGTGTGTGGGTGTAAGAAAAATGTCATCTCTGTATTTTTCTCAAGCTATAAAAATAATGAATGTATGGGTCTTCTTTATACTGTATTTTCTACCCCTTTCAGCTCAGAGAGCAAACTGAAGAATAAATTATTTGCTTGGCTGTAGATCCAACCAGGGCTGAGTGCAGCTGTGACATGGGCAGCACTGAGGGCTGCACAGCTGTATATTCAGTCACCTCTGTGTGCCTGGGATGCCCTGTCACACCGAGCAGTGCTGAAGGGAAAGGGAGGACAAGCAACAAGATCACAACCCCTGGAGAACACTCAAAAATCCAGTTCTGGGGCAAAATAACAATTTGCAGTCAGACACTGCTGTGAAATCACAACAGTGTGAACCAGGTAGTACCTTGTCAAAGCTAAGCAAGCACAGGGCTTGTTATGTACACAGGTGTGGGACGGGCAGCAGAGCTGCTGCAACACCATGTTTCACTTGGCTGACATTCCCATTACTCTCATTCCACAGACATACCCAAGGCTGGGCAGGGAGGGCAGGAAGGGTAGATGACACACAATCAACACCAGCAAGGATTCTGCATGTTTTACCACAGAAAGTATTGCTAAACTGGGATAAATTTCAAAGTCCTTATTCTAATGTGGCTCTCAGTGATGCTAATGGAAGCCCTGCTGAAATCCACAGGCAAGCCCATGTGATGTCTGGGTACCTACAGCATCTCCTAGAATTAACTGAGAACACAACACAACATGACAAAAAGGCCTTAGCACTTGATCTAAATTCCTGCCTGAATTGCTTCTAAGCTGTCCATTAATATATTTTGTCCACAGTGAAAAAATCTATCAGCTACAATACTGAACATCCAAACTGATTTTCAGCTCTTTCCTGATTCATCATCAGAAATTCTAGCAAATAAATCTAAGTGTGCAGTTTTTGTCAGGACAATAATTTTTAACACAAGGTTTCAGAGCTGGAAAATATTTCCTCCTTATTTATTTTTATGGAGTATCTGTTTCCAACGTGATTGGATTTTTTCTTTTCTTCCTCCTCTAGGCTGTCATGGTTTCCCTGCTGACAGATTACTCACCACAGCTACAAAAACCTACATTTTGATGCTTGGATTCCTGCCAGGAGAAAAATATTCTTCACTGGCAGGTCCTCAAACATGTAGATCTTCTTCAGAAAGGATCAAGGCAGTGAATGATCGTTTAATAAAACCATATAGTTTGCTGTATAATGTTGCATTACATTCGTGAAAATGTTCAAGACAATAGACACCATTTCAGAAGCTGCTTTTCACCTAAATGCTCCAAGCTGGCTGTCCTAGTGGTCAGCATCATGAAAAGCATTCCAAGACCTTACCCTAATGATTGGGTCTACCAGCAGCATAGGCATGGCACAATATACATGTAGCTGTGCTGGAACTTGTATGGTGTGATATGACATATATAAATTTCTCCCTAAAGCCGTGCCTTTAATTGCTGATTTTAGGAAGTGTGCAGGAGGAGCAGTGCTTCACTTTGACTTGGTTGCCTGCGCTTCCAGGCACCCTGGCTCCTGTTTCTGTCCTCCAGCCAACCTCCAAACACCACTCCTGTTTGACACCAAAAATATAGAGACCTTGGGAGTATTATCTTCCTCCATGACATTCCTGTGGGCTGGCATAGGGGGATATTGCTGTGGAATTGGAATAGAGTAGTTTCCACAGAGCTGGATACAGCAGAAAGAGATGGCTGGAAGGAACTGGTTCAATCTTTGCCTATCTGCTCTAGACCCTCATTCCCTAAGCAAATTCTGGCTAAAGAAGCAAATTTTCTATTTCCTTTTTTTTTTGTTTCTTCTAAGCAGACATGAGGGGCACCACATGATAAAACTTATGCAGCTCCCTTGCAGAAAAATATTTACTGCATTATGTCTGGCACTGTAACACAGTGTACATTTCAGATAATCCTTCTCAGTAATAAACAGATTCATGACATTTGTAGTTTCTGTAATGGCTGTGTATACACATTTAATATTTCAAGTAAAGCTTTGAGTACTATTAAAAAACACCTTATTTCTTTTTTCTAAATAGTTTCAAAAATGTGTTGTTTTTTTCCCCACTGTAATACCAGGACAACATCTGTGATATTTAAAAAATTCTGCAAATGTATTTTTGTTTTCTGACCAGCTGCAAAACATTATTTAATTCCTTTCAAAATTAGAGTTCACTGCAGGGCCACACAGATCACTGAAATGAAAATAAAGACACATTTTTTTTCTATCTATGTATTTACAATTGATTTCTTGGGTTTGCAGACATTTGTGTGGGTCTTGTTAAGATTAACATTTTCCTTTACAACATTACGAGGGTTTCAATAATTCAGTAAACATTTACACGGCAGCAGGCATCTGGCTGCATCAGTGATGCTGGAATAAGGTATGTGCTAGAAATCAATGTTTTACTTCCTAGTTCAGAATGTGGAGGAAAACACATGGAATGCAGCATATTTCTGGTTGTAGTAAGTTCTGCTTTCTGAATTAGGTTCCAGTTCAGCAAGATACGAAAAAGTATGGTTGGTCCTTTTGGAGCTGTTCAAGTACTCAGAATTGTAGATATACTTATTGACCTGATTTTAGTGCTGTCTGAGAGTAAGACAACTCACTTTGCTAGTCCTTTCATAAAAAACACATTAATATCAGTGCTATTTTGTTGATTGATGCCCTATCAGTGAAGTCAGACATTCTGTTGTTTAATGTTTCATGGTGAACAGTTTAACAATCTCCTGCTCCTCTTTTGCTTCCCTGTGCTCTGATTAGAGCTAATGTGCATCTTGGTTATTGATGGCTCTTTTTGTACTTAGGAACCTGAGCAGGTTGCCCAGACAGCTGAATCCCTCTGACATTTTTATAACACGTGCATAGATCTGCTGCACAGCACCTGAGCAACGGGGTCCAACATTTCCAGGAGGGTAATTTCATAGGCTTCTATTTCTCTGTGAACCTTTATAGCAAAGGATGACAGTCCCTGCTTTGTCTTGCACAAACTGCTCACACCATCAGCTGCTCTGATGCTTTTTGGAAGTACTGGGTGGACTTTATGCACATATCCTGAGCTCTGGACCATTGTGTGGAAGCACTGAAACTACAGACTACTATACCCTTCTGCATGTGCAATACCTGGTTTGTGTGTTGCATGCTGGAAGCCAAACACCTCCCGGTGGGGCAGATTTACGGAACATGTACAGTCATGCAGAGCAGATCTGACACTTCCTAGAGATGCTGGGTTGGTACCAAATAGACTTGTAGACTTATGCCCCAGAGACCCAGAAATATGACACCCTAAAGGGTTTCCGTTCTGCCTGTAGGGACTTTCACTCTCTTGCCACAAAGCAGAACAACACCGTGAGGCTCAATCCACTTGCACAGGTTAAGCATCCTGGGATTGCTGGGTTGCAGCTGTGTTAGTGTGCAAGATAGCATTATTATGCCATCCAGACTCCTCACAAATTCATTACTTGAATTTACAAGTGATGACTGCAAATGTGGTGAGTAAGGGAAACAGCAATAATGTAGAGAGATTTTCTAGAAGGGAAAAACAGTTACCGATATTCAAAGGGCTTAAAACAAATGCATAACAGGTAGCAGCCACTAATGGCTTACTATGTTTTTCATTACATTTATTATACTTTAATCAGTGGAAGTGCTGTTTTCATTGCTGAGTGTACTTGAAGGATAGGGTGTTGTTTTCTCCATGTTTTTACAGAGGTGCTCCTGCTTGGCTACAGATAGCCTAGACCTTCTTCCAACAAAAGCCCCGCTCTTTTTTCTCCATCTAGAGAACAGCCATGGGTCAGTTCAGTTCTATCAACTCTTACCCACATCTGACTCATTTAATAACCCCCCGGTCTAATATCACACCTCACACATCTGCAGTGCTGTGCTTTGGTCCCTCTCCAGGACTGTGCACAGGTGATGGCAGCTGCCACTCTAATCCATCCCTTGCTTAGAGGCACAAAGGGTGGACTGACACACCCTGCTCTGTTCCTCCCTCCTCATTGCAGGGCTGGCTGTGTGCTACTGCTTGTATGGGCACATCCAGACTTCCCACACAGGCAGGAGCTGTGGATGTGCTGTGTTCCAAGGTGGTACACTCATGCTAACTTTGGTGCCCAAAGCCCAGATGCAGATCCAAAGGTAATACTAAATCTGGCTTTGATATGACCAGGGTCTGATCCCAGCTGAGGCCGTGGTGGGGGACAAGGGCCCAGAGATACTCTATAGTGTCATTTAGACAGCTGAGAGTCGTGGGCACATCTGCACAGGACTCATGGGGTGCTGAGAGCAGAAACTGGTGGACAGCAGAGGTATCCTATGGTGCCTTGAATGCCCTAAGTCCAGTGCTTTGACACTCTATCCCTCGCTATCTTCGTGGCCCTTAGAGGATTACTCCTGTTCTACACCTAAAGTGAGAAATTCAGGATTGCTTATTAGCATTTCACACACTCTGCAAGCACTTGTTTTGCAGCTTGTTGCCAGCAGTTCGAGGATTCCTGGGTTACCTGTATGTGATCTTCTGAGAGTTATCTAACATTAATTAGAGATTCAGTAGAGAAAGAGGTGAAAAATGTTTCTCTATAATTGTCCCATGGAGGAAGAACAACATTCTTTCCCTGTGTACAAAGCTAAGAGCACAGCAACCACAGCCGGTAAGAGGTCTGCGGAAAGAATTTGCAAATAATTAGGCTCTGAGAATATGAGGTACAGTAACTTAGGAAGGACTGAGTGGGGAGCCTGGACAACCAGGAGGGAACAAATGAAAGTAAGAATTCTCAAACAGAATTAAATATTTTATTTTAACCAACTAACATCAAGAATGACACAATCTACAGCAGATTGTCTTGTATCAGAAGCAGTCACCTGTGAAAGTCTCAGATGCTAGAAGGGAGACACAGGAATAGCTAAATAGCAAGAAGGCACCAAGATCTGGTGGCTTGAAGTCCTCCAGAACTCTTGAATTAATGTTTACCTCTCATAAGACAGGCTTGTAAGTTAGGCATGGTTATCTCACTGCCTTTCAAATTTTATGACAGAGGGAGTAAGAGCTGTATGAAGGTCTGAGTGATACACTGAGTGGATCATTCAGTTTGGGGAAAGCTTTTATGATTGAGTTGAGGTATTCTGAGATTAGTTTTGTTTTCCATGAATGTGTAATGCTGGTGGAAAGTCTGAAAAATAGACTGCACACAAAGGGAAATGTTTCTTCTTTCTTCTGGTTCTCCCATTTCTCAGCTAATCACTTGGTTAATGTATTGAGCAAATAAACAGTGTTCTTTTGATTATTTTGCCATGGCTATTTAGCCAGCTGCCTTTCAAATGCAGAGCCCAGAATTTCTGGGTCTTGCCCAAGGTTATGTGTACAGAGACACTTCATAAGACACAATAAACATTTAATTCAGCCCAGCATTTGCTCTCATGACTAATGGGATACAGCTATTTGCAAGGTTATTTGGTTCTTACACAATCTTGTTACCAACTTTTTGAAGAAATCCCAAACCTTTGTGGCCTCTGTAAATGCTGATGATCTCTTCCATGTGTGTGCGTGTAGAGGCTTTTTCTCTAGGGGCAAGAAATCTGAGGTGACTCCATTCAGACAGCAGATCTTTAACAAACACAGGCATTGCCTGCCCCTGCCAAATCCCTTGGAAAGCTCCTTGTGGTCTGCATTATATGTTAGAGGATTAATGAATGCTGCTGCTCTCTAATGGGCCTGTTTTCAGGGGATTGGCACTCATGCAAAGTAGGCTCCAACACAAGCATGATATATCTAGAAAGAGGGACAAGCACCAGAATTTACAAACTTTGATGATCAAAGTTTACTTAATTGAGCCAAAACTTAATTCCAACTGTGGGGAACAGCAGTGATAGCTGGAGAAGAGTCCTGAAGAGCTGACAGGGCAAATGCAGGCCATGCTTAGTGATTAAAGCAAAAAATAGTATTAATTGGAGGGAGAAGTCTAAACTACTCACAGTCAGAGAATCATAGAAGGGCTTAGGTAGCAAGGCACCTTAAAGATCATCTAGTTCCAATGCCCCTGCTGTGGGCAGGGACATCTTCCAATAGACCAGGTTGCTCAGAACCCCATGCATCCAACCTGCTCTTGAATAATCCAGGGATGGGGCACCAACAAGTTCTCTGTGAAACTGTTCCAGTGCCCCATGAAGTTTTGAGACTTCACAGCTCCCTCTCCATCTTGTAGTCAATAATGTCAATGATGTTGCACCTGTCTGACTTCTGTCCTGTCCAGCAGCCTCACCTGGTATGCCCACTCACTATCCGAAGGTGAGGTGAATGCTCTCCTTGGGACATGCCATGGTCCCACTCCTGGCCAGTTTGGAGGAGGAACACTCCATGGCTCCCTTGCTGCTCACATGGCCAAGTCCCTGCCAGTAGGAAGCAGGGTGGGATGTGCAGTCAGTTTGCTGTCCCAGCCCTGAAAGGTGGGAACCCCACTGTGCCCCCAGGTGTGGCCCATGTGATCTGCAGCCTCTCTGCACATCCCAGCGTGGGACACCTGAGCGTAAAGACAGGACTGATCACAGTAATGCCACCTCAGTGATGGTAAAACACCTCTTTTGGGGTGGCCCACAGGGCACAGAAAGCTGTCTGGCAGAAACCAGATTCTGTTTGCAGTGTGAAGCAGAGGTCAGCTTTCCCATCCTGCTCCCTGTGCTGTGCCCAGCTGAACGTGGCCTGGGTGTTGCTGTGCTGAAGGGTTGTGTTTGACAAACTGCCAGCCACTGCTGCCTGGGGTCTCTGACAGACACAGTGCTCGTGGCTGGCTGTTGTTCCTGTGTGGGAAACAAAGAAAGGAAACCTTGAGAACCTGGAAGGAGACAAACTGTAGTGTGCACACAGAAAAAGGACACTATTGGGCAGTCTGAGTATAGGCAGCTCCACAAAAACCTTGGCTTAGGTGTCCCCACGGACAAAACCCAGGTTAGGAATACAGGTGCAAGAGTGTTCTACTCACATGCCCCGTACTCCCCCCAAAAAGAACACCTGGCAAGCTCTCCAGCAGTGTGAGGATGGGATCTGCACTGCTCTGATCCCCTGGGAGGCTCTCCTGCATGCCTGGGGCATGCTCTCCCCACAGGCAGGCTTCAGCCACAGCAAAGCCCTTGCTGCTTTCTGCAAACTGCTCTGCTCAAGAGCAGCTCGTGCTGTCCCTCTGATGGGCTGATCCACATCCTACCAGCTCCTGCACTGCTGGGGGACCAGGCTGTCCCAGGGGATCCTTGCCTGGTGCTGTGGGGTTAAGCCCCCACTCTACTGCAGCCTCAGCAAGGGCAGGTTTGCCCCTGTCCTGCAAAGCTGCCAAGTGGGACACCCCAAGGATGGTGTCCCACAGATGGTGCTTTGCACTTGCCCCGGGCAGACTAAAATATTTTGTAACTGATATCACTTGAAGGATTATTTGCTTACTTTGGGAATTTAACTAATTGAAATGAAATGTCTCCCAGCACCACAGAATCCCTGCATGAGTCACCAGCAGGATGACAAGACCCCCTCCACAGCTCAGATTTCTGACTTCAGTCCCAGAGCAGTTTTGGGGACAGGTCAGTAGAGGGTGAATGACACACAGACCTCTCCAGGGGGTTTTCCCTGCAGCAGGGCAGCCCTGCAGGCTCCTCTGGGGCACTGCCAACCTGCAAAGGGGTACAGCCACCTCTGAAGGGAGCAGAGGCAGCAACCATAGGAATGTCTAAAACCCCTTAAACTCAGACTCACTCAGGCAATAAAATGTCTTAATCCCAATCCAACAATTACAGATCACACCTCATGTGGTGATCTATACATATGCCTTATAGGCATACAATCCTATAATGGAGACCTGCTGATAGCATGATCTAAAGAGGAAGAAGAGAGAACTTTCAGATCTCCATCTCTTAATCCTCTGTGCTGTGACACAGCTGGGTCTTTCTTAAGTCCATTTGTAACCCTAAATTTCCTGTGTTTTGTGTAATTACAATGCCCTATGTTTTTCTTCGAATTTCTCACACATTCTTGCAATGGGAGGAATTTTTAAAAGTGTAGCCAAGTAATTTGATTTTGAGAAGTGCTGCAGAGCAGACAAGGGTAGATGTATATAATTTGTCTCCTACCAGCTTTATGAATGTCTCTCTCTCAGGAAAGGTAACAATTCCATCCAGAAATAATTCCATTAGACATGAAATATCAGAGCTGTGAATCACTGGGCATTTCAGAGAATCTTCACAGCAGGAGAGCATCTCAAAACTGCACCAGAGAGAGGAGTTTAATTCTTACTGTAGCACCAGGGAGGAAAATGCAATCAAAAACACCTATAGGAAGTTGCAGTACAGCAGAACTATATATTTTACTAGTTGTCTTCCTGGGAAAAGAAAACCAGGAGATTACAGTTATTCTCCCTGCAATACTGTTGATTTGCTCAGGGTAGTAACTAGGATTCACAAGACTGCAATTAAGGGCTCAGGAAAGCATGTTAAATAAATTTCTCTGAGAGACTTTATTGTAGTGACTGTGTACATGTTGCTTTTAGGTATCCATATAGTAGGAATAAATGGTTCTGCCTAGGAAAAGCTTTTGTGATGTTCTGAGAGGGCAGTAAGTCCAATCTGTATTAGAGTTTTCTAAAGGCAGAATGGATTCTGAATTGTGGGGGCAGCCAGTTATTGCCACATCAAAGGCTTAACTCTGACTTCATGAGAAAGTCACTAATTCCTTGTTCTTGTCCCTGTAGCTACAGAGAACTCCACTATTTCAATGTAGATGACTATGGGAACATCCCTCCCAGAAAGGTGGTCCTGTGAGACCATCATAATCAGGCAGGGTAGTTGCTTCACCTGTAACTTTTAGGATTTGCCCTAATCTGCAATAGGATAAAGCTGTTTCCCAGGGCTCATTGCTGATGCTCAGGACCACGATGGGTTTTCATACTCTTCCCCATCTCTGAGGCGGAGAGAAGAAGGACCAGAAACACATTTATTTTGAACACTTTACATTGCAAGCAACATTAGTCAGAGCCCTGCTGAATTTCCAGATTAATTTATAGACACGGGACCTGTCCTTTGGGAGAAATATATCCACAGAAATTGAATGGACCTTAAGCACTCAGTATCTCTGAAAGCAAGTTCATACTGCCTGTCTCCAGATTACTGCTGCCTGTGAAAAACAGGTGTCAAAGGCTATTACAGAAAAAAAAAAAATAAGGTCCTTGTAGGTTGTTAGCTAGGCAGCTAAAAAACTTAATCTGCAGAGTATTTGCCTTACATGGCTTAACTGGATTAGCCTCTTCATCCTGAATGTCTGGACTGCCTCCAAAAGAGGTAGCAAGTGCCTTTCCTTGAAGCAGTCCTCTTTTTCAACCAGTTGATGTGGAACCACTGCTCACAGAGGTGCCTGGTTGCCTAATACCATGATAAAGATGGAGAACTTGTATTACAGGGGCTTTTTGTGGAAGCAAACACAGTACATGCTTGAGCATGTGCCTATCCAGGAGGGTATGCTTTACAGCAAAAGCTCTGTAAAAACTAGTGGCAATTTCTTCAGCTGCAGTTCTGGCAGTATCACAACACTTTGCCCAGTCAGTTTTTCATGGTATAGCTCGGTTTTCCTATAGGAAATGCTTTTACTTTTTTTTTTTTCAGCAGGCTGCCTACAAACTTTGGGGATATCCTTGCTTCCCAAGCATCTGAGTCCATGGCTGCCTGATACCCTGGGCTCCTGGTCTGAACACCCTGGAGCCACATCCGGTGTTTGGCACTGAGGTGCTTGTCAGGGGACTGTCCTGTAGCCAGGATCTTCTTTCTGTTTTTCAAAGGCTTTCAGCACAGGCAGAATTATCAAATTCGTCTGTGAAATGGACTGATTGCCCTTCCTCTGCCCATTCCCAGCTCTCAGTCCCAGAATCCCCAATGCATCTCTCAGCTTCTCAGGACCCAGGAGTGTAACACAGTGTGGAAAAAAGGACTGAAATGAGAAACTTTTTAGAGAAAAAAACCCCCACCACTCTTAAATAATGAATACAATGTGGTGCTCCATTTATGTCATACATCGTCTGTAACCACAAAAATAAGAGAAAAATGATCCTACATTTGTCTGAGATGAAAAATTCTGGAACAGAATAAGAAACGCTGGAGGTATCTGGGTCCGTAAAGAAATATATGTACAGCAAAGAGGTAAAGGTCCAGTTTGGCAGATGACCTTGCTAAAATCATTTATGATGCATTTCCTGCATCTGCCTTGAATTGTCAGGAGGCCTTCAACATGTCCTTTGTAATTTCCCATCCTCTTTTTTCTTAAACTTCAGTCTCTGTATCCACAATGGCATTGGAATATCAGGTGAAATCCAGAAGGAATTCCCTTCTGGTCTTTGAATGCCATTTTGCATTAAACTGGTTGTTGGCCATCAGCAAGTGACATGAGCCACTCCAAATATTCACTTAAATATTCCTGTGCACTAATCCACACAAAGCCATACACAGTGTGATCTATCATGTGTGTGTATAAGTGTAGGAAAAAAAAAGACAACCTTGAGAACTGTGCTGAGGTGATCTATGTCCTGGCTAGAGAAGATGAGGAGTTGGTAAACGCTGGGCAAAAATGAACAAGAGGGGGAAAATTCACTGATTCCCACCTGCCTTCTACCAAATAAATCACAAAGGCTCTCTGTGCCTCCCTTGATTTGTTCTACTCTCCCCCCAGCCGCAATGAAACGGGCTTTTCTTCCGCTTGAACTGACCTTTGGCAAACATCTCCCTTTCAATTAATATCTGAAATGTCCTTGTGGGCTGCTGTTTCTGCAGACAGCGGGGAGGCGGCTCTCTGAAGCCCACTTGCACAAGAGTCAGGACAGAGAATAATTACCTGAATTCATAAGGTTAATTCCAGTCTAGATGAAGGCAGAGAGAAGTCAAGTAGAGGTCTTCTTCGGAGAACAATATGTTTGTCTTTCTGGACTCTTTGGTCTCCCTGTGCTGGCTGCTGTCTATATACTATGATTATTTCTCTCATGGACTGTTGAGCAATTACTGTGTTTGAGCACTAGGCTTGCTGTCCTCGTGTCATTATCAGTTTTATAGCCCAGTGTGAGCCTCCCAGGGATGAGGCTTTGACTGGGACTTGACCTTGATCACTGGACTAAATGGAAAGACAGCAGGCTGGGCGTGGGTGTTTGGCAGTGGGGAAGCTGTTGCCTGAGTAAACCGAAGAAAATTTATTAAAACCACACAGCAAAAACTTGCTGCATGCAAACTTAAAGGTAAAGCATAGACTGACTTCATATACAGCCTCAATAAAAAGGACCAGGAAAACCAGAAGAGGTAAAAGAAAAACATCAGATTAATGACTGTAGGAAATCCAGAGGGTTGCATTGAAGTTCTCTGAATTTTGCAAATCCTTGCTAAGGGGACAGTGCTGCAGGCAAATTACTGACTGGAGAGACTGGCTACATGATGTGCTGGGAAATGCTCAGGTTTTCATGGTGCAGTGATCTGGGTTTCGTGGCACTGCCGTGTCAACTCGGCAGTATTTACCATGGTGTCACTGTCAGGAGGGTTGAAGGAAATGATGTAAGGTGGGTCTGTGAAAAGAGACAAGATCCTTCAAGACAGGGGGTTTTGCCACACAGCTAGCATTTTCTCATACACTCCTGCACAAGGGTAAGTGAAATGAGACAAACAGCGGCCCAGTGCTTGTGCATTTTTGGTGGGTGGCACATATGCCACATGCCATCTCTTCTTTCCCAGCTATCAGTCAATGTCTTTTTTAGGTCCTAAATCTCTTCACTTTTTGTGATATCAGTTTTACCCCCTTGCTGAAAACTTTTCTTTCTTTACTTCAGCAGTTCTACTCTTCTCAGGGCCTCTTTCTTCTTCTCTGTTTATTCCTTTAATGCTTCTTGTCAATGGTTCCCTCTGTTCTTTCCTTTGAAAAGAGAATCTCACAGTACATTGGTCATCCCCTCTGCATTCCAACTACATACTCTTGTGTGGCTATAAGAGTTTTATTAAGCTGAAAGTGATGTTCTTAGGCTAAAACATCAACATCCTTTGCATTTTAACTTCCCTTCTCTTAGACATCACCATTCTCTTTGACCTCAGCAGCTTCTCATTGACCACTGGAAGGTAAATTCCCACAGCCCGAGTTACTTGCTGTGCCCAGTATGGTGTTCATAATAGCCCAATGTGATGGAAATTATGAATCCTTCCTCCTCTTGGCCTTCCTAGTATGAAAACCATTAAATCTTACGCATGTGCACTAATAAAGCAATTTCCTTCCGTGATTCATCCTTCTCTGCTGTTGTCTTCCTTATAAATGCATCAAGCACAAATTTTCTCTTTTCCCTTTCCAGTCTTCTATCTGTTTATTTACTTTAATGCCTTAATGATTTGCATCCTCTCCTATGCCAGAAATCCCAGCCTCATTTGCCTGGATATCCAGCTTCCCACTGAGTGTACACATGCTTTCCTGGTTGTGGAAGGGAGACCCTTCTGATACCAGTCTTTAAAATCTGCATTTTGCAGGCATTTTCATTGTGCTGCCTACACAACAGGGCCAATTAAGCATGACTGTGCAGGCAGCCAAGGAAATAAAAAGGCCTGTTCTGTGTGGGTTTTTGCCCCCACATTTACATGTATGTGCCTGAACTATTCATAGATATTACGTGATTTATTCAAAAGGGACTCAAGTATGTGAGGAGGAGGCAGTGTGAGCAAATGTGTAAAGAGCTGGACTGTGACTGAGGTTTTGATGCCAGCTCTGTCACTGCCTTGGCATGCTCTGAAAAGTCACCTGCTTGTGCCTCTCTTCCCTCACCTCTGAAACAGGAATAATTTCTCTTACCTGGTTTATTGAGCGCTTCAAGGCCAAGTGACAAAATACAGTATGCTGTAACAACCAAACAGTGTTGGTTTTTCTGCCCCATTCTTTCTCATTATGTGTCACACCAGCTGGTTTCAGTCCATGGGCATCCGAAGGAATCCTACGTTTTTCACAGCACGATGGCAGAGGTGTTGCAGTGCTCCCTGACTTACAGGTAGTAATGCAGCACAAATAGAAGCTGTAATAAAAGCACCTCTCCTGGACCTATGGACAGGCCTAGCAAGAGGAAAGGTAAGTGTCTGCACTATATAAAATGGGGATCTAAAGTGACTTCCCGTGACATTTTATAGGTGGACAGTTGTCTGGAAGAGACCCCATATGGGATGTAAATGGCATGTGTTGCTACCATATGCTTGGGGAAGCACAATCCATTTGTTCTTTTAAAACAGAGAAGCCTGCTGAATTCAAACCAGAAATCAGGTATACATCATGTTCATCCCAGCTTGTGTTAGGGCTGTTGCAATTCTTTATTCTTTTTCTTTTGAGTGCTACACAAAGCTCAGTTTGGTGTGGCTGAGCTTCTGTCACAGGGAATTTGTATGTTATTTTTGAAGGGATGTATCACAGTCTGGTCGAAAACTGTATTTTCACTACAAGGGGGGAAAAAACATACAAGCAACCCCATATAAAATAGGAAGCCAAATTTAGGCATAAGCCTGACTCCATGAATTTCCTGACTTCATGAGTGTTCCAGTCACGAGGACTGAATTTGGCCTGGGAAGCACATTAGGACACTGGATTGCTATTTGAAAGCTAAGAAGTTTCTGTTTAATATTTTCACGATTTTCATACTTTTCAAGTAATTCATAGGAAAGATAGATAGAATGGGTAGGGAGTGTTGTCTGGGTTTTCCCTATTCTCTGTTTCTCTGGCACATTGTCATTTTTAGGGATTCTTGTTTCTTATTTAAGGTCTGCAACAGCTTTATGGCTATGCACAAATACAAGAAAGAGCAACTGGGGAGGCACTGAAACTGCCAACTGAACACCTCCATTAGTAAGATGCACTAGATGCTGGTCTTACCTGGCTCTTGGCATAATTCTAAAAATAAAGCAATTTTTGCTTAAGCAATTATGTTCTGAATGGAACAGTGCAGCAATTTGGATCCTTAACAGTAACTGTGATTTCCTAACAGCATCTTTTTCACTTTCTTTTTTTTTTTAATTTGGCCATGACCCTCTAGAATCTTGAAGAAGAAACAGCATGATCCTGAGAAGATATTTTCCCTCAGGAAAAAGATGCCAGGCTGTCAGATTTAAATTTTTTTGCAAGATTCATGTGCTAGATCACAAGAAAACACTTTTGCTTCCAAGACACCCATTATGAGGGCATTACCTAAGGTTAGAGGTTTGCAACCACTCAGCATCTGCATCAAACAAGATACCAATGGGCAGATGTTTCTTACCTAACTTCAGACCTCTGCCTGCTCATACTTGGGCACAGGTTTGTCATGTTGGCTCCCTTTGTAGGTTGGGGGCAGAAACAGGCATTTCTGAGAGATGCATCTTGTCCTGATGTGGATATCCAAAGCAGTCCAAGAGGTAACATGTCTTAAGCCCAGCTATTGCTTCCTCCTGGCTGTGAGTAGAGTATTCGTGACCACCCCACATTTGGACATCTCCTGTGAGAGGAATCCCTCTCACACTGTTTCAGTTTGGGCTCCTGAAGTTAAAAATGGCTGCTTTGAAAACATGTGCAAATTACTTTCCTTGGGTCCAAAAGTAAGTCTGCAACACAGCCCTCAGTGAAGCTTCTGATGACTCTGTTCATATGCTGGTCACATCCCTGTCTCTCTATCTCTCTATCATGTTCCCATCTCCTTTTCATTGCATATTTTTTGATAATGTGACCAAATGAACACTTTTATTGTGAATGTTCGAAAGAGCCACTCGCTGTCTTTCATTTACATACTGATAAAAGTCATAAACCATGAAATAGTTTAGTCATATATCATTCACGTTTCCACCTTCCTGCAGGGATTTGAATATGTCTCCCATGAAGAAATTTTAGGCAGTTTACCCACCTCTGGGCAAGGGCAAAGCATTCCTCCTCATTCTCTAACCTACATATGGACCGCCAACAGAGAGCATTACACTCACCGAACCATTTAAGAGAGAGAAAAGTGAAAGCAAGCCAAGATTGTGAAAAAAAAAAATCCCTCGGGGCAGGGGGGTGGGTGGGTGGGGAGAAAAGGAAAAAAACCCAATAAATTAGAAAAGAAAAAGCAAGCAGAGTGGACTGAAAGGAATTTTTCTAGGGATGCTGCTGGATGGAGATTTTGGGGCACGTGGTACAGAGCAGAAACCTCAGACCATGTCACGCGCTGAATCCCTTTGGTCCCATTTCTGTGCCATGATCAGCGTTGCTGCCTGTCTTACAACTGCACCAAAAGTAGGGGTAGTCAGAAACCAGACATCTCATCCTCAGGAAGGCTGCAGGGCTTCAGAATTTTGTTTCATTCTGAATCGTAACTAAAAGTGCCTGTTGATGATTTTTTTTTCATGGAGGGAAACATTCAAACACTGAAGTTAAATTATTTCCTTTGGGCTTATTAAATTAGACTCCATTTTACATTTATGTAAAATAGCAGTGTAACATAAAAGCTGTAGCAAAAAGGGAAGAACAGAACATTTCAATATATTTTGCAAATATTTAAATGAAAGTCATATGCAAAAAAATTCAGTTTTGTCAAACCAGTATTTTCTACCTGGGGAAAAAAAATCCCTCTAAAATACCTCTGCCTTTCCAGTACATTCAGCTACTAGTTAACCAATCAAAAATATGTATCTGTCATGTTACTCTTTCGATTTCCTTTCTGGAAGAAAGAAGGACATCTAGTGATTTATGGAGGCCTGTGAAGATCAGTAGACTTTTTTTTCCAGTGGATATCAGCCTGAAGATTTTTCATCTCTATGTCATACCAGGATTTAGGCTTCAGGGACAAAAAGGAAAGTTGGTGGGAGAGTGAACAGTGAGGGACTATAAAACAGCAGTGCTGGATGGTCTCAGATTAGCAAAGGTTGTCTCACTATTTAAGATGAAGCCAGGCTAAACGTCAGATATTTGTATAACATCATCCCTTGTCATCATACCCTTATCAATATGTTGTGGGACATTGGAGCCAGGCATCCACTGCATTCACACCTGCAAGAAGAAACACCACAGGCAGCAAACAAGTAAAATCCCAGATCATTCAGGAAAGTAAATATTTCTCTTTCCCTCTATGGGTCATTTGTCCTCTCCTTGGTGGTCTCTTCAGGTCAGAAAAGTAGAATAATGTTTGTGACTGAGAATTTATG
Organism: Pachyramphus minor; assembly: GCA_013397135.1. Taxonomy (NCBI): domain Eukaryota; kingdom Metazoa; phylum Chordata; class Aves; order Passeriformes; family Tyrannidae; genus Pachyramphus; species Pachyramphus minor. The sequence continues at coordinate 509,210 of VYXB01010311.1, read as the reverse complement.
AAACTCTAATGACTTGCTTAGGCCAGAAAATGAGCTTGTGCACTGTTTGATAACCAAGCAATTACTAATAATCCTGCTGGTTTCCTTTGGGAAGAAACACTGATTACAGGAAAGTCACAACACACTGCATTAACAAAGCATTCAAAATGCTTTTACAAAGTGGATAATATTTTACAAATAGTTCTGTAAACACATCTCTGGGCAAGGAGATTCAAATCAAGACTTAAATTAGGGAGCACCTCCCTTGATGAAAAAAATATGTTCCTGAGAACAGCTAGAGCCATTTGAGGAGATAAATCAGATGCTACTCTCAACTTTTATGGGTTTCTAAATCCTAGAAATATATGATATGTCTAAGATCTGTTGGCTGCATTCTTGTGCTATGAACACAGACACTATAGTTCACTAACAAGAAAAACGGTGGGTGCAGCAGGCAATGGCAAAGCTGTATCTTCTTTTCTCATTCTTACTGACTAGAGCTGAGAGAAAACTGCTCTGGAGAAACCTCTGGAGCCAGCTGGTTTTTTTCCATATTAGGCATGAGCTAAAAACAGTCTGGGTCTCCAACTGCTGTTACCTTTAGGAAAGAAAGTAAATATCACCGAGTATTTATTTATTTATTTATTTATTTATTAAGGTAGAGCAGAAGGCTCACTAGCTGGAAAGAAAAATAGATTTTTAGGAATGCTATCTCAAGAGACAGTCTTAGGGACCACTAAGTCCCTCATATCTCTCCCATCTCCAAGTTTATGATAAATACTTGTTCTGAACAATGACAACTTATATAATGGAAAAAAATATATTGCTTATATTAAACATGATGAATGGGATGCAAAAGAAACAAAAGAGGAGATACAATATCTTTCCTCCCTCCATCTCTCCCTTGCAGGATAAAGTATTGCCAGAAAAATATTTCTCACAAACAGTTTCACCTGAAGAGTTTTAGCCAGGGAGCCATGGGGACACGATCTGTTTGGGTGCTGTAGGTAGGATAAGGATGATGTAAGCAAAAAAACCAGGCATAAATTAATAAATACAGAAGGGAGATCTCTAAATTCGTATGAGGCATCACAAATGCATAATGAGGCATCACAAAAAGATAACAGCCTGCTGCTTGGCAACGTAAGTTCAGAGGTCAGAGAAAGTCACTTCCAAGTGTCACCAGAAAAGTTGGAATCACAGAATCACATAAAATTCTGAGTTGAAAAGGACCCACAAGGATCATAAAGTCCAGCTCTTAACTGACTGGCCCACATGGGGATTGAACGACAACCTTGGTGTTATTAGCACCAGGCACTGACCAACTGAGCTAATCTCAGGATGTCAGTGATCAGCCCAGTTCACATCTTGTTTCACTTTCCCAAAGCCTGTGTTTCTTGGTGTGGTTGAAGCAAAGGTGGGGGCAGGCTCGTTATACTTCAGAGACTTAACTACCAGTGAGATGCACAGTGCTTTCTTATGGAGATCTTTTGTTTTCTGTTTCTACTGTTCTCCTTAGTCTGTGTTACTACTCATGTTACAGTTGTTCTTCTGCTAATCCGTAAACTGCTTTGAAATTCTCCCAGTTGAATTATCAGCCAAAATTCAAAGTGTTGTTTTTGTTGGCAGCTAAGAGAGACATCACAATATTGCATTATACAGAAGCGTTTAGCCTTCTATTCTCAATCCCTCTCTTTACCCCCAACTCTTTTCTTTGACCTGCACAGAAAGAAATGGCAAATATTTTATTAGCACTCATGGGGCCAATATTTCCATTGCAAAGTATCTGGGAGATATTCTGTTCAATCTGTGAATTCAGTTCTGAACTTTCAGATGAATTCTCTTAGCAATTCTCTAACTTAGCCTCAGGCGTAAGGGAATTGTTCTAAATTGTTCTCAAAAGCCATTTTAGCCAGTTGAACTATTACACAAGTTTTAAAAGAAAGCTGTTTCTTCCTTCCCCTCCCAGTTTGTTTCAGCAGTGACAAGGATGTAGCCTTTTGCTATTGGAAAATGTGCAGTTTCCTAGTGACTAATGTAATGGAAGGTACCACGGATGAGCTCCAACACATCTGAAGTGACAACATGCTTTTCTCCATTTTTGTGCCAAACTCAGAAAAATCACACTTTTAACTAAGGACATTTTGGGGTGGTTTAGGGGTGGTCTTTAAAGTATTGTCAATTAAGCTAGACAAAAATCCCCCAGTTACAGAAACAAACTCTCTGGTAGCTTGGGTTGAAGTCATTAGCATAATTAAGGTTTTCTGAGAACCTTCCAGTGTTAAGGGCACCATGCAGGGTAAGTGTGGACCTGCCTGCTCCTATGCAGACCCAGAAACAGGGTGGAATACATACAGGAAATAGCATAAGGAAGATACTTCCATAAATCTCTATTCATATAATTTCTTTCTTCCACCCATTTGACCCCATTTACAAACCAACACAGACGTATGTTCTTCCACCCCTTTTTAGGTCTTGCACATCAGGTTATGCTGATAGCTAAGAAAAGTAAACATTTCGAAAGGTCAGAGAAGTGGTGATTTTCTTCCACCTATTGGAGCAAGGGAACTTTGGAAACACTATAATGATCAATACTAACCAAGAGCACTAACAGTAGACTGCACACTCCAAGGAAAGATCAGGACAAAGGGTGCACTTTGAAGTGTGTATGGAAGAGGGGAAGAAGAAGAGCATTTTGCTGTAATCATTACAGAAAAGACATTTTTTCAAAACCCTCAGAAACCATGCAAGGGAGGATCTCCATATCTTCCCACAGTTCCTCCTTCCAGACTGGAAAGAAAGCAACATTTGACATGTCTCTGAGGACGAGCTGTGTGCAGTTGTTCTCACACGGCTACAGCGACGCCACCAACACGCCCGAAGCAGATGGCAGGCACGTGGGTGGGGAGTGGATTGCTGAGATTCCAGGAGTAACAAAGGGGGAATCACTGGATATTAGAACTGCAAATGTGCACAGGCACAGCTTCACACGTGTTGAGCCACCCTGTGCTGCACAAGTATATGAGACATGAACACTCTCTATCAGTTGGTAGGAGGAATGTGGTGGGACAATAATACTCTTGAGATGATTAATAGATGCATGATGAGAGTTGCCATTTATACTTATTCTTCTTCTCTGTGTTATGAATCATCTGATGCACCAGAAATTGAGAACAGATCGCAGTAGAATATGAAGTGGGTACTGCTAAGGTAGCACAGGCCATGCTGGCACCGTGGTGAGCCCTTCACACCTGCTCTCCTCTTGTTTCAGTGAGTAAAACAGGCAAAGCGTGTCACTGCTTCTCTCTGGTGAGCTCATGCAGGCTTTTGGAATTTGGGCTGTGGGGGCAGGAGGCTGATGCATACCCAAGTCTTCATTTCAGACCCAGGTGGGAAGAAGGTGGGAAGAGGCACACACACAGATCCAGAAGCTGGGAAATACCCCTGTGTCCCCCCCGTGAAGGCACAAATCTGAAACTGAAATTAGTAGGTGGATTGATGAACCAGTAATTCTGACAGTTTTTGAAAAGCCAGTGTTCTCAGGAGTCTACTTTTCCACCAGTACCTTCTTGAGAAACCTGTAGCACAGAGCAGTGTGGGGATGCCCTACAGAGCCTGCTGGAGAAAGATGCATTGGAGGAAAAGAATGGCCTTCATCCAGCCTAGCAAAAGGGACAGGGAACCACATTACTGCCTCTTTCTACATTCCCATTGTCAAGATGTTTGTGCATGAACATAAAAACAGAGGCATCACACAGAGATCAGGAACTGTGTTAGATCTGATGGAACAACTGCTAAGGGGATGGAATTGAGAATCTAATCCTATTTTATATCCTTTTTTTTTCCATTCTTGATGTCTAAAGTATTCCATGTGGAGTCCTAGGCAGTGTCAGTGTCTCTGGCATTAGACCCAGCAGGAGGTACTTACAGAGACCCAGAGATTGGTATCACAACCCTGCAAACAATGTTCACTGCTGTGTGCACACACCCATGCTCAGACATCCACCCCTGAAAATAACACTCAGAATGAAGAAGATGATTAATCCAAGCACGTGCCAGCTCACAGTGATGTGAGGCCACTCATGGTAAGATCTCTACTGCAAAGCACTGGCTTTTTGGGACTGTTGGCTTAGGGTGGGCTGCCCTTACACTGGAGCCCAGAGTTTTGTTCTGTTACATGAAATATAATTTTTTTTTTTCACTTGCAGCACTTTTGCTAGAGAAACTCCCACTTAATACTGTAAGTTCCTAACACCAGGAATGTGCCTGTTGACAAGTATTTGAGGAAGGCATCTCTGAGTCCCCACACACACACTGCTTCTGAAGATGCTATTTCAGAAGATCCAGGGATATGTGCAATATACAGAATATTCTTCCAGGAACATCAACAGCACCAGGGCCAAGAGATCCCCTGAAATCACCTAGAAGAAAACAAAAGCAATCACTCATTTTCTCTTGGTGCTCATATGTAGGTTATGTAACTTGTCCTGGTCACTATTATTTTTGTCTTCCCATCCTATCCCTGTAGCAGATGGTTCATCGTGTATTAATTTGATTCATAAGATTTCTGGGGGAGAGAATGTATCTTGCTGTGTACATCTGGCATTTCCTAACTCTCAAGTGCTTGACTTTGCCACCTAAATAAATAAAGGTTTTGTATAGAGGTATTTGTAATATATTTGTATTGTTATATTTATATTAATAATGCACCATGAAACATTGCAAGAAAGTAATTTGAAAACCGAAATTAAGAGAGAGGTGGATATGAAAAAATTATAATACTGCAAAATACAGAAAATACCAATATATTCACAAGATAACTGAATTAGGTGTTGCAGGGGTAACTACATACAGAATACTTAATTTTCAAGTGTCAAACTTTGCAACTTGAATATTGTTTTTTAACATATTTTTTGTATGTTTCCAGATTTTTTAATATAATTCCCCATTTTTAACCCTATAGTGGTGAATATTCAAGAATAAATTATATGTAAGTGTAGCAACCTGTTGCCATTGTGAGAAGGATTTGAACCCAAGGCACAGACATAGAGGAGGGGACTCAGCTCCAGATCCAGATCCTTAGTTTGAGTGTTGCTGGAATATCTGTCCACACATGAACCACTTACCTATCCTGCCACTCCAGACATTGGGGTCTACAGTGCTTCCCTAAAATGGGATTCCTGGTGCATCCACAGCTCTCCAGTCATATTAAATGGCTCTCCTGAGGCAGCAGTAACAGCTGAGACACCTACTCCACAAGCAGGTGCCCATACTGTGGATAACTATGTGTAGGTGTCTGAAAGTGAGGATGAGTAGGAGCATCTGAATCTGTTCTCTGATCATGGACTTCTGCTGATGCATTGAATACCCTAGGGAATCCAATTTTCTCTCCAGCTACTTCCCCAGAAGATTGCAGGTCCACTTTTCAGCCCCACAGAAATCTGCAGGAGAGGAAAGGGTGTGAAACAGCACAAGACACTTGTGTTTGGACAATTGAACTGAGCCTCTCCGGGCTGGGGAATGGATATATCCAGGACTGCTGTGCTCAGAATGCTACTTATTTATCTTCTGGATATAGGAGGTCCATGCAACACATGTGGGGAGTGAGAGGAGGGGGAATGCTGGTGTTTAACGTGGTGCCCCAGAAGAAAATGTGCTCTGCTGCTGTATTGGGCTCAGAATAATGTATGATTGTACAGGGAGAGGGAAGGCCCCTGGACTGTTTCTCTTCCCATCACTGATTGCTTCATCAGAGACACTGAGGCATCCCAAGAGGAGTAAGATGAATGGTTTTGCTACAGTCACAGCCCAGCATCAGAAAGCTGAGAGAGCTGAGCTGGCAAGGAAGCAAGTTTTTCCCTCAAGATAAAAATTAAGGGTGATTTTTTGAGGACAATATACTTTTTCACAGAAGCCTAACAAGAATTCCACTCCTCCAGACAAAAGGCTTAGCTGCTGCTGAAAATCCAGCTCCCCCCACCCCGTGGAAAAACACTGAATATATGAAAGTTTCTGGTGAAATCCCAGGGTGGTCTTTTGCAAGGGAAAGCATTAAACAGTGCAAAATGACAGGGCCCTTACGCACTCCTCTTAAAGTAATCAGAAAGTGGTACAGGCTTTTAAGAGAGGATAATGAGGATGGAGTTGCTTATCACAGATAATGATGCCATTTACATGGGTGCCTGACACGTCAGTCATCCTGGAACTGGTGAGTACTGCTGTGCCAAGCCCCTGCACTGGCTTCTGTGATGCTCACCAAGTCTGGAATGAGAAATCAGCTGCTCTGATGGAAACCACAACTCTGTGAACACTTTTCAGAACATGTTAATGAGATTTTGCTTTGAGATTGTCATTACAAAATGGAAAGCCCAAGCAGGATAGAAGAGACAATTGCTCTCCTACAAAATTATAGGAACATCTACATAAACTAGAAGTTCAAGTTTATCTAGAGAAAAAAAATTGATTAAAAATAAACCTAAATGGGGCACAACCTGACTTGATACAAATCTGGTCCTGTCCTGAACTAAAATGTACCAGGTTTGTGTATGGACATCCCTTCTCAGTCATGCTACAGGTATGTCTACAGCATCACACAGTTTGATAGTCTGTCACAGGTCCTCTCAGCTGTTGAAGACCTGTTCCCAAAATGTACACAGCTGACAGGTGGTCATTTCCACAAGTGTGTCATCCAGAAACACATCGTGACACAAGCTCTTGCTTGTATCCTGTTTTACTGCAGATGACATGGTCACCTAGTTATGCTCAGGCTGGAGATGTGACTTCAGTGAGGTGTTGCACCCTCTCTGTTAATGGCACCCTCAGCCAGACGTGACCACAGCAGCTGAAAGCCTCTGTGACTCGTTCTGAAAGGAATGTTAGAACATGGCTTTTGCTCTCTCCCAGGGTGCTAGGACTTCATCCTAATTTCCTGGAAGCAGAGGTTTGTGTTTTCTACACTGCTTCCAAAAAACTGTGTTAAGAGCTACTCATGATAGCTTTTGGTACCCTCACTGCTGGATATTTGCATCAGCAGCTGTGCAGGAGCTGGAACAGACCTGTGGCTCTGCCATGGTGGTGGCAGAGCAGCCTGAGTCAGAGGGCATGTCTTCCAAGCTCCCTCAGAATGCCAGGTATGGATGGCTTTATTCTTCTTCACGTGTAGCCTCTGCATGCTCAGGGCTGGAAAGAAATTCAAGGACATCTGGGGGGTAGGCTGGACAATTTGGTGCAGGTGGAATTACCCATGAATCTGTCTCTGTACGATGCTGAACTCAACCAGGGGCTGAGGACACACAGTGGATGAGCCCACTCAGGCACCAGCAGGACTGGTCTCTCTTCTTGCATTAACTGCTCCTGTCAATTCTACCTTCAGGTTCAGCCAATATCCAAATGTACTAAAAGCCTGTGAGTTCAGGCTTTTATAGAGTGTCATATCAGCTTTCCTGATGGACATTTTTCTGGTCTATATGCTGAAGCAATAACAACTACACATTTCTGCACATGTTGTAATTAATGTCTGACTCCTCAGGAAGTCTCTGTGAAAGTCCCTGGTATTGTCTCCCTTCTATTTCTCATCTGCCAATTTTCAAACTTTGGAAGTTGAGGCCATGTTATAATGGAGCAACAAGTTATATTGCCTATTAATGAAAGGCCACTGTGACCTCTGCAGAAAAATACTGGAGTGCTATAAGAAATTCAATAATCTTAGTCATAAAACATGAGTGGGTTAAAAATTCACAGTTCTTTGTTTAAATATTGTGTTTTCAGCAGAGCACAGAGCTGCCCATAGTGTGCTATTAAAATACAGTTAGGTAGAATATTATATACTGATGGAAAACCATAACAGCAATAGCAGAAGAGCTGTGGCATGGAACCAAATCAAACCATGTATTTTGTAACAGCTCAAATGCACCCTGACTCTAACTGATTACTACTTTACTGCTGTAGTTGCCATATGGACATGCTGGGAATATGCGAAGAGTCATTCTGAAGTTACTCAACCCCTTTTCTCTGTGGAATGACAATTTCCCATTTTTCAGTCTCCGGTACTCCTTCCTTTCTGTTCAGATGTGCTTAATTATTCAGGCACATTTAAGTATTTGTCCTACTGTAGCACGATTCCTACCTCAAAACTCAACACAGTAATTGTCATACCAAGAAAAAGATGTCATTGAAGACACTCTCTTCTGAACAGGTTATGTCTACCTTTTCTAGTGGAAAACCCTTTTTCTCAGTTTTCTCTTCCCAGTAAGAAGAGTAAGAAAAGAGTAAAAAGAGTAAGAAAAGTAAGAAGCTTTGCCTTTTCAAAGTATTGTTTCTTTTCTGTAGCAACTGGGTACAGTACACAGCTATTTCTGTCTCCTATTTTGTTCTTGTCCTTTCCATGCATTTCTCCTTATAGCATAGACCCACGCTGTCTGCTGTCAGTTCTCCATGTCTTTACTCTTAAATTGGCACTATTCATCCAATATGAGGGCCTCCATGCCATGGTAGCACATGGGGATATGCAATATTATATAACAGGTTTTCCTATTTTGTGACTCCATTCACAGCTGCCTCTGTGAGTTTCTGAACACCACCTTTCCCGAGTGCAGGGCTGCCCCTCTCCACAGCTGACTTGCCCTTCACTTGCTGCTCCCTTAGCAGGAGCCTTGCTCCTCACCCTTAGTGTGCAGTTATCCTTCCTCAGACATATTCATCCTCAGCCCAACCACTTTGGTTTTAGGGAACACATGAATACGTCCATACACACACGCACAAACCCATGTTCAACAGCACCATCAGTACAGTCAGTGCTGTCCCTGTCCCTGCTGCTGAGTCCAACTTGTTGTAGTGCCAGTCTGCACAAGCACACCACTACCCTGTGGTTATTACAAGAGAAATTATGTCCCACTCCCTCAAGTGCCTTTTGAGTCTTAATCTCCTTTAGCACAGGAGAGAGCTCACATCCCTCCCCAGAGGCTCCACTTCAATGTCCCTTTGTATCCAGAAGGGCCTCAGTGAACCCACTAACCTGGCACAGAAAAAGCCACATATGGAGTATTTCAAACTAATAAGACCCCTCTGTTACAGGCTTCTCCTCTCCCCAGCCTTGCCATTCTCAGCCTGCACAAAACACCCCTCAATGGCATGAAGAAATCCCTTTCCAGGTATTTTGGCTTTTCTGGGACAAAAAATATTGTACAGCTTACTTCCGCCCCCCCGCCCCGAAAAATAACTGACTTTTGGCTTTGTGCCTAAATCAAGACAAGGGTGGAGCGATGGCCATTAATCTCAGTCTGCCTCTCTAGCCCCTACCTCAGAGTCTAGGCCAGAGGAACGAGCTGATGGCTCTGTATTGCTTTCTAGCTACTACACTTGTGTTTTCTTCCTACAGTTCCTCCTGAAAAAGATACCGCCTGAGGCACTGAAGGCTCTATAGCATCCTGAATCATGCCTTACCTGAGGCAGGGAGATCTCAAGGGCAACAGGTTAGGAGACAGCCTCAGAAGACTTCTGGTCCTCTTTCCACTTCTGTAAAAACACACTGGTCTCCTTTTCCCTAGGTTCATTTGCAGCAGTTGTGCTATTTGTCTGGCAAAATCTATTAGATTTTATCTGGTACTCCCTGAATAGAGTTATTGGCAGTGCACAGATTTGAGAATTTGAGAAATTATGGACATTTCTTGGGTTAGTGTCTGTAGACTCACCAAAACTGTCTATTGAAGAGAAATATCCAGTAGAAAAATTTATTACAACCTTTTTCTGTCTGAACATTGATCCTCTCTGGTCATAAAGACAAGCAGCTGAGCATGCAACTCTCATCCATTCCCTTAAATCCTCACTGTGGCTTTTGGAGTATGACTATTTTATTCCTTTTAGCTGGCTAAAAATATTAGGGCCCTGTTCTCCCTGACTGCTGTAGACATGGGGAAGGAGGTCCTTCTGAATTCTCCTCAGACTAAGTGCTGCTCTCCTCTAGACCGTGGAAACAACCCAGCATACATCAGAGGGAAGAGGCATGATTATGATGATAATCTGCTCAATAAGCAAATCCAGTTCCCTCAGTGGTGGTCCCCAGGGCCCTCACAGCACAGACACTGCTTTTTCTCTATTTTCCTGAGAATCAGGTCAGCATGAAATGGGAGAAGTGAAGCTCTCTGCCTGTCTCCACCCGTGTATGCACACACACACACACACAAGCAATGTCATGAATCAGTGTAGACAGCCAGAGACCAAGCAACATCCATTCAGCCCAACCATGACTGACATATCTGACCACATAAAAACCCTCTGTCTGAGCCCTGCTCATAGAGTTCAGCCAAATCCTTGATGATTTTCAGTCACAAATCATTAAAAAGAGAGAATTTATTTTCCTTTGTCTAAAACTTGAAAAGAAATTAGGAGACTGGCATGAGATTAGAAGACAGAAATGAAATGAGCTTCGAAAGTAAGACTGGGGACAGGTTAATCTTAAAACCAAGCTGTTCCCAGATAGGCAGAGCCTCCAAGTAGGTTTATTGTAGCAACTGGTTGGAAAATCACACATGCAGTGTGAAAAAAGGAAGGGAGGTGACAGGAAGAAAGAAGGTGCACTAGTGGGTATAGAAGATAGTGCAACTATTTCTCTGTTTTCTAGGCATCTAGAGAGTCTCATATTTCTGTAACAGCCATTTTCAAGACATATGTACCTGCTTCCATGAACACAGACTTCTGCAGACTGAAAGAAATAGGTAAGTTTTTTATAAAGACTAAGAAACATGAGTTAAAATAGTCTATAGAGTCAAATAATTCTAAATATTCAATAATTAAACTACACTTAGTACTTGCACAATACATTAATTTCAGAACAGTGCCTGAACAGTAATTAATAGTCATCATAACAGCTGAAAGTGTATAAATATTACCCCTGGTTTATAAATATAAGAAAAAGGGGGGGCTCTGAGGAGTCAAGGCTACTGAGGAGTCGTTAGGAGAGGCAAGAACAGAAAGTGGGTATCTGTGGACCTCATCTCCACTGGTCAGCAAAATGGGCTGTTCTTCACACCATTGCAAGGTGAGCACAGACTATCACTGGTGGGGAATGGGGAAACATTGCACATTCTGCTTTAAATGGCTGCAGGAGTGGTGGGCAATGACACAGTGGATTCTTTGCCTCCCGGTCCCAGGTCCAGATAATAACATCCCCATGCATCACTGTTCTGCAAAGGAAGTATGCTTCAGTTACCAGCAACTCAGGGCAGAACTGGAAACAATTAACTCTACATTAAAAGTGTTTTTTTAGAGAAAGGTCTATGTTAAACATTAATACTGGGAAATAATTTAACTATTACACAAGAGCAGAACGCAGTGCTAAAGGACTTTATACACACGGGCAAGTTTGTGAACACAAAGTAAAATCCGTGTCCCCACTGAAGTCAGTAGGATCAAGATTTTGTTTGCTTAGTTTTTATGAATTTAGAAATTTATCCACAGATTCTTAGTCCTCAGAGGACACCATTTGATTCACTGCTGTCAGTAGTAAAACACAGGGACAAGGAAAATGACGGAGGACTTCCATTTCCTAGGATAGGTTAGTAATAATACAATACTTCCATCACCCTGCAAAGAGGTGACATGAGTGCTTCACTAACTGTCCCTGCTAATGCACACATTTCTACTTCAGCACGGTTCTCATAACTGTTGTGGCAGTATTTATACTCTGCCAGAATCACTTCTCTGTGAGTAAAAAATGGTTATACAAGCAGACAGCACAGCAGCTACATGTAATTGTGTGCTCCTCTTCATGTGCACTCCCAATATTTTGTTTTCAAAGGCTGGCTACGGGGCATTTCTGTCAGATTTCTTCTCTCATGTGAACGTGCTGGTGGCTCCAACCACCCCAGCAGGGAGCTGTGCAGACAGAGCCCGGCCATAATTGGGCTTTCTAATTTTAAAACTACACTACATTACCACTAGTCGAATTCTGCAGGGCACTGAAATTGATCTCTGCAGTAAAACTGCACCCACGGATGCCGCCTGTATGACCCTGTTTAAATTGGAGCACAGCAGAAAAGACAAACAATTGTGATTGCTTTTATTCCTGCCTCTACAACAAATATTTTCCAGCTTGGTGTGTTGGTAGGAGGGAGAAGAAGAACAGCCCTGGACTGTCTTAGCTGTATCAGCAGAAGACTCTGGTGCAGATCCAGCTATACTGGTGAGAGCTCATGTTTGCTGGGATAGTTTGGCTTGTTCATAAAATATAGTTTTGCTTTCTTTAGGAGCACAAAGAGTAGAAATGGTGATACAGCTACACACCCAAGAGCAAAGTGTGTTGTTCAAATCAGTTTACCTTTATTACTATGTAAGTAAAATCCTTCTAGGACCAGCACTGCTCCCAGCTGCCACACATGATCTTTGAGAAACTTGAGCAACTGCTTTAATATCTGACCAGATCCAGCTGTCACTCACCTCCAGTTGCAAAGGTTAGCAACGTGACGAGAAGGAAATGCCACTTCTTCTTTGGTTGCTCCAAATTATGACCCACAGCATTAGCTGAACCCTTAACGTGTGAGATTGTGAATGGGAGCAGCTGAAGTTGGGTGCACATCTCCTTCCACTGGCTCTTAAAAGGTTGTAACTTTGAGGAGAGGGACAGAGCAGGCAGCTGGAGGCAATAACATCTTAAACTGCTACAGCAAGGGTTACTGTCTGAAAAAGCCCTTTGTAATGAAATGGTATAAATTAAATTGAGAAATATCATCTGCTAAAGCATCAAGAAATGGGGAATATGTGTAAAATTTCCTTTGTTTGCCAGCATTGCCCCAGGATTTCTGTGTCTGAAAGGAGGGCTCAACCCTAATGCTTTGTCTTTTGTGCTTTCTTTTTTGTGTCAGTCTCTAGGAAGAGATGATTGATGTTTTTTCAAGGGTTCCTGTGCTTTTTGTTAAGGAGATCTGCAGACTGGGGACTCTCTGGTGCTTACCTGTGTGAGCAGGGTACAGTACAACCCTGGGATCTGTTCCAACAGACACCTAAACATGCAAAGAACTGCCATGCTTACCCTAACTCATCTCTGGTTGGAAGGTGAGAGGGATGGAGCAAGAAGCAAAAGAGGCAAGAGTAAAATGGCTCCAGTTAGCCCTCAAGAAGGGGCAGTCAGTGCCTTTTCCCAAAACACCCTGGGTCCTACTTGTAACCCCTTTTGTTACTACTGGCATATTGCAAGGGGCAGAGCCCCCTTCCACCTCCCAGATGAGACTCAAGACTCTCTTGTTAGCTTTCTTGCTGAAACTCAAGAGGTTTGAGAGCTAAACCCCACTAATAATTGCTGAAGGTTCCCCTGTCAACAGGAGGAACAGAGGGTTCCTTGTGCTCCCTCCCCGCCTCCCTTCCTTACTGAGTTTGGCTTACTCTCATATCAGACAAAACCAGATCTTCTCAGGCTGAGGAAAGCACAGAGCCAAAGCTGTTCACATTCAAGGCACATTTTCCTCTCTCTAGTCTTATTATACGGTGAGATGGAAGATGAAGAAAAACACGCGAATGCCACTGCCTTTTCTTTAAAAAGCTGCTGATCCTCCTCAGAAAAGCAGTACCTCTGGTGGAATGAGTCATCCAGCATTTCCTACTCATTTCTTAAATTATCAATGGAACAAGAGAGAGAGGTGTTCAATCAAAGATGCTGAATTCATATCTGGAATCTTCTAGGGATGCTTTCTGCCCTCCCTTAATGCTACAGAGAATTTGCTTTAGGAAGGCTGAAACAAATGTTTCTACACCATGGTCTGAGAAGCAGGCTGGCACTGATCTCATTCAGATCATTGAATCATAGAATATTCTGAGTTGGAAGGGACCCTCAAGGATCATAAAAATCCTACTCCTGGCCCTGGCCAGGACAGCCCCAAGAATCTCACCTTGTGCCTGAGAGCATTGTTCAAAAGCGTCTTGAACTTTGTCAGGCTCGGTGCTGTGACCACTTCCTTGGGGAGCCTGTTCTAGTGCCCAACCATCCTCTGGGCAAAGCACCTTTGGGTGCTTCTTTGTCCCTGCCAATGCTCTCTCAGGAGGACTCACTGTAAGAGTACATCTATTGTGCCCCAGTCTCTGACTGGACTTCAGCTCATGGGGTGAGTCCAGAGCCAGATTCAAGTAAAACCCCTGAATTTCATGTAGAGTAAGGATGAGGGATCCTCGGTGTCAGAAGACCACCCCTCTGTCTCCAAGTTCTGCTTCTGCTGCTCCTCCTCATGGGCTTATGTGAACACAGCCTAGGTCAGCAGAGCTGCAGCTGCAGTGGCATTTACCAGGCAACACTCTCCCTTCCCTTGTGGCTCATCCTGCTGCTTTTCTCCCTTCCTTTTACCACTGCTTTTTTCCTGCTCGCTCTTCTCTCTTTGCTCCCACTCAGCAAGCTGCTTGTCTTCCAAGGATAGCTTTGCCCTCCAGGTCAGAGCTGCTGCTAGCAGCTGCTTTATTTCTTATTAGTGTTTGAGGAGTTCCCTCCCTGCCTCCCAGGTCTGCCTGCAATGGCTGCAATGACATATCTATAAAATATCTGCACCTCCAGTCTAATGACACAAGCTAGATTTCAAGGCTATTGAACTAACAGGGTATCTTAGCAACAAATATTTATTTTAATAACAGTATTCTCAGCCATGTTAAACAAGCACCTATTTCAATAGTCAGAATGCCCTAGAACATTTTATTTTGTACTGTACCACAACCCACTTTCTGTTGGCTCATCCCCACTTTATAGAGTTACTAAAGTCAACACCATTGTCCCAGAGGGACTGCCCTCAGTGTCCTCCCAGAGTTTTAGAACAATATCAGAAAAGAAGCAGGTCACTGCACTCCTGGTAGCCACCCACACTGATTTGATGTGGGGACTTTCCTCTCTCTATCTGCCAGAAATTTCTGATTGTTGCTTATGGTGATCTGTTCAGAGGAGTGTTATTGAACCAATTTTTTGCACTGTCTGTTTACTGCATACCCAAAGACTCCAGCTACTACCCCAGCAATGACAACCAAGTTGATGCCTGCTCTTGTCACAGTCGATCCTTGACTGGCATCCTCTCTTTGAAGCTGTCAGGAAGCAACAAGTGACATCTCAGCTAACTTTCCTGACATGTCTTGCTCATGCTGCTCACCCAATTTGCAATGAGGTGTACCAGCCATTTCCTCTGACTATGATTAGGATTCCAGGAAGGATTTTTCTTTAAAAGAAATCTCTTCTTGAAAATTAGCTATAGTGGAAACATTCACATGTCAGAAATAATTGCCAATATAACCACCTAGCTTTGCTGTTTTATTGTCAGTGTAAATTTTGCAATTACCTCTTTCCTCTCCTACTAGCTAAACCAAGAGACTGACTCTGACATCAAACCGTAATTTGTGTGGTCACTGTTTCATAAATTTATGAAAGCAAGTAATAGTTTGTCTTATGGAATAAAATAACACAGCATGAAATTATAGTAGCTTATCTTCATATTCCTTGGGCAGCACATTATTTCTCTCTGATGGGTTGAAAGCGCTTTCTTTTGATAAACCCTCTGCCTTTGTACTCTCCTAGTGAGATATTTTAGTGAGAGAAACATCCAGAAACATTTTTCTCAGCATATCTCTACAGAGCATAAACCCAGCCCTTCTTATCCCCAGCGCCCATTGGGGTTCAGTTTTGTTTTAGGAAGAGAATATGACAGTCATCAGAAAGCACAACTCTCCCAGTGCATATTTTCCTGGGGATTGTTGAGCAACATTCTCCAGCTATCCCTGTTTTTTCCCATATTGCCTGCTGTTAATTTGTGTGTCACCAGCAGTGAATCAAGTGGCCCCTCAGCAGTTCTGCTTCAGGGATTCAGCATGGTCCAATCTGGGCCACTGTGTATTTCCCTGGCACCTGGGGATGATCCAGCACAGGCCAATGGGCTCTTGCCCAGTTCCCAGGCACAACTGCTGGTTCCCCACTGAATTGCTCCTCTGCCAGGTTGACTTCAGTCCAGTTATTTTCTCTCTTCCACCTGCCACCCTCCTCCCCCAGTTACAAAGGAGTGTTTGTGTACAGCTCAGTGAGAAACACCTTTCACAGTTTCATGAAAATAAATATCAGCCTGCCACCGAGTTAGTCAGAAAGTTCTGATGAGGACAAAATGTGCTCTAAAGCTGCCATCACACAGCATTTAGTGATGCCACCTGTGTTAGAGGGTGGATTTGTTATCCCATAAACTGTGTGCAGGGGCAGGGGAATTGGTAAAGACACCCATCACCCTCCAACAGCCACAGGACTTTAAGAAATATTATGGCAAGAATCACTGTTTACACCTGGGTAGTTGAGTACAACTTATGTTGAAAGAGGAATATCGCTCACCTCTCTCATTCTTACTCAGTAAGAGTCTAAGCCCAAATCAAACACGTGATGTGACCTGTGCTGCTCCCCAGCTGAGTGAAAGGGGTGTTCTGGGTAGGATGCCAGATAGTTTTGGCCTGAAAGCAAACAACTCTTCCTCTGATTCACTTAGCATAACTTCATTAGTGACAAGGACTGAGAGTGAAAGTGACAGCCTCATCATTTGCTTTGATTGCTCATTGTGTTAATTTGGTACGGAAGCACTTTGAAGCTATTAATCTATTGATTCATTTTTACTTGAAAACATAATTTGATTACTGTATTTTTTGCATTTTTATTAGCTTTGTAAATAAAATAAGTAGCATGCTTGCTTTCAATTTATGTTTGCTTTATTATTCATTTTGATAAATTCTATAAAAAAGCCTATAAATTCTACAAAAAAGGTTAGGTTAGACCATACCAAAAGCAAGCCTGCCTAATATGGCAAAGGCAAGCCTATCCATGTGGCTCTTCTTCCACACCTTCTATATATAGCATACACAGCTGTGCTCTGTGTCCAGCAGCCCTACTTACTCCCCTATTCATAAAGCACATCTGGCTACTCCAAACTCATCACAGTCCTATTTTCTGATGTGTGAGACGTTTTTTGCAGCTGCACTAACCAATCTTTGCCTGTGCCCCTCTAAGCCAGAGCCAGCCCAAAAAGCCACTCCAGTTTTTCTAGGTGGAGCTCTTCTTTCCATTCACCCAGAGTAGCTGCACATGCATGTACAGCCATACAAACTAGGGCAACCTGCATTGATAAAAGCAGGCAAGCTGTTGTTAGTTTTGTCTGGTTTTAGCAGTGCTGCACAGCTGAAGGAGGAAAAATGGATGCAGGGTAGGCATTTAACTTCCTGCTCTCCAAACACAAAGCAGTTTTCACCATTGCCAAGATGTTAATTTCCAATCTCCGATTCTAAAATAATCTGACATCAGTTTGAAGGCAACACCTCCTGGGATAAATTTGCTTTTTATAAGCCTCCAAAGAGGACATGACACGTAAACTATAGTGTTGAGCACTGCTTCATAAACCAGCCTGAATTTAGGTTTTGTTATTTACAGCTAGAGCAGCAATGCATTTCAAAGCACTGGTTGGATTGCAGCTAGGAAATTGAAGATGAAAGATCTGACCTTTAAAAATGTGACCTCTTTGTCTAATGAAAGTATAGTCACCTTCTTTCTCCTATGAAGGCCGACCTTCACCCTCCAGGCTTTGAAGCGTCACCTTCAGTTTTACACAGGAGAATGAGATATACTTCTCTCTGCAGGCTCTCAGGATTTTTTGATCATAGACACTGACAGTGAGTCACTAATTCAATAATCAGTTTTGTATATCACTGGAAATTAGCTGAGAAAATGATGGAGAAATGTCCCCTCAAATATTTGTGCCTAAGCAGACAGATCCTGCTCAGCCAGGCTTAAATCCCTTTGTGTTTCAGCAAACATTGGAATTGCCACTCTTTGTTCACAGGGATATTTGGAGAGGGACTGTTTATCAGTGTTTGTACACAGACAAATCCACCCTGCAGGAATTGGTACCAATGTGGTTTAACCCCACTATGTGGGTGTTTGGGAGGGTGAGAGGAAACACAAGGAGATCAGGGAACAAAGCAACCAACACTTTTAGCCCAGATCCCCATGATGGATGTCTGGTAAGGAAGAGGATGAATCCTTGAGATGTGGTAAAGTCCTTGACCAGAGACACAATGTTTGTGGTCCATCCCAGGCACACAGAAATAGGGGCCTGAGTAGGAGATGGGCAGCTAAAGACAAACTCCTTATGTGAACTGCCTTGCTCTAGCTCTGACCTTAAAGATAACTGAAATGGACTTGTTTAGGGGGACACACTGATAACTGTTTAGTACATGGTTCAAAATCTGACTCTTCTCTGAATGAAATGGAAAGCTATCAGCTCTGCTGTCCAGAGATAAGAAAATTGGGTATCTTGGCAAGATTTCTGCCAGAGCTGAATTCGAGCTGCAAGCTAATACATCATTCACAAACTCTTCAATCCTTATTATCCACTTTGCGATCTTGAATCAAAGTCCTCTGTCTTCTGGAGTTCAGTTCTTATTTTAACTGAGACATTTTTCTGAAGAGCAACCCTCCAATTTAGGGCCAGGCAATAAATTAATAAAAGTATAGGTATAAATCATCGCTCGTGGTTTGGAATAGCTCTGCAATAATTCAGGTCTATAAGGCTTAGTTAATGTTTCTAATGCAGTATTCTGCAGTGAGATTTAATTTGCCTCATACAAGTCATTTAGTAATCTAAGTATAGATGTAGAACAAACAAATATCCATTAAACCAGTATGTCCAAATAGAGTGGTGTGGATTTGTCCATCGCTAAATATCATGGCAACACTAAACAGATGATTTTGGATAGATAGCCTCAGCTCTAAACGCTGTTCAATTACATGTTTGCTGTTCTCTTGTTGTATTTGTTTTCCATTGAGCATCATGAGCTCTCTCACATGAGATTTCTGGGTACAAAAAACTAATTTACATTGAGTGGTTTTCTTAGTCATCTGTTTACTATAATGCTATCTGAACATAATGCCACATCAAGGACTCAGCCTTTTTCTATGGATTTGGGCTGGCTAGTCATCACTCTGAGCTTATGACTGATGTATAAGATAACAGTGAGGTCACAAAAGCCACAGTAGGATATAGCTACAATCACCATGTATCTAGTTATTTTAATTCAGTTGTCCACAGCCTTTCCAACACACCCCCATGCACTGTCCTTTGTGTGTGTTAGAAATGATACTGCACTTTTCATAAGGTAATAGCAATTAGCAGTACTACAGTTGGTGGTTACTTTAGGCATCATTGTCTCTTAGGTAAGCTCTTAGTTTTCTTCTCAGCAGTTGTCACATGATGGACTCTCTTGGTCACAGGGTCCTTCACTATAAAAATGGTTAAAACTGGCTTTAGTCCAAAGTAACTTGTCATAAAAGAATCTCTTTCAGTGAAAAGCAATGGGAAAGCACCCACCAGTTAAAGGGAAAAATGTAAATGGAATTGAAAAACAAAAGCTAAGACAGTAGGGTGTTCAGTCAGGACCTGACATTTTCTGTGCCTGATCCGTGCTTTTCTCTGCCACCTTTCTCTAGACAAGAAAGAGTGAAACACTTCTTGATGTATCACCTGCCTGTTACCCAGGGAGATAAAATTCCTCAATAAAAAAATGAAATGCAAGGCTGTATGCTTTCAGAACTGTCATTTTTTAATTTCAAATCCCCCACATCTTCAAGCAAAATAACATGCAGCATTTAATCTACAAACTTCCTATTCTTGTGCTTTGAATCAATATTAACCATGAACAATCCTACTTCTGGAGGAGTCATCACCAGTATTGAAGAACACTCTCTTGGATGATGTGTCCAGGTTCCAGAAGAGACATCAGCATTTCCCTTCCTTGTTTTACTGTGCCTAACTAGAGGAAACTCCCAAAAGCTGAGATAAGCCTGGCACCATATAGCCCTAAACTTGCCTTATCATCTACCTTCCAGATTTAATTTCTCTCTGCCCTCCCTCTACTGCACTTTAGGCTAAACAACTTCTTTTTAATAAGTGTTGATTACAAAATGCCCTGCTTAGATTGTGAGGATAGCCTACTGCTAGACTGTTCCAAACTTGACCCGCATTCTGCATCCAGATTCAATGATACAGCCATTCATCAGCTTGATTTTGGCAGGGTTATACATGCCCTCCGAAACATTATTTTTGGCAGACTCTCAAAGCACGAGTGACTTTCAGCATACAAATCTCACTGACTTGCTGCATCATCTCCTTCATGATCCTTGATCAGCAGGAGCTCAGGACCTTGGCTGACTAGCACAAACCCCAAAATAGTAGGTTTGACAGTGCAAGTCTGAATAACAATTAAAAGGTAACCTCAGTGACAACAGCTGGTATGTGCTGCTGGTTGTTCACATGTGCTCTGTGATTGCTTTTCTCAAACTATTCAGGTGAGCTGGTCAGCAGGCAGAAGGTGCCCAAGAAGCACCTGCATCTGGTCCATAAATTAAGGAAATGTCACTGTAAGTTGAATTGTTCCACCAAGGACTGTCTGGAGATGATAACTTCAAAGAGCAGGCCCCTGAATCAGGGCCTTTTTTGGGTTAGAGAAGCAGTGGTAATGACTCTACATAATTTTGTAAGCTCTGGAAAATTTTAGAAGCATTGCTATTCTTTCTTTTTCAGTGCTTACAGTTGAAAGTCATTACCCTGGTGCTACCAATGGGGAAATGGCATCACAGAACAGACCTGGGGCTGTCCCAGCCCTTCAGATTTTCTATTTGGTGGACTAGTCCTCCGGCTTCTTCCAAGATTGCTGCATCTCACCTTTTTAAGTTCTCAAAGCTTCCAGAGAAAAGTACAAGGTGCCCTGGGATCCCTGTATGCAATGTGTGAGTATCCCTGAAGCAGTTCTTTGGGAAAGCAGTAGAAAGTACTTGATTGCTGCAGTGCTTTACATAACCCAGCAATTAAATATACATATGCAAAGGCATCTGGCCCCCCTGCACCTGAAGGAATGTAGTGGGGATCTGCTCAAGTCCACTCAGGATAACTGACACAACTGCACCCCAAACACCCCTCTACAGAAACCCCCTCAGGAAAAATCCTGGAGGAGTTACTTGGGCACTGGCACCATCTTCCACTCCATCAGAGGGAAACCTGAGGACCAGAAGTGATTCAGCAGAAGATGATGCAGTGCAGAATTGACTTGCTTGGCAGAGACTCCATTGCAAGTTTATTAATGCTGCTGTACAACACCTCTTTCACTGAAAATGAGAAAAGCCAAAACCTTTGCCTCTCACAGAAGTGAGATACCAAACATGATGCCATTTAGCATTGTTTTCTGAAGATAATATACCAACCTAGCAAGTAGGCGCCAGCCTTCATAGCAGCAACCCACACCTTTGTTCTTTCAGCCATGCTAACTGGAATCTTTGTATTCCTCAGTGGCCTGAGAGGTGAATCCAACCCTTGTCAGAACAGGTCTTTGTGCCCATTTAATGAAAGAAGAAAAAAATGCTCACACTACAAATATGATTCCTCACTGAATTGTGCATATTTCATGCCACCAAATAACTGTAGTAAAAGCTGTGTTTTAAGCCAGTAAAACTTATTTTGCCTTTGACGATGAGGGATCAGGCTCTGGAAAACACATCCAGAAATAAAACAAGTAAAACAGAGCAAACAGCTCTGTCCCATCAAGGTAATTTATATCCTGTTAACCAGAAAAAGAAAAAAAAATAACATGCGCAAGAGACATCTGGAAGTGAAAATTAACTAAAACCAGACTAGCGACATAAACAAGAGAGAAATACAGCCTCCAGATCTGTGTAGCTGAGCCTGATGGATATCACAAACTGGATTGCTTGAGGTTTTTATTTTTAAAAGAACACAGAGAGTCAGGGAGGATATTTTCCATTTAAAGCTATAAGTTCTCAATTCAGGGATTTGTGAGGCATAAAAGACACAGGCACAGAGGAAAAGAACCATCTGCCAACAGCTCTACATGTGTGTTGGTCCCAGAACAAACTGTATAACAATAAACATTATTTGAGAATCATTTTCGTTGCCAAAATTCATAACTAATATTATTTACAAACTGGTGTATGACCACCTGCAGGTTTAATTGAATTAAAAAACCCCACATACTAACATATAGTTACATAAATAGTCATGCACAACTATTTGGAAAAAATAGTTTTAATTTTAATTTAAAAAAAAAAACAGTTAACCAAGCAAATTTTCCCCCTGTAGCAATATCCTCTTACACTGAGGGCTTTTGCTCCTGGTAGTGAAGGAATTTCTGAGTTTGGTGCATTTCCTTTAAATGTGTAAGAAAGGCTGTAGATGCTTCTAGCTGAAAAAAATCTGGTTTTCACCTCATTGCTGACCTTGAAAACACTTTACTATTTTCTTGCCTATCTAGCTATGAAATCTTCATCCAAACTGCAATGGGATCTGCCATCTGTTTGATTCCCCTGCAGATCTGGGCAGAGGAGTTTCATGATCTGCTTCCACGCCAATAATAGAGTGTATTTTCTAAAGGTGGCAAATGCTACTGATTAAAAAACTGGGGGGATGTTGGTTTAGTTCTTCATTTTCAGTGTTAGCAAAAATATCTTTATGGAGCTTTAGTTTGCTCATATCACCCCCAAAACCCACTAAAGCAAACATTTGCTAAAATAGTGGTAGCTAAGCCAAGTAGAAAAGATCAGGTTTTGAATTATATACCATTAGATCTTATGCACCAATAATACTGCCTGCCAAATTCAGAGTCCACAGCATTTTTAAGCCCAGAAGTAATTTTCAAGTACCAGACTAGCTTGAAGTGCTGACAGATTTAAATGCTCTCTTGCTTTACTTAGAAGTTGACCCAGTTTGACAGAAAAATCTTTAGGAGAAAGTAAATGTAAAACTTTTTATTTTATTTGGTACTACTTTACAGTCTACAGCAATGCTCTGGAGGTCAGTAATGTTATCCAGGTGCTAAAAACTAAATCTTGCATCAGAACATGTTCCAGAAAGGTGTACCTGGTTCTTTTATTCCTGCATGGAAATGATGAAGTGTTTCTGTATGGTACCACATCCGTAGTGCACCCACTCCGTGACTATTTTATCCTGCTCCTGCACAGAAATAACACCATGTCAGTAATTCATAGGTATTGCAGAGGCCCTTGCTGTGCTTCTGAAGTCATCAGAACCTAATAAAAAAAAGTATATAATTTAGTTTGGTTTTGTGTGACTTGTGCAGTCCTTGCAGCTCCTTTACTTACGTACATTGTACAACTGCTGCATGACAACCTCCCCAAAGGTGATCTGAGGGATAAAAGATCCTGCACAGGTCTGCAGGCGGGGCTGGGCCTCGCAGAGGACTGCAAAATGCAAGGTGGAAGGAAAACACTGAAATGCAAAAAGGGTCAGAGAGACTTCATTTTCTAAATCCTATAGGGTCTCAGGCATCAAAGTGATGAATAAGAGACTTGCTGAGTTCTTCTGTCCTGGAGGGGATATTCGACACAAGTGTCACTGGGATACCTGCAGTGATTCCCAGGGACTGAAGGCATGTTTTGCATCCCTCATCCATGATGCCAGCATGATGGCAGGAAGACATGGGATGTTCTGGTACAGATCTGTGACTCTTGACCAGGTCAAAAGCCTCATAAGGAGCTGGACAGGGTAGGGGGTTCTTCAGAAATCATTTTCACAGTGTGTTGTAGTGCTGATGATTATGTTGCCCTTTTTTATGTTTTCTTTTGCCATATGAGATTGAGTGTTGAATATAAGTGACTTTACATCATAAAAAAATATATTTCAAATGAGTCAATAAACCATTTATCTCAGTTCCTAATACAAGGAATATTTTTCTGTTGGTTGTCCAGAAAAAGAAAAAACGTTAACAAACAGATACAATTCAGGACAAACATAGAAATCCAACGTTTCAAAGGCAATAACCCGATACAAAACTTTACCAGCCTCGACTATACATGTTGGAAATCACACATTTCAAAGGCAATAAGCTCACACAAACAGTAAACTGATGCAAAACTTTATCATCCTCAACTACACACGTTTAAGAAAGAAAACCCTATTTGGTTCCATGTTAATTAAAACTCTGAACATCTACACTCTGAGCCAGCAGACCCAGTGTGACAGACCAGTGATGCAGGTGACCTTTGCGACTTATGCATCAGTGACAGTGGGACAGGGGCTTGCCTGCCACGCTCTGTGCTGAGCACACAAACATGACCTGATCTCCTTGCCCTCAAGGCTTGTTGCTGATACTGCTGTTGGTTTCACCTGCACACTGGGCTGAGCAGGCAGCTAACACAGCGAGGAAATAGGAAAGACTAAGGCAAAGCAGAGGGAAGCGATGATGTCCCAAAGCGGTAAGAGAGGGGAAGATGCATATAAGGAGCAGTCATCTTAGGGACAGGATATAAGAAAGTGAAGTCAGAGAGGCATCCCCTGGTGTTACCCACCAGTGGCCATAAGGAGGAGGGGGGGAATCATGAAGCAAGATGTCCTGGTGCCTTCCCTGTGTACCTCCCTTGCCCTTCTGCTCTCGATTCCCTTTGCCTTGAACTCATCCTTTTGCTCCGGCTGCTCGAGCATATGGTGCTTTGCTTCCAGTGCCAGGGAGGATTTGTGAACATGCCCCGTATGCTTCTTGCATTCCTTGAGCTGAGTCCACCTCGGGTGGGTGGCCAGCCTGGAGCACTGGCATGGGCACAGGTATGTCTGTGATATAGCTACAGAGTGGCTTAGGCAGAGAGCACGAGTAGAGTGCTCAGCTTAAAAGCTAGAGGAAGAGTGGCACTTCCAACCAAGGTGTCTCACAGTGTTTTCTCAAATCTTTGATCCAGGATGTGACAACAGCAACCCTTTCCTAAGCTGGCCCCAAGCCCAAGCATTCAAGAGCCTCGGAAGGGTAGGAGGGTGTGTTAGGGGCCTGGCAGGTGGTGCTTGTTACAGCTGGTAAGCCTAACACAAATTGAGTCCACAAGCATTTGCTGCTCATCTGCTTAGAGGAACAGACCTCTTCATCCAATGGCTTAGGAAATTGTTGTGTGGTTGTGGAGGAAACAAGGCTTCTCACTGACGGAACTTGAGAGGGACAAGCAATGTGCGTCTCCAGGAAATACTGATAAGTTTGCTCCTCCAGAAGGAAGGGATGTGGGTGCAAAGAAGAAAAATCCTTTGTAAGGGGAGAAGACCTGCTCTCTTCCACCTCCCAGCTCATCCAAGAAACAAGCAGTGTCTGAGTGAGCAGTTTACGTCCACTTCAATCCCCAGCATCACAGGAAGCATCACATCTGGTCCAGAAAAAGGGCTTCTAAGTTGGAGCTAGATCTTTAATGTGCCCATGTAGCAGACACCTGTGTAAAACATGCAACAGGCTGCCCTTAAAAATCAAGACCTCAGCCTACAGTGGCAATGAGGTGGGCACAAGACATGCTCTAAGTACCAGTCTTGTGTTCTTTGGTTGTTTGAAGATTGGTTGTCATAGACTTTATATATAATGAGTTGGTTTTTCTAATTTTATTGCTTTATATGGCCTAATTATACATGCCAAAACACTAATTTGTTGTAAATATTTCTCTTTCTATCACTAACTCGCTACTGTAAAATACATGGCAGCTTTAAAATCAATCATCCTGTTTTCTGAAGACGTGAAGAGGAGTCATTGTTTAGAGGAGGAGAAGGAAACCTAGGCTCCACATTAAGGGAAAACACATTGGCTCAAAATTCATACAGTGTTCCTCAAATTCCTTTCACTGTGTGCACAGTCTCATTTTTCCACCATGTGCACAGCTATTTATCAAAGAGCTCTTGGTCTGACTGTGGCCTCTGTGGTGCTCTTCGCGTTGTCCCTTGTCCTCTGTACTGTGTGAAGTAAAAATTGCTCTGGGTCTCCCAGAACATCCTCCCATTGAGAATCAGTTCCTGCCAGTTGTACCCTAAGGTTAGTAACAGAACTGGCAGGTCCTGGTGTGACCCTCACCCTACAGTGCTTTATCTCGTCCTATGCTGTTGTGTCACACTAACAAAACATCCCTTTCCATTGCAGTAGAAGTTCCACACAGTGACCTCCCTCAGCAGCACCCATGTTGACCATGGTCCATCAGCTCCCTCACACCTGAGTTTTGTCCATCTCTCTGTCCATAAACTGAGGACATCCCAGATTCCCTTTCCGCTTAAATAGCTGCATGACGCTTTTTCAATACTGTTTCCAAACTGTAACTCTTTGGAGTGGTCTCTGCCAAAAGGAGGTGAACAGTGTTGCTTCAGGGCTCTTACGGCTGACACAAATAATCCAGTGTTTGTAGCTGCCTCAGTGGACTAGGAGCAACCCAGGCAAGAGGTTTGTTAGGGTCCTCCCCCAGTACCTACCAGTGGCTGCTGTCAGAGACGAAGTAAAGGGCCGGGCAGAGCCTTGCAGGTGGCCAGGCTGACCGGTCTCTTACCCTGCACAGAAAATACCACATAACATGCAGACGTGTCATCTGCATCTGTCACATAGGGGGATGGCTGCACCTGCAAAACAGAAAAGCTGGAGTTTGCTGACTTGCACCCACTTCTTATGCAAACACTTATTACAGACCTGCAATGACAAGAGGCAACTTCTGCTGGCACTGGAGAAGAGGCTGAGATTCCTCAGTTGTGCTTGCATTTGCTTCAGGGCAGATGTAGGAGAAATCTAGTGGAAACAAATCACGGCAGAGTCAAGAAAAGAAAAGCAGGAAAATGCAAACAGTACTGAACACTGTGATGTTCACCATCTAAGGTGCAGCTCCACCACATTTCTTGACAGAAACTAAATAGCGGAAAACCATGGAGGAGGGGGACCTCACAGAGGCTTCTTAACCCCTCACATTGACCTTTCCAGAAGAAGAAATTATCTAATTCCTCACAAGGTTATTGTAAATTACCTACTGACCTTAAGAAAATGTCCAGGTATTCCAGGGACACCAGGACAGAATCTGGAGCTGTTATTCAGAACTACAAAAAAAGGAAAAACAAACAAACAAGAAACAGACATACACACATACAAAAAAGAAAAAAAAAAGCAACATAGTGTTACAAAACAATTTGAGTGACTTGGCAAATGTGCAGGGTTAATTGTCACTTTATTGCTAAAGATGAAGATAATAAAATTGTATGGCTCCATTTTTCTTGCTGTATGTCAGATCTCCTATCAATTGCAGATGTAATAATGCTTCTCCTGAAGTAATATAGATATGCGCTTTGTGTATTTATGTGCTCTTTGTGTATTTTCTGCTTTCTGACCTCTTATCTTTTCCAGGTCCTCCACCCTTTCTCTGTAAGTGCTGGTGATCTTAATTTATCCTGTTGTGGTAATTAGTCACAATACAAAAAAGGTTCCATTCCCTTTGGAGCGGACACTTCACAAAACTTCAGCGTAATCAGGAAAGTTGTCACAAGCCATGAGAAGTACCTGCCTACAAAATAGCTATAAACTTTCTTTATAAATGAAGGCATTTTCCGAGAAATACAAAGAGTTATAAAAAGCTTATTTGTATCAATATTACTGATAAAAACCAGATATTACATGCCTGCTCTGAAGGGAAACACAGTAATATAAACCACACACTCTCTCCTGCCTCCACACAGTTGTGTGATTTTTGGGACACAGGCCAGTGAGTTGCTACCTGAAAGTAGCATAATTACTGAATTAAAGGTTCTAAATTGAAGTTTGCAGACTAAGTTGCCTGCTCAAGCTTTTTAAGTCATTCTGCAAGGGATCAAGAACTTCATTGTTCCCATAGCAAGCAACAATCCAGGGGCAAAGGAAGATGACAGCATGGTTGAGCTCTTTCTTTATCATCTAAAAATTATTATAAAATAGCACTAAATCAAACATGGAAAGTGGATATATCCAGTTGCCATCTGGCTTCTGGTAAGACAGCATGTAAAGCTTTATCTCAGTTTTGTTAATCTCTGCTCAAGTTTTGATCTTGTGACTGGTTATTTTGTGTTGTTGAAAGTATAAACTTCACTCTTTTTACCACTTTTCCTGCCTAAAACTACTTCGTTTGAGTCTTATTCCCTTGCCATCTCCTTCTGGCCTATGTAAGAGCATCCATAAACTGAGCATAGTTCATAAAGCATGATGTCCTTCCTATAAAGCATCCTAAGACTTTCATAAAAGGTCTAAGGAAGTTTCCCAGTATTACTACTCCTTCCTCTGCAAACATGTACTGCTTGTTCATCAGATTAGGGTGGCACTGTGTTCTCAGTACTGCAGAGCCATCCCACAAGCCCGTTATCCTGAATTGGTGCTGAACATATATTTCATCCTAACTCATACCTGTCACCAAACTACTGAAGTTGATGTCTCTGTTTGCTCCCTTACACCTGTGCTGCAGGAGACTGGACCTTTCTCATCGGTTGTAAATGGGCATAGCTCTGTTGACTCTGCCAACACTTGTCTCCTTACAGGGTCACTTTTGACAAGAGACCTGGCTTTGTAACCCCTCATCTCCTCCTTGGGGACCTATAAAGTTTGAGGCATCTTGAGAAGACACATTTTGGGGCCTGAGCCATCAGTTGGTCCCACTGATGCACCTGACAAAATCTTAGAGCTACCAGCCACGTATCAAACTAACTGCTGTGCAAGAGCTCTGCCTTCTTAGAGCTGAATTACAATGTGGAGTTGTCAGTGGGACCCGTACAGAGTTGCCTGAACTCACCCAAGATAGATGAGCACGGCAAAACTATCAGGCACTTATTTTTTCTTCTCCTTTCTGTGTATTGTGAAAAAGATTTGTCTTTCCTCCACAGGACTGACGCAGGCTGTGGGTTCTGCCAACTGAGGACAGCTGCTGGCAGGACACATGGAGACAGAAGGACTTGGAAAAGGAGGAAAAAAACTCAAACCTCTACTCTCCACGGAGAATGAAGTGAGTTAGGAGCCAGAATGCTCAGTAAAGGGCAGCAGAGGTTGCAGCCTTTACATTCAACACCACCACAGCGAATCTGGGAAAGGCCAGAGTGGGTATGAAGAGAACAAAGCACCATATTTCATGTCACCTGCAGCAGTTGCAGAAGGGTGTGAGAACTTACCATACTCGATGCAATGGCTGTTCACATCTTTCCACCACTTTCCCCAGAAGATTTCTATTTAACCATCAAATAACCAAAGTCAGGTTCAGGTAAGGATGGAAGTGTTCATTTTCACTTTCTAGAATACGATGCTCTCCTGTTGTGGGATGAGGGAGCTCCTTCTAGACCGATGCTTTGTGAACAGAATTATTAAGACAGGAGATATTCCCTGTGCACTATGAAGAAATAGGAGCTTATGGGCACTGACTGTAAGCAGACTCTCCTGCAAACTGCTAGCGGTTTTAAAGAAATATTTTTCAAATTACACAGTTAGGCAAAAATGTCCTGTTTTCAAAAACTACAAGAATGTTCTCTCTGCGGGGAGATGTGAAGAGCAATTATGCTCCCATCTTTGAAAACATGGATTACAGCACTGAAAATGTATTTTGCTTTACAAAGACTTGCTTTGATTTTGTTCTAGTAATACTTGAGAATCTGCACTCCCAAATCTGCAAAAAGATGATAAAATAATTTAAAAAGGTAAATGTGTTTCCAAGCCACACATGAAGGCTAACAATTGTTTGGTTATTCTATTTACGCCTAAAATGTTTGATGGCTTGGTGCTTGTCTTATTTTAACAGTATTTGCTGTAATCAGGCAGATTTATGCCCAGCTCTGTTCAGACATTCTCATTTTTAATCCAACATTCGCCTCTTCATCCAGTAAAGTATATGCTGCTTGACTGTATATCAAAAAGCAACTCAGAGTTCCTCCAAAGACAGTCTTGGCAGGAAGACTGTAGGTTCAAGTGGAGATAACATGGAGTCTCTTTTTCTCAATTCTCAGGACATAATCCCCTCTAGGGACTGATATTCATGGAGAAAGGAACTGCATTTTCTGATGGGGACATTTCTTTTTGTATCTCTGTTTCCTCTCTGGTTCCCTGGTGCAAAACCCTCTGAGTTTTCACAACACTGTCAAGGGAGTCTCTGTAGGCACCCGTGCAGTTTAGATCCCCAGCACATCCTTCTGAGAAGACTCAGGAGATGAATCTCAAATTAGGCACTACAAGACAGAGTGACCTAAAATCACATGCTATTGGCAGAAAGCTTCAGTCGTTGTCAAAATTAGCATCTACCAAAATAGCCATCCATGCTTTCTGCTGGCTGGATATTTAAATTCTGATTGATATTATAGTTTGTTTCACGCTTTCTTAAAAACACCTGAAAGGGAGGGGAAGTATAATCATAGCTACTGAAATAAATGGTTCGTGTCCCCTGGTCTGTGACAGTAGCATTTATCTTTTCTACAGCCCATGTGTGAGGGGAAGGGAGAGAAATCTCCTGTTCTTGCTTATTTACTGTCAAAAAAATCTTAGTGTAATTTTTGTACAGTGAATATTTATAACTGTTGTTACTGTCAATATAATTTTTTGCAGTTACTGCACTTATTTACATTTTAATGGCCAAGTCAATAAAGATTTATGCACCTGTCATGTGAATTTTCCACAAAAGTGGTGATTGCTTAAAACCTCCAGTATCTCCTGCAGAATACTCCCCCTCCAAGCATCCTTTAGATGCCTTCATTCTTTTGGGAAATAGTAGGCTAACCAAGTCTTAAAGACAGAAGTCAAACCCAGTAAAATCTTGCAGCAGTTTTCATGTCAAAACTTCTGCATATTACAAAAGCACTTGCTCGGGAGCCATTTTTTTCCTCTCTATTATTTTAAACACTTTCTCTTGAGCGGCAAAGTCTGGTTTATCACTTTGTTTTGTCTCAGATGCACAAACTACATTGCTTTTGTAGCTTGAGGAAATACGCTGCTTAGCGTTGACCTTGTTTTGATTTTCATGCAGTAAAAGGCACAGTTTGGAGCCCTGCCTTGTGGGGTGTGCAGGCACACCATTCAGGAGGGACGTGCTGTGTTCCAATGCTCACTCCCATGCACAAATGTAACTACAGAAAAGGAAACCTGAAGGCATTTGCTCTGTGCCTGCCCGCGGTCTTGGCGCAGGAGTTCGGGCTGCCAAGGCACATGTGTGCCCTCATTCTGGCCATGCTTTTCCCGAAGGCAGCAACCCCACAAAGCCTTTTTTATCTCTGCCCAGAGGAGGCCAGTGAGTCCCACACTGCTGCTTTGCTGCTAGGGCTCTGCAGCATCAAGTCCCTTTCCATTCCCAGATTAATGCAGTTATTTCTCTGCTGTCCATCCCTTGCTGGATTTCACAGTGAGCTGGTGGCTGCAGGGACAATAAGGAGAAACAGGCTCTCTCCAGAGATGTGTTCTCTCTCTGGGGTGTGCTCTCACTCCAGGCAGAGTTGATCCAGGTCTGTTCCAGCTGAAGATCAGGGTCTCAAAGACAGACAGAATTACAAGGTTTCTGATCACTTTAGGTTGGGGTTCAATGTCTTTTCAGGATAGAGTTGAGTTCGAGGGTGAGGTGCAGCCAAGGTTCTGAGTTTCACAATCTGCTCATTCACAGATCATAGATCCTACTGTCTCAGTGCAATCACCTGCACTGGAGCTGCAAAAGACACACGTCACAGGCGCAGAGCTGGAGGAGCCCCGGCCCCTCAAACGGCTTCGGTGCAGAGCTCTTGCTCTTACACAGCCTGGCTCACTCAGACGATGTGGCTGTAACCAGAGCACTGTCAAACCTGTCCTACATGCCCTTGCTCTGCTCTCCAGACTCTTGCAGCTTGTGCACAAACACACATTTTAATCGTGACACCAAAAGATATTTTCTCCCGTACGGGCAAGTCCCTCTCCAGTTTCGACCATCCAGCGCCCCCCTCCCCAAGCCCCTAAGCAACCCAAGAAACGCTTCCGAGCACCTTCCCGAGACAAGGGGGAGTCCGGCGAGGGGGTGGGGGATGTCTTTCACTTCATCTTTCAAAACCTCAGGCCGCCCTCCTCCCGCCTCACCCGAGATATTCCAGTGAATTACACCCCGGGGGCAGATCCCTGCGCCCCTGCGGCCACCCCCCGGCAGGTGATATATCCAGCGGGCTGCCCGGAGCGGGGGTCCCCGGGCGGCAGCAGGAGGCGCGGTGAGCCCGGGCCGCGGCGAGCAGGGCGAGCCTGGCGCTGAGCTGAGCTCACCTCCCTCCGCCCCCCCCCAGCTCTCTCCTCCCTCCC